>JAODJU010000036.1:17045468-17064589 GCA_026776725.1 Gnathonemus echidnorhynchus
TTAAAATAATGAATAAGAAATCTTTATTTTTAAATGTATTTTATTATATAATAATAATTACTGTTACTGTCTATCATATATATATCATCAATATCTAAATGTATTTTTACTGTCTAAATATATGTATTCAGTTAGTGTAAACATGCACGGTACTGTCACAGCGCATGCGAGGCTGAGACTGAAGCTTTACCCTTTGTTTCCGCTGAGAGATGTGCCGCGTGACTCATTTCCCCGCCCGTACAAGTTATCTTAGGTTGGCGTTCACGGTTTAACTTCTAAGATTCAGATCGAGCTCTAGGTAATTTTTTTTCGAACTGGTTGATTCGACTTAAGAAATTCGAGTTCTAATGAGTTTGAGGACTGAGGTACCACTGTACATGTAATATACATACAATATACAATAACACAGGGTTTCTCAACTTTCCAAACCATGTGTTCCCCCTCGTCAAGTTTTACACGTAATATAGAATTTTTTTCCCAAAGATCAGATAGTTAACACTATATAATTCCAGATAACGATGATTATCGATATGTAATGGAAGTCATTATTGCTTTACTTAGGAGCTCCATTTTTCCTGAAGACAACACCTTTTTACGTTGTTTATCTAAAAAGATGTTGTGGCTGTTGAGCTGTCGCCTTCTTCATTGATCCTTGATGTTTCTTGTGAGGGAGTGCATATTTCTTCCATGATATTACCAAAACTTTTCATATGTGCTCTGCTAACTCAACCAACCTTGCTGTGTGTAGGTTGTCCATTCTTTATAGACTGCCATATGATTGGTTGGAATTGTGTTTATTTCTGTGATGTGATAGGCTGATGTGTGCTATCAAGCATTGTTCCTTATTGACAGGCCCAGGCAGCGATCAGGTTTGCATCCCGTTAAGGCCCGAGCTACTTTTCCCTGCTTCCATAGCCCACTGCTTGAGAAACCCTGCAATAGCATACAAGTAGGACAAGGTGCTGAGGACTGCTAGAAGCGAAGAGCAAGAGAAGTGGTTGTGCAGAGTAACTAGAGTCCGTTATGCCGTGGTTTGCTTTTCAGAGGTAGTATTATTTATGTATTCTGGGCTGCTATAAGCTCTGTGTCAGTAATGCTCTACAGTTATTTGCGGCCTTGTGTCATACCAAGACAGTGGTGAGATTGGACTCCATAGTGCATCTGTAAAAACTGGTTAGTGCCACTGGTGGTATTTGGACCTTCCTTCTTCATAACCGTTGTGACTGTTATGTTATGATGTTCTATCTTTTTTTTCTTTTTTCTACTGCCATCTGTAGGTTGCCAATGTGGAGTTGTATTACAAAGCCATCCAGTTCTATTTGGACTTCAAACCCCTGTTACTAAATGATCTGCTCATTGTTCTGTCACCCCGGCTGGACCACACACGGGCTGTGAACTTCTTCACAAAGGTTGCTGATCCTTATACTTTATGCATTTTTAACTTTGTCTACCTCCAGTTCAGTAATTAACATTTGCTTTACTATCATCAGCATAACTATAATTATGTTCACTTCCCACTGCTTTCCTCTTAGATGAAGCAGATTCCACTTGTTAAACCTTACCTGAGATCTGTACAAAACCACAACAACAAGTCTGTAAATGAAGCACTGAACAACCTTCTCATCATAGAAGAAGACTTTCAGGTAAGGAGGTTTTGCAAGATATCTTTTAAATGAAATTAACTCCCCGGAACGTTTCCATGGATACATAATTAATATTAATATTTTGTTCTGAATTTTATAATACACTAAGTATGAATTCTGGGCTTTGCCCTTTTCAAAGCACCTGAGCTGCCTGACTTGGGTTTATGTTCCAGTAAAAACAGTATTCTCTCTTTGCAGGGTCTGCGCACATCCATAGATGCCTACGACAACTTCGATAACATCTCACTAGCTCAGAGCCTAGAAAAGCACGAGCTTATTGAGTTCCGAAGAATTGCAGCCTACCTCTTTAAAGGCAACAATCGTTGGAAGCAGAGTATTGAGCTCTGCAAAAAGGACCAGTTGTACAAGGTCACAAACTTCTTGAGAACCCAGTCAGTTATTAATTCAGACAAATGGAAATGTATCTCATAGACTCCTCCTCTGCATTGAAAGGTTTTCTCAGCAATGTATCTGGACTCATGTGCAATCACTGTGCTTTTCTGGTCATCTCAGGATGCAATGCAATACGCTGCAGAGTCCAAGGACATAGAGGTGGCCGAGGAGCTTCTCCAGTGGTTCCTGCAGGAGGATAAGAAGGAGTGCTTTGCTGCCTGCCTCTTCACCTGCTATGATCTGTTACGGCCCGACGTGGTCCTGGAGACCGCCTGGAGGCATAACATCATGGACTTCTCCATGCCTTATTTCATTCAGGTCATGAGGGAGTATCTGACCAAGGTAAGGATCAGCAGGCTTGCATGAGCTAGTGTGCAGATCACCTTCTGATTCGGGGAAATCTAACCAAAACAGGCTCATGCCCCTGGTTAGAGCTGCAGGGATTTAAAGATTGTTTTCCTAAATCAAACTACAGTTGCTCCGCCTCCTGGCCCTTATTGGGAACTTACCGCTGAGCTAATATGGAGAGCTAGTGGTGTTTTACAGCTTGAAGTGGGGTGGGTCATCAGGGGAACAGCTTTCGCTGCTGCACTGCTGCTCTCTGACCATGCAGAGTTTACTGCAGTCTGTCCGTCCATCATCATAGCCCCCATGCCTGCACTCGACACCCTCCCCCGCTCATATAGCCTGTGGAACACAGCTAAGCTACCTGCTTGCAGTGTTAAATCATGCTGTTTGTTTGCTTATCAGTACTTTCCCAAGCAATAGTGGTGGAAGCTCATCCCAGTTATGGATCATTACAAAAGCCACTCGATACAAACTGGTTCATCATTCTGCATTTGGAACTGAACTTTATAGGTACAATTGGGTTATGGAATCAATGATAGTTTCATAATTTCCTTCTTTGGTCAATGTGCAAAAAAAAAAAAGAAAAACACTAAAAAAAAAAAAAAAATACCGACTTTCTTTGAAGCCTAGATACCAAACGGTGTCAGACATTATTAAACAATTTGATCAGTTTATTAACTTTGAGCTGCCAAATTTTCTACCTGGACTTTCTAACTAGTTGCAACATACAGTAATAAGTACCAGCTGACAAAGAACTGAGCTTGAGGCTGGTCATTATGGACAAACACTAGTGCATGCTGGGAGTATTTTTCATGATATTGAAGACTCCTGAATGGAGTGAGTAAGGCACAGTCTCAGTCTCATATAATATGCGTTTGTGTCTTGAGCTCAAGTAAGGGGGGGGGCTGTTTATTTTTAAACAGTTATAGCCAATCAGCATGCGTAGCTCCACCATATTGAAAGGCTTGGCTGCTTTAATGGAACAAGCCACTGTCTTGACTGCCCTGGCATTTTATGTGTTGTTTCTTGTATTTTTTTCTTTTCCATCTGTTTACTGTCTGTGCCTGCTTTTTATTTTATTTTTTATTTTTTTGGATTTTTTTTCTAAGCTGCAACTCTTGAATTCCTTTTCAGGTCGATGCAATTAAGGAAAAGGTGAAAGCTGATTTTTTTTTTCAGTTCTAGTTGTTCCTTTAGTGCAGATGAGTGATACCTTGGGAATCTGCATGTTGTCCCTCCCATGCCACATTGCTGCTTTCAAACAAGCCTGTCACTGACCAGACAGTATTGGGAGATTGAACTCTCCTGTAGCACACAGGCCTCCCGCTTTGCACCCAGAGAGCTCCCATCCAGGTTGTCTTAGGGATGATCACCCATTTCTCAGAGGGAAATCATGTTCTGACATGATGATCAATGACAATCTAAGCCAGTCACTTATTCAATGGGGAAGAAGATATTTGGGATCTGAATAATGTCTTTAAATGTCCTCTTCCTCATTGGTGCTTTATTGGCAGTAAATTTCTGTAAGTGACTGAGCAACAGGTGGGTTCCCCTTAAGACAGAAGGTTCAGGGCAGTGTTTCTAACTACCTGGGAGAAGGCTCTTCGGGAGATGGGTTTGAGACGCCTGTAGTATATCCTGCCATTCTATAGCATGAGAGAAGGAAAACTACAGGTCAGCCTGGTAGCGGTTTATAGTTTGTCATACTTCACTCCTCCACCTCACCCAAATGCTTTTTTCAGTTCCGATCCGATTCCGATACACAACTGCCAATACCGATATAGATTCCGGTTCTTTTTATTTTAATATAGTAAATTAGTAATATAATAATATTATAAGTAATATAGTAAAACTAGTAAATACAAATGAAAAACTGTATTTCAAAAAATCTTTAAACTACTAAGAACATACATACCGTACTGTACCACCTCGCTTGCACATCTTGTTTTAAGCTTTTTTGAGCCATTTTGCAGTTTAATATGAATATCTTCCAAGCGAGGATACACAAGTGGCGAAAGCTTAAAATGTCCCCCAATTTTTCTCTCACTGGCAAGAGCATCACACTTCGTTGTGATTTCAGTCCCTCGTGCATCATTCCAGCGAGTGGGTAAACAGCCCAAGGAAGTGATTCCCAAGTCATCCACTGCTTTTTTCATATTTCTCACATTGTCTCGCACAATTGTGTGTGCTTTGTTTAATGGGATTTTCCACTAAAAGCTACTCCCACCTTTCAGAACTTTGTTTTTACTATGATTGCAAATCGCTGTGCTACTAGTTGCTGTTAGAAGCTTAAATGTTGCAAAAACCACATCTAAAATGGGAAAGGGCTGTCATGCTATTGATTGTATAAATAGATTTAACACAAAATAGGAGCTATCGCTTTAGACTGTCGAAAACTAAGTAAGTATCAGACGTGGATCAGTCACATATGTACCCAGGTACATAGTCTCCCTTGGTTATGTAAATACCTAAAGTATACAAGTGAAATGGATGAACCTTCAAAACTTAGATGTGCACAGACTATTTCAGATCCTTTCAGATCTTTTGTAGTTGAACAGTAAATTCCTCTTGCAGTTTCACAGATCACCTATTCATTCATTCATTGGACCAGTTTAATACTGAAAGCTGAGAAACTGATATCTGGTTTTTGTTCGGCTGAATGTACACATGTTAAAAGCAGGTAGCACACCTATAGTACGTACATGTTCATTTGGTGTTGAAGTAGCATGTGTTAACCTCTTTGTAGCAGTAGTGCCTGTTTAGACAATAGGTGACATTGCTCTTGGCTGTACATGCTTCTCGTAGGGCCTGACTGCTTGTATAACCTCCCTGTGGCCTTGCTGTCCCTGCCTTGGTACTCCCACCTTTTTACTTATGCACTGATTTTGTACTCTTAAGAAAACTAGCATGACTTTCCCCTCAAGTAAACTGTCACTTTGTTCAAGTACTTGCAATAGACCCTTTTTTAACCAAACAGTAATTTAACAAAATATGGAGGGAACTAAACCCAGTTTCTAGGATTCAGTGTGAAGTCTTTAATGCACTGATTTCAGATTACAAGCATTTGATTTAGGTTTGAAATTGACGCTGATGCCCTTTAAATGGCCTCGCTTGACTAACTTGGCACCTCTTTCAAACCTGGAAAATCTCTTGCTCAGCTTTTACAAAGCTTACACATTTTTTAGGACATCAAATGATAAATGTTTGATAATAATTGGGCAGATTGAGGAGGTTCTTAGAGAATATTGTTATACTTCGAGATTTGGGTATGAAAGCATCCAATTCTTAAATCATTTACATTAATCTTAAATTTGTTTGAATTTAGCTGCCTTATGGAAGTTCATAAGAGTCACTTATTTGGAGAACATGAAAATATGATATAGGAATTACTCGAAGAGTGTATGTTTTCCTCCTTGATATTGCATCAGTACATTCAAATTATTAACAAATGGGTTTGGTTCCTTTCTTATTTATCTCACTACAGTAACAAGCTAAATCCAAGTTTTGGCTTGAAGGTGGGACCATTGCCAGGCATCAACTTTTATTTCACCCCCAACTTCACCCTCCCAAAAATAAATTTTCTGTTTTTCAAACTAATGCAAGCTTTTGGCTTTTCCTTATGCATCATGAGTTCCTAGATTAAGGTGTGAAGTGAAGAAGCTCCTCTCTCTCCAGTATCTGTACTTACATTGTCTTTTGCCTACATTGGTCCTGCCTATCAGCCGCCATCTTAAAGTAAGAGTGCAGGTTGGCTGAGCCCCTTTGGAGGTTCATGCTGGTATTAGCTGCAGGTGGTTTTGCCTGTTCATTTGTCTGGCTGCTAATTTTAGGTGGACCAACTGGATGCCTCAGAGTCTTTAAGGAAAGAAGAGGAGCAAGCTACGGATAACCAGCCCATTGTTTATGGTAGGAACTCCCTCGTTTGTCATAACTTCCTTGCGTTTTCTCATAAGAACAGTGAAACGTGGGAAGTTAAGTGATAGTTTTTATTCATGTAAGATTCTGAGGACAAGTAGTCAAGGTTTTGTGCATTTTCTTGAATGAATAAGAATGGAGCTAGGGCTGAACGATTTATCGATTTCAGATCAAAATCAAGATTTGAAGCAGCGAGATTAGCAGTTCGCTAAGGCTGCTATTTAGGATATGCGTTATACTGCACGTCTGATCCAGGGTTTAAAACTGTCGTGAGAATAGTTTTACAAATTCACGCAGTCCTCCTTGTGTGACAGTCATGCTCACCAATCAGAAGTGCCGTGCTCCTCGCATGCCAGTCATGCTCACCAATCAGAAGTGCCGTGCTCCTCGCATGCCAGTCATGCTCACCATTCAGAAGTGGTCCAAGGCAACTGTGTATACGCCCACAAACAGCAAATGCGTAAAACCTAAAGAAAACGATACATTTGTGGTGTGAAAAAAATATCGATTCTGCTGCTGAATTGAATTGCCCACTTATTTCATGGTCAGAGATTGTTTACAGAACGGTCCTATTATTACAGGCCCAAGCAAAGTTAGCTGCAAGACCCCTTTTTTTCTTACTGAAATTGTTTTATTTCTTTTATTACTTTATTTAAATTAACACAGTCACAGCTTTTGTGATATTTTTTTTAATGTTTGATTGTTCTCTGCTAATGTGACCCTTGTGTACATTGGAGTTTCACGAAACACTATTACTTCACTATGGGTAAAAATGTGGTCAAGTGCTTTTCGCAAACTCAGCACTTATAATGTTCTTGTAAAAATACACTTCACTATGTTTGGGTTTCTAGCAACTGGGCACTTTTTTTGACAAGTAAGTGACCATAAAACAGTGATTTAAAGCAATTATGCCTTGAATTTATATTAAATTGTTACGTATGAACAGTACATGGTGTAGCCTGGGAGCAATGTCCACACCGAGTCATATGGCCATCGTCCTCAAATGACGACGTAAAAAGATCAGTTTGTTTAGAAACTGTCCGTAGTGATCAGCAATGTGGTATTCAATGAAAGTTTACACAGTTAAGGTTACTTATGGCTTAAATTTTAATATCTATATGCCAGGTCACTAAAGACTCTAGATTTGTACACAAGGATTAAAAAAGTAATAAATACATGTTGGAAGCAATTCATATCTTTAAGTTCTCATCCTTGCATTAGAATATTGACCAGTTAATATTTTGATGGCATTTCATGTGGTAATGCTGCGTTACATGTTTAAATCTTTTACACATTGAATATTGAACTGAAGCTTGACTTTTAACAAATGATAACACGCTCGATTATATATTTTCCCCAAATCGTTCAGCCCTAAATGGAGCCGTCCCCAAGAAACCTTTAGTAGCATTGAACAAAAAAAGTTGTATCGGATAGTAAGGTATAAACCACGACGAGGTGTGCAGTTATACGAAAATAATCACCGACTACATGGTGTGATGTGGCCCGACATTAAGTGGAAGGCCACTGACCAAGTTGCAATTGATTATCATATGACCACACATCCCGTTGTGATTTATCCCACTTATACCACGGCTAATGAACAAAAAATAGAATATACTAGTCACAGTTTAATCTTTCAGAAGAATTTTTCAGTTAGCATTTAATAATGTGCTCTTAAAAATCTAGTCTCTATAAGTACAGAATATCTAGTCGGGCTACTCACTGGAACCGGCAAATCCAGTAAGTTACCATAGAAACCATCAACAGACGGCCGCTTGTGTTTTGCAAACCACGAAAATTATGCTGAATGCCTGCTTATTTATGAGCAAAAGGTAACACACGTTTTTATATTAAAACATATTCATATTTAACTCTTATTAGGCAGACCTGTGTCATTACATGAATAAAATCAATACCCATATGACATCTCTGAACCAATAGGAAAATTAGTATTTACCAAAGCCGTGGTATAATTGCCAATAATCGGTTATAGGCATTGTCAGTATGAGCCAGTGTGTAAGTAAATGCGAATGTGATGTGACATTGCAGGGACAGCTCAGCTGATGCTCACTTCAGGAACCAGCATGCCCGTCCCACAGCAGGCTTACGGCTATGGATACTCTGCACCTGCAGGCTACGGCCACCCCACACAGCCCCAACCTGGCTTTGGCTATGGCATGTAGGCCTCTGCTTCAGAGCCATCAGTCCGTCTCCTTAAGTTATTCACCAGCTGATTCTGGTCTTCTGTTTGCAGTGGGGAATGCACAACAAGCATTTTTTTTGTTGAACTTGATTTTATTTCTTTTTCCTGAAGCAAAACAAACTGGACAGCCTGTTGTTTTAACACTTCCATCCTTTTCCAGTGTACTACTAGAATTGTCTTGACTTTATTTTAAGGAAGAATGGAGGTTTATGTTCACAAGGGGCTTGCAGGTTCTTGTTCTCTTGATTTAAAGTCTGTTGTAAGGCGTCTGATTTGCACTCAGAAATTAATGTAGAATCTCTTGTGTGTATGTGTTTGTATGCAAGCAGCTTTCTTCAGTCTGTAAAATGCAGTAAAAAGCTACAGTATCCTTAGCATATGAGTTGGTTTATGGCTTCTATGACTTTAAGTACAAACACTAATATCAGTATGTACTACATGGGTCTGTAGCACTAGAGTTCTTGTAAATTCAAACCAATATTGAAAAGTGCATTTTGAGTTCTGTTTTTGTTTATATAGCCCCATATGTTTCACATATGGATCATGATTCCAGTATTCAGTGTACATCTGTGGCACCATTTCTGTCCTCCTGGAGGGAAGAGTCTGTTCTCATGAAATGTGTGTATTTACTCATCCCTAACCTGTGCTGAGGTTTACATGTGTTGGGTGTTGTGATGTTTAAGGTCACTGTTGACTGTACAGAACAGGGAATTTTAAGGCCTGATAACCTTGCTTGTCCTGCCAGTTTGGTTTGTGCAGTTTTCATTCTGATCTAACTGAAAATAAACATACATAACAGCAGTAATTTGATCAGTGGTGTGCTTGTCTAGCCGTTTTCACACATGAACTCCAGACATTGTCCTGAGACTCTGGTCCAGATATTTTCCAGAGTTGCCCTTTCACACATGGCCCACAACCACAGATTGTCTGTCACATATGCGTTCACACCTACTAGAAATACTGTGGAGAGGTGCCTGGGTAGAGCATGCAGGAGGCAGGGCATAATGCAAAAAGTACACTGCAGAAATCGCAGCGTTTCCTTTATAGCACTATTGAGAAGTTCCTGATTCTCATCGTCTCTCCAGTTAACAATGTTCCTTTGGGTCTTCTTTGTATAAATGACACTTCGCTCCTGTTGTTCTCCAGACAGTTTCCTGCTCCATTCACACATGGGGGTCAATCAGAACTTACCTGAAATTTGTACTATGGAGCTAGCAGGGTAGAGTCCCTCTGGGTAATGTCTAAACAGTTCTGGGTAGCAGTGCATGTCTGAAAGGGGCTTAAATTGCCTAATTAGTGTGACAATGTATCTACCAAGAGATGGGCTGATATTCTGGTCAGGGTCAGAATAGCTACTGTGGCCAGGATTAACCAAGTCAGAAGACAAAGGGATGCATATATTTAAATTATTCTTCAATTGTTACCTGAATGTAATTTCAAAATAAATATTGAAATGTAGAAGTATATGAAAGTCTATGGGCAGTGGGTGGTTTGAATGGGCTTTCCATTTGGGGTCTGGGATGTAATATTAACAGACTGTGGCTAGGAGTTCATTATATATCCTGCAAATTTAGTGTGGATACATGTAGTAGTGTACATTATATAACTGGCTTGTTAATCCAAATGCATATTATTTAGGACTAAAAGTGTGTGCCAGGAAACTACAACGCAGTTACAGGGCAGACAATCCACTAGATGGCAGTAATGCACCTAAACACACAATAAGCATTCAGCAGAGTATGGCGCTTTTTGTATCAATTTTGTCTTCAGTTTACTTATTGTACTTAATGCTTACTAAACTTAATTAATCTTCATGCATCTCATCTAATCATTCTTTCAAAATTTTGTGACAATCCACACAGTGCTGGCGTCAGAACAAACCTGAACAATTTAAGTGGTGCCGGGTGAACACATTTATCAAAAAATTAGATGTGTCCTTGGTCGGTGGCTTTTGGGGTGGGCATGGTTCATGAATGCCCCCCATGACATCAACCCTGAGCCCACATTTATGTAGATGCTATATAAAGCCTACGGAGAAGGGAAAATCAGAAGTAAAAGACCAAATCCATTGATTAGTCATGCTTTTGAAACCCTCCTTGGTGAGCCAGAGGGAGGCAAAGTGATTGAAAGGGGCTGCATTAACTATCCTAGTCATGTCAGCATATCATTTCAGCACCAGCACAGGCCCAAAACGTTCTTTAGGCACGATCATACAGTTGACTCTGCTTAGACTTCCGGCTTTGTTGAGGTTTAAATTGGTGAAGTTTGTGGCTTTGGGCAGGTTGGAAAAGGTGAGATATGCTTCCATTAAAGTGTTCAGTATTGTGTGAGGATTTTAAATAGATTGTTTCAAAACCCAATTAAACCACAGTATCACAATTTTTTAAAATAAAATACTTGATTTTTGGTTTAACACTGCTCCAAAACTACATTTCTATCCAACACTGTGGCAGGCATCTGGCCCACAACCCATAAAAACTGAATTCTGCTTTTAATAGTTTATGATTTAGAATATAAAGACTTCCCCCTAAAAAATATCCAATGTCGGGGGTGATTTTTTTGTTACCAGGATAAGTGAATAATATATATAGTAGTCCTTACTGATAATAGTGCATGAGGGATTCAGTATTTGTGGGTTCATACAAAAATGATACAGTTCCTCAGGCGACTGCCATCAGCTCAGTGTACTGGGGCTTGGTGTTACAGTGATCATTGATTTATTTTCTGTGTCCATTCAGTCTCCTTTGTCCACAATGGCATTTTAAAGTTGTCATAGTTGGGAATTATGCCCATAGAAATGAATAGAGTGTCCCTGTAAAGACATGAATACAAGACATAAGATTTGACAAATACCAGCTAAACAGAGTGGATAATGTAACCACAAAGTATTGTTTTTAGCAAGGCCTCATTGGAGAAGCTGGGTCATTTAAAGAGGAAATTAGGTTAAACTAGTGGTTAGAAACATGTTTCTGTCATATCCATTTGTGAGCAACTGATTCATCAGTTAACTAGTTACAGTTATTTAATGTTATGTATAAGTAAGTGAATATTATTATTTTATTTTATTTTTTATTACTATGACTAGAGAAAGATATTCATTTGTCGAAAACACTGGGTACTGGTTGCTTGATTCCTGTCCATTGTGACTGAGATTCTTAGATTATTGAGATTAGGTCAGGCTGCTCACGTGACTTCTCAATGAAACAAGCTGTCCCCTCAAAGCATTTAAGGTAGTTCCAGTAAACCCTTTGTGATGTCTGAAGTGATGATTGGAATCAGCTTTAATCATTGTTACGTAATGGTTAAATAAATATTTTAGAAATCTTGAAATCCTGTATTAGTCATATGCAGTTTGTCTAAAGTCATGTTTAGAAGATCATTTGAAGACGTGTGTGTGTGTGTAAAGAGACTATGTATGTGTGGATTAATATATAATAATTAGGGGTGGGACTTGATTAAAAAAGTTATGTAATTAGAAGCTTTGTAATTAATCGAAATCACATTTTAAATCGCATTTCAATATTTGACACGAGAAATAAGAAATTTAAGTTTGGTTGATGAATGCATCAATACAAATAAGCTTTAACTTCAAAATCGTGTTTATTTTCCCATCAGTCTACTATACAGACCAACAGATGAGTGCAGAAAACACAGAGTTTTCAGAACATTGGAAATTTTGACCAAAAATGCCAAAGTCCTGATTGATTTCAACTGCTCCTATTTTTCAAACATCAAGTATGAAAAATCAGAAAAACTAAACAATCCCATTTCAGTCAAAAACTCCCTCAAGTATCCCTGGCCAAAAATAAACAGACCAACAGTTCAAGACAAAGTGCTACGTTACTGACCTGTGCGCTAGCCACAACATGTTTTGCGTTGAGGAGGTAACGAAGGGTGGAAGTGCTCATGTGATAAGCAAACTCTAAATAACAAGTGCAAATAACATGTTTGTTTGTACTTCCGTTCTATACTTTGTATTTAAATTTCCCATCCACCAGCGTAGTCTCACCTGTCTTCCCCATCATGCTCATCACACTGTGCGTTGATATAATGTGTTTTTAATGTCAAATTAAAGTGCGAGTTAAAGGTGTTATTTTTTTTTATTAGTCATGTATTCCATAATTAATTAATCGAAATTAACGTGTTAAAGTCCCAGCCCTAATAATAATACAGTGATTTATGAAGAAGAAACTGAACCATAGCCCACTGACTAGCTAGTAAAGAAAAAAATACATGATGAACTACATTTTTATTCAACTACTCCAGTTGGCTTGTAGAAAAAATTCTTAAGTTCAAACCACTGCTTACGACCCAAAATCTTTAGAGTGTGATTACACAACTAAGAATGTCTCTTTCTTCTGTGGGCCTCCCTTTGAATATTTTTTGCTTTGAACTGAATATTTCATCACTTTACAATGAGTCACTGTGGACCCCCTGGGGACCACGGAGTCCTGGCTGAAATTCCCTTGTTTTAGGAGTTTACACTAAATCTATGCTCATCTTTCATGATTGTAACTGAAACTTAAGAAAGGGCAAATCTTTGTAATCACAACCATTCCCGGTGTTCCTTAAATATTAATCAAACTATTATCAGAATTTAAATATAATGTGATAAGTAAATATAAATCAGAGACTTTGTTTATTAATTGGTTGGTTATTTAGGTTTCCTTCTTATTTAAAACATAGAATAATGGATCACATGCCACTGTGATTGGTGTCCCATCCTGGATTATTCCCTGCCTTGTGCCTGTAGCTTCTGGGACAGACTCCGGACCTCAGCGACTCTGAATAGGACAAGCGGCTACAGAAGATGGATGGATGGATGCATGGATGGATCCCATTAGAGAGTCTAATATAGGACAGCAATCTAGCCAATTCAAATATCTGTTATTATCCATGTTTATAGCCTTGATTGCACAACATGAGATGCTTCCAACTTTGAAACAAAACTCATTGTCATTGCTACATAGTTTGTATACATTTTATAATTTTGTAATTATGTCCTAGTTTTCAGCATTTTAGTTTTGTAAAAATTACTTATTGCATGAACATCATACAAGTACCTAGAAAATATGCTGTTGGAACAACAGCACTGTATTCCCAGGACAGCCTTATAACCCCCCTTCCCCATCTAATCCTTACTCATCCCACACACGCCAACCTCTACAATAAATGTGTTTTTGCAAAAAGGCTCTGAGTCGTAGTTGTGACACATAATTCTGAAACTTCACCTATTCATTTATTGCACGTTCCACTTACCCGCAAATTTCCACAATCATCCCCGACCAGTTAGTCAATTAACTCTATTCTTTTGTATCTTTTAATGTCCATGTCTTAAAATGTCATTATTTATAGTCTAAATATTTACATTCTATTTATCACTTTCTCATTTGTGCTATGACCAACATGTTCTGTCACATAACACACACTAGCTACCCTATAATGTCATAGACACTTAGATTGTGATTTTCTTCTGAAATAAATGTGTTATATTAGCATTATAATTTTGGTAGGAAATATTTATTTATTGCAGTACTACACTAAAGATGACCATGTACACAAATGACAAAAAAGCCTACAAAAAATAACAATGTATTCCCTGAATGGGGGGGATTCGCCTATGATGAACTTCACCAAATAAAAATCCACCAGTAAACATAAATATTCCTGTAGTACCCTACACCAGGGGTTTCCAACTCCGGTCCTGGAGAGCTACTATCCAGTAGGTTTTCTATCCTACCTGGCTTCTGATGAGCCACACCTGTTCCTGGTATTTACCTGAGACCCCTGCCCTACACACTCTCCATACCTCTCCAAAATAAAACGTTATTAAAGACCCAACTTTGTGTGACTTGACAATGTGATCAGGCTCATTTTTCACTGATTAGGACTATGACTATGTCACGTGATAAAATTTACCAGCGATAAATTTTGCCGACTACCTACTGGAAAATCATCTTGGTTCCCACGATTTGAGAACCACTGACATGACCTCTCTCTCTCTCTCTTTCATGATTCGCCTTGTCTGATACAATGACTCACACTGCAGACAGACACAGACTGTGTATCTTTGAACACAGAACTTAGCTTTGTCAGTGTATAAGAGTAACACATTACAGTGATTTGATTTAACCTTACACATCATCACTCAAAACCAACAAGAGCAGGGATTTTTTTGGTTTTATGCAATAAAGGAAATGTATAATGGAGTTTGTGTCACCCTCCCAGAACCCCCCCTGCTGGGAGCTGATGACCTCAGTGCTTGTGTCTGCCTCCCTAAGCTCATTTGTGTTGCTCGCATATGGTCTGAACAGTCATACCTCATGACTGCAGTGTCTCATCGACTTTGTCTTTATATTTTACTGTTTTCTTTTTACTCCTCTTCCCCACAAAACCAGGATTTGTTATCACAACTTTCTGTAGACACACAATGGAACAGATTTAGGTCTAGATAATGTGAGTAATACTGAGTAAGACATGACTCTGTCTAGGAAATTATGTGTGGCCCTCAGATTATATTCTATCCCATTACTTGTTTTTTTTGAGTTAATGCTGCAGGACTTTTTAAATGGATATCACACAAATACAAATTTTATCAAATCAATATGCTTTGTTTATTTGAATTTTTTTTGTTCACATTTTAAACAAATGATTGAAAAACAAAAAATAGTTTTATGGGCTCCATAACCAAAATGTGTTTTGGTGGGTTACGCTTCTGTGCTTGAGACCATGTCGTCACTGATTCAAATCCAGTCCTTGGCAGAATAGTCATATGTCCATTGAACCCTTCACCCTGGCTTCGCTGTCACCTGTGCTTGTGTACATATATCAATGGAGAGCAAGATGGGATGAGTAAAGAGAAGCATTTGTACTTCTACAGATGGTGAATAAAGCACCTAAGCATATGTGTGTCTTGTCAAGTAGAGTGTCTATTCAGCCACTCCCAGTCAAATCCCATTGCACCTCACCTGAATACTAGGCAAAATGATAGCATCAATCTGGTCAATTGGTTGGGGGTGGGGGGTGTTCCATGAAGCAGGATTTCTCAGTTAGCTGGGTTTACTTAAGCTAGAAGTCATGATTCTGTAATAGGAGTGCTCTTTACCTAAACTCTTATTTGACAATTGTGACTTCTAGCTTAAGTAAACCCAGCTAACTGAGAAATCCTGCTTGATCGGGATAATGTCTAAGGGGTTGCTTATTTTTTAAATACAGAAAAAAGTTGAATAATTTCTTACTAAAGATAAAATGTAAATCCAGGGAAATTCCCTGGGAAAAAAACACGTTTTGTCACATTTTATGATAATTACTTATCCAGATAAATAAAACAGGAATATCCAGCTTTGTCAGCCCAACTAGCTGATCTCAGTCACATCTCATCATTGCTTTGAAAAATATATAATTGATTGCATACAGAGGCAGCATGGTGGTGCAGTAGTTAGCACTGTCACCTCCTTCATCTGGGACCTGGGTTCACGTGTCCTCTGGGGTTCCATGTGTGTGGAGTTTGTCCCCCATAGTACAAAAACATGCTGAGGTTAATTGGAGTTACCAAATTTCCTGTAGGTGTGAGTGTTCTCTGTGATGGGTTGGTGCCCCATTCTGGATTATTCCCTGCCTTGACTCTGTAGCCTCTGGGCAAAGAATGCAAGAATTAGAAGAAAAAACGGAAGTTTAACAAAACGTTTGAACAGAGTGACCAGGATGGTGTCTGCCATCTTCCTACCGACATGAGCCAGAGACATGGAAATGTAACCTCTCTGGTGGGAAAGGAACCTGAGCTAGTGTGGGAGGAAGAGATATAGTGTCTAGATATACTCCTTAGCTCAATGCACAGCATGGGCTCTGGAACCAAACTGCTGGAGAGGGTCTGGACTCTTCCACTCTGAAGTTGCCCTGGTGAACGGCGTCGGGCAGGTGTGGGGTTTCCTCATACCCCACTAGTTTGGCGCTTGTACGCTGGAGTTCACACCAGTGAATTACCTCCCTTCGAAATCAAGTCAGAGGATGGAGTCTGACTATACCGAACATCAATTTAGAACATCAGGCATTCTTGGAGATCTTGGGTGGGGTGCTGGATGTTGCCCCCTCAGAAGAAATACAGGAACAACATGTGCTAAACTTGTTTTATAGTATGAACATTAACCTACTAGATAAAGCTATTTCAACATATCATACTTTCTTCAAAAGAAATGAAAATATCAAATCAGCTACTATAAAGTTTACGAGCATAAAAAGCAAGATAACCAAGATCTGAGCTTGGTTAGCCTGTGGGACTCTAACAGGAGCTGGCAGAGACATGGAACAACAGGCTAACTGGAATGCAGCTTTGGCCGCTGGGGAAAACCATCAGGCAACTCAGGAGGGGGCATCAGGACTTTAGCCATGCTGTTTACAGCTGGGATTGAGTGCTGTTGACTTCAACTGGGGACATTAGTGTGGACATTATGAGTGGTGGAATTACTTTGAGGACCTCCTAAATCACACTGACATGCCTTCCTTGGAGGAAGTACAGTCTCATGACTCAGAGGAGGACTTGCCCATCACTTGGGCTGAGGTCACTGAAGTAGTCAAAAAACTCTTCAGTAGTATGCATGGCTCCAGGGGTGGATGAGATTTGCTCTGAGTTCCTGAAGGCTCTTGATGTGATTGAGCATTCTTTGCTGATATACCTCTTCAACATTGCCTGGTGGTTTACCCTCATAGGGATACTGGACGGCTTAACAGAGTTTGCCCAACCAGTCTACATGTGTTTTGTGGACTTGAAAAAGACATACAACCATTTCCCTCAGAGGTCCTATGGGGTGTGCCACAACTGCTGATACGGCTCAACAGGTCCCTGTGTAACTTAAGCAAAAGCTTGGTTTGCATTGCTGGCAGTAAGTCAGGCTTATTCCCAGTGGGTACTGGATTCTCCCAGGACTGCCATTTGTCATCAATCATGTTCATATTTTTTATGCACAGAAGTTCTAGGTGCAACCAAGGGGTGGAGAGTGTCCAGTTTGGTGACCTCAGGATCACATCTTTGCCTGTTGCAGATGAAGTGGACCTGTTGGCTTCATCAACCTGTGACCTCCAGTGTGCATGGGGCAGTTTGCAGCCATGTGTGAAGGGACCAGGATGAGGATCAGCACCTCCAAGTCTGAGGCCATCGTTCTCAGCTGGAAAAGGGTGTATTGCACTCTTTTGGTGGTTGATGAGTTAAGCCTAGTTCATATTTTTCCACGTGGGCTTTCATGTCCTTTTGGGCTGCGGGCAGTCATGCGCGTGACAACTTGTCTTCATGCTACGTTTGGCTGCGGATGCGCATGTTCATAGTGAGTGCATACATGCAGCAGTGATATTCCATCAGACCAGGAGAGGGCAGATGTATTGCAAAAAACACAAATAAAAGCAGTGTAGTGAAACAGGTAAACTTTTATGAACAGTTTTAAAGTTATTAGTCAAGGCTTGGGTGGTATTGTGGTAATTAGGCACATCACAGTATTTTGAAATCATTACAACAAAATTAGTCAGGACTGCAACCCCCCTTACCCATTTGGTGCTCATCATAACTACTACAACAACAATAACTATTCTTCCTCTACTCTTTTGTCATTAACCGCTGATCTGTGAAAGTCCATGCAGCCACCTACTGGGGAATTTAATTAATTATCACGCACCTGTGCAGTTAATGAACACTGATACACAAGGTTTCCGCTAGACATAAAAGTCTATGTTGCACACACACCGACTGCAGTCGTCTGCAGCCAACCCCTGATGCCGAAATTTACATCACGTCCCATTGTCCACAATTGAAAGCGCATGCGGAATAGTGAAGTATAGATTGGCTTTTACAGCCTCAGGTGGAGCAATTCAAGTATCTTGGGGTATTGTTTAGGAGTAAGGAAAAAATGGAGCAGGAGTGATGTGGACATATGTGGACATAATGGTCTGTTGTGGTGAAAAGAGAGCTGAGCTGAAGGTGAACCTATTGAATTACCAGTCAATCTGTGTTCCTATCTTCACTTACAGTCAGAAGCTCGGGGTAGTGAGTGAAAGTTTGGGATCACAGATACCAGAGATAATAATTAGCTTCCTCTGCAGGGTGTCTGGGCTCAGTCTTAGAAATAGAGTGAGGAGTTGGACATCAGGAAGCGAATCAAAAAGTAGAAATGCTGCTATTCTGCATCAGAACAAGCCAGTTGAGGTGGTTCAGACATGGAAGCATGCCTTCCAGAATGCCTGCCTGGGGTGGTGCTACCAGCACAACTGAAGCCATACAAGAAGGAGCCAGCAACGAGGCTAACGATGAAAATACAGTGGTACCTCGGTTCTCGAACTTAATCCGTTCCGGACTCCGGATCGAATCCTACAAAGTTCGAGTTCTGATCAAATTTTTCCCATTAGAAATAATGGAAAACCAATTACACCTAAATATGTTTTTTTAGCATTTAAACACAAAATGAACAGGATAAAACAAGAAGAGCATATTTATCTTAATGGCTTCCAAAACGATAAAGATCTTATCCCAACATTACCCCTGTCCTGCCCCGATCATCCGCTCCTTCTGTGTGCCACGCCCCCTCGTTAACCTCGTGTGGGATCCCCATGTGATCAGCTGTTTCTGGTTGTTGTCA
>JAODJU010000036.1:17076519-17102656 GCA_026776725.1 Gnathonemus echidnorhynchus
AGGACTAATGACAACAACCAGAAACAGCTGATCACACGGGGATTCCACACGGGGTTAACGAGGGGGCGTGGCACATGAAGGAGCGGATGATAAGGGCAGGACACATTGTTTATTTTTTAACTTTACACATTGTTTGGATATATTTATTTTCTTACTTTAAAAATTACTGTTTTGATAAATTTGCTTAGATGTGTTTAGTACAGGATATGCTTTCCTTGTTTTGTCCAGTTCATTTTGTGTTTAAATGCTAAAAAAACATATTTCGGTGTATTTTTTTGGGGCTGGGAACCAATTAATTGGTTTTCAATTATTTCTTATGGGGAGGATTCGATCCGGAGTTCTGAACGGATTAATTTCGAGTTCTGAGGTACCACTGTATTGGCACAAACACTAACTAAAGGTTTGGTGTTTCACCAGGGCATAAAGATCCTCACTGGGTGAAAGCTTTCTTACCTGAGTCAGCACAGGACACATCCTTCCCTCGCAAAATCAGCAGATTAGCAAGAGAAGTGTTAAATTGCAGTTGCTTGTTTTCTCCTGTTCGTTCTGCTCCCTGTCTCACAGGGGGAACACACACCTGCCAATCAATTCCTATGAAGGAAAACAATTTGGGATACATAACTGTGGGCAACTAGGAAGGGGGGATGCTGGAAAGCAGGAACTTCGCCTGATTGTATGTCCTAGGTGGTAGTTCCTGAATTTTTTTTTCAGTTCCAAGTCCAGAGTTGGTACATTTTTTGCTCGACCAAGTACTACTGGGTGGGGCTTATAGAGATAAACTTTGCTGACTGGTTGGTCAAAAGCACCAGTGCTAACAGAGAGACAGAAGTAGTGGAGCAAAAATTTAGCTAATGGAATTATTGTTGTATCTCCATTACATTAAATGCATTGATAAATACCTATTTTGCTTGTGTCTTCATATTACAGCACTGGAAAATTTGATCAATAACCAACATAGTACGTTTGTCTAATATCGCTGCTGCTGGCGGTGAAAGTTGCCAGCACTTATTAGCGGAATAACATTATATTGTTTCTTATTTTGTAGAATACTAATCGCTCTGTTGGCCAGTTTTATTTATTTATTATAAACATGTGACGGGCTGCATAAATAAATATAAATGTGTTCCAGTTTACCCAAAATGGTACATAATTTGTTCCATATTTTCAGGCCGCACAACTGATCCCCCAAATAACTAACAAAATGACATATTCACCTTCCATTGCTTTGTAGTGGCAGTGTAGAATCATATGAAATTAATGTGTAACATTTAACCTACAAGCTTTCTGTGTCTCCCAAGCTTATTTAACATAAAGGTCATAGTTCCGATTGTGTAAAAAAACATTGGCCAGGAACTACAAAGGTTCCTGGTCGAGACAGCCCAGGAACATTTGTAGACAGGCCAGGAACTAAGTTCCTAAACTTTGGTAGGAAGCCGCCTATTGTACTCCCAGACAACTCAGTCACTTGCTTAATATTTATCAAAAACTTTTTGACTTATCTTCTTAATGAGATTACGTATTTAAACTGCCTTTTTTATATCACTATGTGGTGCTGCCTCAATTCTGCGGTGATCTCAAAATGTAATCTGTTCCCATTCCACACCCAAACATTTTTTCAGTTATCGCCTCACAAACCAAAGCAACAGCGGTGGACCAGAAGAAAAACCATGTATTCCTGGGTATTACAACATATGTAAGTCTGGGGAATACAAGAACATTTTAAGCCATGAACCACCTAACTGGTTGGGAAAGAATGTACAGATTGGCATATAAGTGAAATGTACAATAAATGAATGTGTAATGACTCTGTCATTACCAGCAACAGGCTTCAATCAAGACTTAAAATCTTTCAATCCTTCTCAGAAAAAAATAACATTTTCCCATTTTCCAACCTAATAGCCTTCTTGCTAGTCATGCACTGACAACGCATGAACTTATGTCACACAAAATATGCTTCATTCAGGTAAAATCCAATGGTTCCCAGGTGCTTTACAAAAGGAGTAAATTCATGCATAATCATTTACCCAATAAAAATAATGTCTCAGGAAATAACATTTAATACTTTTTAATACCTTTACATTCTCAATTTTGGCTAATTTGAGTTGATACTTTTTAATAACCCGGCCTGACCCTGAATCAAAGACAGAGTCATAGAAAAAGGTATGAGGCAACAGTCCTACCAATGAGTTACTACTTTGCCAAGTATAATAGTAGTATTTTTTTTCGGCAAGATGCAATTGTGGCACTATGAGGTGGTCCTTGCCTTCCTCCATTCTGGCATTAGCAATGAGCATCTGCCGCAGGTGCTTGAGCAGGCCAGGCCAGGTGAAGGAGCTGTAGGCCAAGGAGGAGCTGGACATGTGGGGGATGGCACTCAGGCTGAGAAGTTTGTACTCAGCATGACACGCCAGGCTGTTCATGAGATCACCTGAGCACAAGGAACACACATTACTGTGTCATGGCTATATAAAGTATGTGCACACTGGTGTGCTTGTGACTGAAATAATGAAAGGTATGCTCACCCACTGGGTTTCGGCTGTAATCACTCTGTGTTCCTCCCACATCTGCTGGCTGAAGCACACTACCCAGTTGGTGAGCAATGATCTTGTTGATGTCGCTGAAGGAAATGTGCTTAATGTTCATGAGCTGAGCACAGATCTTGTGCACTGTGTCATTCTCGTGGACCAACATGCCATCAGATAACTGGTACAGATGGGATAGTGTGAGCACAGAGTTATAGTTCTGGACAATCACCTAGGATACAAAAGAATGCAAATATAAATTTCCTGCTCAAAATCAATTGCTGGAATTGCTTTTGCAACAAACACTTCAAGGTGTCATAACTTCTAAAGTGCTACATAATATATTATTGTTATATTATTTTAATATAAAATTGAATGTTCACATAACTTGAATTGATTTAGCACGTTTACATGCACAGCTAAGTTGACCCAGTATACATGCATGGGAGGGGAATCGATTTATTGACCGAAGTATGTTTGTCACCGCTACGATAGGTAGCGATATGGCTCCTATGGCTTTTACGGGTTGACCTATTACATCAGAGACATAAAAATTAACCAAATTAATAATAATAGATGCATGGACAAATGAAGTGACACAAGTTTTACTTGCGATCTGGTCGGAAGAACAGATGCAACAAGATCAGGATAGCATATCAAGAAATAAAGTATTTTGTATAATAAACTATGACAGCACAGTAGTTTTAGCGAGACTTAAACTTCCTGTATTACAACATCCGTGTCAAATTCAAGGGAAGAAAAAGCTAGATCTTAATCTAACCGACTTGCGATGTAAGAATTGCATAACATGCTATGTTGGTATTAATATCACACATCGTCCAGCCCTATAACACACTACAGCCATTTTCCAAATTCAATATAAAATACCCCGCTTCACATTGTGATGTCATTCTGCACTGGCATCAACTTTTACACCAGTGGAAAACCAACACAACCAGAAATAGTGGCAAACAAGTAACTTTATCTTGCCTTTTAGCAGAACTGAATGGTTAAACATTAATCACTCTCGTTTAAAGAATTAAACACATATTTTTGTATTTTATTCATTTTCTGCTAAAATTCTCATTACCGCAAAGCTCTGTCTGAAGGTATGTTATGTTATAATTTACAAAGGATAAAATAACATAAATAGATAATATTCCAAAAAAAATCTATGGATGTTCTACCAGCGGTTTTAAAATGACAGAAAAAAATATTAAAAGTACATTAATTTATAGTAATAATAAAAATATAGAAAGAAAATCAATTGTCCATGTTCTTATCCTCTGCAACCTTTAAAAGATTGTTTACACACACAGACAGAATTTTAAACGTTTCATTTTGAAAGAAGCAGCTCATCTGCCTGTACCTTTAAGTTGGCTACCAGGTAAGCAGTTGTCTCTGTATTTCTTCAATTAAAAGTTAGACACTATCTTGCCAGACTGTGTACACGATAATATTGATTATCATTACCAATACAGGTAGTTTTCCACATTTAGAAAAACTTTAGGTTAATATCTAATTATGCACACTGAATAAAAATTTGTTTAGTCATCCTGACTTCTCTATTGTTAGCAATACATGCTAAGGTTCCACATCCTCCACAACACCATTCTCACTTACCACTACAAGGCCAGTTGTGGTAGAGAGAACTTTTGTTTCAGTAATGAGAATTTAGTCATTCACACTATATACTGAAATACTTCTATAGGAATGTACAAAAGTCTTATCAATTATTAATTTTGCTGTTATTTATTAGTTGCTTATATTTTGCTTTATGACTTTCATTGCGGACATTTAGTAAGAGAAAAAAAAGCTTTAGTGAAGGCTAGGATGACAAAATTCAGAAAGTTTACATATACTCAGAACTGCTGGACGACTACAGAAGGACGGAAAGTAAGAGGTTAGGGACCGGACAGTCTACAGTAAGAGTAATTAGCAAATACATAAATAACAGTGTTAGAAAATGTACATGCATCTACCACAAAACCACACATTCACATATGCAATCATAAGTCATTTAGTTTGTACTGTGATGACCACAGAGTCTGTAAGCCATTCAGTCCCTACTATAGGATGCTATAGGACACACACACACACACGCGTGCGCGCACGCACGCACGCACGCAGGCACGCACATGTTCATCTTACTATCCTTGTGAGGACCTTCCTTTGACAATTACTAATGCTGCTAATGCTATGGCTAAACCAAAATCTAGGGCTGGGTGATATGGACCAAAAATTATATCTCGATATTTTTTTAGCTGAATGGCAATATATGATATATATCTCGATAATTTTTTCAATAAGGTAATAACAAATAGACAGTTCCAAGTCAGAGCCAAATGTCCCCAATGTCACTCAGGCACTTTTATTAGACAGCTGTACATCAAAAAATGACTCAAAAAAATAAATAACTACTGCCATATATTATTTTACCAAATAGATCCTCTTTGCTAGCTTGCCTCCTGTCTGTATCTGTCTCCATGTGGTTGCTGTATGCAGGACTAATGAGTGAGGGGGAGGGGCGGGTTGTGTTCAGAGAGGGAGAGTGGCAGGGCAGGACAGGGTGAAGTTGTGCAAGAGACAGACAGAGGAGAAATAGGCGAACTGGCAGCTGTATGGGTATAATTTTAAAGCAGCATACACTATATCGAACGATATTGTCTCAACCTATATCTTGTATGAAAATACATCGATATATCTTTAAAAAATCGATACATCACCCAGCCCCACCAAAACCTAACTCTAGATTAACCTCATTAATGAGAAGTAAACTTTTTGGCTCTTAATTTCTTAATTTTATTTTCATCAGCACTTTCCTCACAAGGCCAAATTTGTCAGATCTTACTACCCTTGTGAGTACATCTGGGCACGATCAAACGTGTGTAAAACACTGGAATTGGAAGCTGTATAGCGAGGGTAGCAGGAAGTGTTATGGTGGTGACAGGACAAAACTACAGTATGATGATGTTCTTTGTATGTTCTCTGTTTTAACCAAGGTATGTTATGTAGTTTAAAAACAAAATAAACTTGATTGAACTTAAAACAAAAATAGTAGTTTGCTTTTAAATGCATGAGAGGAATTTATATTTTATGCTCCTTCAGGTTTGCCACATTATTTAAGAAATGTATCAGGTTTCAATGAAATTTTATTTAAGAGTTTCAAGTAACTAAGCAAGGCTGTTAATAAGCAATTGTGAAAAATGCATTGGCTTTCTTAATGGTCTTGAAGTTTTCAGACTGTTGCGGCAATGAGATTTTAAAGGACTTGTTTTGGGAAATACAGACGCTCCTCTACTTACAAACGAGATATGTTCTGAACGTCTGTTTTCAACTTGAAATGTTTGTAAGTCGTCATTCTACATTACTTTATGGGTATACGCAAGTACTAAGAACTAGGATGCTGGGAGTACGCACGTTACGCTGCTGTGCAGCAGGAGTAGCAGCCAGAAGTCATACTAGGCGGAATTGGTGCACAGAAAAAAAAAATGATGTTGTGGACACTAAACGGGAGCCCAACGAACACAATTTGGACTTACTATCCTCTTCTTTCGTATGTCTGAAAGTTTGTAAGTTGAAAGTTTGTATGTAGAGGAGCATCTGTATGTTAAAAAATGTGTTACATTATGTGTAAATGATTTTAAGTTTACCTTTACAAACACTTCAGACCTTGTTATTAATGGCTAAATACAAAATTTGTTGATGCAAGTATTTTTAAAAACTTCATTTTTGAAGTCTTTGATACCAAGATTTCATGAGAATCACCACCTGTTCTTCCATATGTTCTTTATCGTTTTGGAAGCCATTAAGAAAAACATGCTCTTCTTGTTTTATCCTGTTCATTTTGTGTTTAGATGCTAAAAAAAAAAATAAAAATAAAAAAAACATATTTAGGTGTAATTTTGGGGGGCCAGGAACCAATTAATTGGTTTTCCATTATTTCTTATGGGAAAAATTCGATCAGAACTTTTTAGGATTCCATCTGGAGTCCGGAACGGATTAAGTTCGAGAACCGAGGTACCACTGTACATCGATATATCTTTAAAAAATCTTTAAAATGCTCACCACTGATTTTGACTATGGCTAAGCGCCACAAGTAAATAGCAATACTTTGTCCACCCACAAAACAACAAGGAATACTAGTGAACAAGTGACTTTATCTTGCCTGATGGCTGCACTCACATTCTGCATGAATAAATGTGGCTGATCACACTACTTTTCAGACATACTAAGACACACAGACATACATATACACAGTTGAGAGCAAAGCTTCTGGTTTGAGTACATAAAAACACTATTTATCCAGTGACTTTGAAGCAGTTTGCGTGATAAATTTAGCAGAATAAAAATATTGCAGTGTAAAGAAAATATTATTGCAAGCATACCTTATACACTCTCCACACCTCTTCAAAAAAAAAACCCAACACATTAAATTCTCCTAGAATTTCACCAAAATCCTTACGATACATTTCACCGACTGGCTACGAGACTACCACAGACAGAACTGTAAATATATATGCATTCAGAAAATCACCTCATGCCCCACACTTTTAGAATCAGTAACCTATACAATTTTCCTCGGAAGTTTGTAAAAAGATCCACGGAATAAGTTTAGACAGATGGCTGTGTTCACAAGATGGCGGCTGAAGGCTCACTCTCAGCCACCCTGTCTTGGAGTTCCAGTTTTGCTGCCCTCTGTCACTGCAGTTACAGTTTTGTATCTGATGAAATGTACATTAGATTTCCATCCACATAATATTTTTAAGTGGTAAGAAGATCCATCAAAGATCAAACTGAGTAAATACAGTAATAACAACAGATTGAATCTGTTCACAAGAGTAGGCCTCTAATAATCTCATCCTTCTCTTTGCCATCATTATTTGGTGCTGCATCAATGTTGGTGAAATTTGTCTCAAAGTTTGACTAGTTCCAGACTTTCAACCTTACAACACGTCTGCAAAGGTTGAAGATCAGCCAAATAATTTTTGTGTTATCATGCTAATGGAATCAAATGTCTGAAACCATACCTTTTAATCAATACGTGTTGTTGTCCTCAATTTTGTGGAGATCTTTTAAAATTTAATCAATTCCAGTTTGTCACCCACACAATATGCCTAGGGCTGGGTACCGAACTTTGGTAATTTTGTGGTAGTGACCAAAATGCTCCGATCCTATCGAGGATCAAAAAAAATTACCTTTCGATGCCAAGTTTTGATACCCAGTGTATTTCAGTGTCTGTGAGCTAATAAGCATGCAGCATACTTGTGTAAAGATCAAACGTTGCTGCTGGCTGGCTGTCTAACGTAATGTTTCACAAACACGTTATAAAGGATGGAATGAAAAACATTTGCCCAGAGACAAACTTGTGAACTGGCTCGTGTGTGTGATGTTTTTGTTCGTGTACTGTAAAAAAAAAAAATCAAGTATTGTAAGAAATCAAAAGTGTGGCTCTAGACAGTTCCAGACTGTGATCATTTTGTTGCATTTTGTGACCATTTTTGAGGAAAGTGCAACTAAATTTTATAACTAGGTGCATCAGTGCGATTTGCAAATATGCTTCTCATATAGTGGCCGACCAAATTATCGTATATCACATGAAACACCCAGAGACCAAGAATTGGTGTGTATGTGTATGCATGTGTGTGTAAGCAAGATTCTGATTGCAGTTCCTCAGAAGCACTATTATGGAAGCCCTTACAGCGATAAACTTGGTGATTGCTTCACCACAAGCACTGATACTAACATGGAAGTTAAACGTGCAGAAAAAGAGACAGAATAAAGTAGATAGAATATTTTTGTACCTCAATAAAATTGAATAGCTTTTGCTTGTGTCTCCATATATGGCCAGTGCCAACCAGTGAAACATGCGACATAACATTAGCACAAGAAGTTGAATCAAGTGTGTTAAACGAGGGGAAACCCAAAAATGTGCAGGACTCCGACCCCCCAGGACTGGAGTCTGACACCTGTGTACTACACATTTTGAAAAATCAGTGGTGTCAATTGATTAAAAGAATTGATCCAGTAAATCACAATAATAGGCTGTGATTAATCATAATACCTACTTTCTCTTTTACTTTTAATGTTAAGTTTTTCTACCAAACGGAGGCTTTCACTCATTATTTAGGCCCTCATCTGCTATGCTCCATATTCCTCCCACCATATTGCTGAGTAATTGAGAAAGCAAATTTTCATCAATGTTTTTTTAAAAATCGAGCAATAGAGTTTCATCAAGTAATCATGACAGCTCAAATACACAGTGGGGTCCAAAAGCCTGACACCATATCAAAAATACTTTAATGTATACCTGGAAATAATCAGAACCATGTACAAACAAGTTATGGCATGCGGCAGAATGAAGAAATATTTAAAATTCTGCACTATTTCTAGGTCGGCAAACAAATTTAAGTAAATTTGTAGGACTGACCAAGTTAACTCCTTTAAACAAACAGTCAAAATCTCCTTGATTTTGATCCCTTCCATTAAAACACACATTCGGGTGACATTCAGGTAGATTTAATCTACACGTCAGAGGCTTGTTCAAGTAAATCATACTTGTAGCCATTGTTTACCGATTATAAATATGAATGTCTTAAATTTTCTGCAGAACACTGCTTATTAAGTAGCACTATGAAAGTGTGAAACATGGCATTAAAACTGGGTGAAAGTATGAGAGGTAAAAATTTTATTCTAGGGAAAGAGTGCCTTTCTCAGCACCAAATCAGACTGAATGTTTCTTGGGCTATGAACAGTACAGTGTACAGCAGTAGATGTAGACAATGAAATGAGTGCTAATAAAACTACTTTTGTAAACCGAAAGCCATTTCATTTTATTAATACATAAGTTATCTGTTATGCCGACATGACATTGATATGATTTTTTCATTTTGAGTTTCACACATCACATTAGTATCTCCTAACTGCTCTAGCGCAACACCGCATAACAATGCAATCCTTTACGTTTAAGTCTGAGGGTGAAGACGTAGGTTTGTCTCTGACAGCTACAGTCACACTGGCCCTGCACGCAGCGAGTCTTTCTATATTCAGATCAGTTTTTTGAGTGGGGCGTTTTTGTAGAGGTTACGGAATTTGTTGTAGTACAGCAGCAATGTATTGCCATTCAACACACTTTTTAAGATTATGCAATGATAATAAAGGTCAAAGTATGAAATGCAGTTTGGTATGTAATCTGAAAAGCTAAATAGTGCAAAAGTGCTAAAAACAGCTGTGCAATATATACATATATAATAAATAAATCGTTAGAAAATGTACTTCTAAACATTTTCTTGTTTGAGATAAATGTGATTAGACCCAGAAATATAACATTTTGTCGTGGTCCTACCACACTTTTATTTACAGCTGCAATCATCTGCCTTTGCAACCAGAAAGGCTCTGTTTGCATATTATATGAGCATGCAGTTCATTAGCATTGATTATTTATGAGTGGTAATTGGGCAGGATCTCGGGCTCAAGTCAATGTAAAAGAGAAAGTACCAAAAGTACCGCATCAAAAGTATGGTACTTGGTGTGGTGGAAAAGCGCTCCTACAGATATATGTTGACAATGTGCCAATAGGCATCTGTTACGTTTGTACTGCTGTCTTAGAAATTTTGAACCTGGAAGCAACCTGCTGCTCAGCATAGCCTTCTGCCAGCAGAACCACCATAAAACCAGGATTTAAAATTGCAGATTTGTTTAAAAATATAGAGTGGTCTCTTCATTTTTCTGCAGCTGTATACACACACACACACACACAAATTTTTCTTAATTCAGTCTGAAGTTCCTATTTCTCTAATGTCACATTATGAGTATTGCATGTTTTTATACTGAATGGACCTTCTAATAGTCTATTGCTCCTTACCTCACCAGTACTATAGGGCCAGGTCAGGTGATTGAGGATAAAGGAATGTGGGTACATGTCTCGGAGACATTGGGTGATATAAGTGCCCATGCCAGAGCCAGTGCCTCCAGCTACGCTCATCATGGTCAGAATGCCTGCCAGCCTGTCACAGCGCTCCACCTCTCTCTGGATCAGCTCAACCACAGCCTCCTCATGCTGGGGCCCATGAACACAGAACCTGTAAGAAACAGTGCCAATGCGCAATATAAAAATACAATGCTTACAATGTTTACTGCTCTTTTATGGTGGAAATGTATACACTTCAAAGTTCTTAAGACTGGCTATAGAAGAAAATATTTAACTGGCCAACAGTAGTAGGATGAAGTATACTATGACCACAGCAGGTCAGTAGATTACAGAACACCATCGGAAACAGTACACGTGATACTCTCCTATGTAACTGAAATACCTGTTGATTTAGAATATAACGAAGCCAAGGTGTCACGGTAGCTCACTGGTTTGACTATGGCCTCATACCTTGAAGGCTGTGGCAATTATGCCCATTACCAGCTGTGTGTTCTCTGAATTTGCATGTTCTTACCATGTTTATGTAGATTTCTGGGAACTCGGGGTTCTTCCCCCAGTCAAAAAACATGCATTTAGGTGAGATGGTCTCTAAATTGCCCTTACCATGTAATTTTGTGAGTTTGACATCCAGTCTTGAGTGCCCCATCTAAGATCCTGTGCTTCCTGAGATTGACTCTAGGCTCAGCACAATCCTTTCATTGATAACAGGTATGGATGATCAATGGATGAATAACTACCTGATGACATCCTTACCCTTTGGCCCAGTTGTTTCCTGAGCCTTGTTTTTCACAGAAGTAAGACCCATCACCATACTTCCACATGTCAGATTTTGTTGCTGTTGCAATGGCATGATTAATAACTTTGGGTTCCATGTCAATAAGGACTGCCCGTGCAGCAAGTTCTGTGTCAAAAAATAAAACACACATTAATCGTGTGACTGAGTATGAACCAGCAGAATGAGTTTATACACACCCATTGCCATATATCACTTAGATCACCAGTCTGAGCTGTGTTGTCCATGTGGCTTTGATTCATCCAAGTCCTTTTTTGCTCATATGGCACTGCACCTGAACTCTACCTTTCATTTTGGTAGTAGTGAGCCCACATAATAGCTCTATGTTGCCATTTCGGATTTACTCCAGCCAGGTTACATGGCTGGCCCTGCAAGTGTTCACCAGGAAACACTACCCTCAGACTTAGCTGGAGGGGTGAATCAAAGTAATTCTCTTCTGGGCAGGGCACACAAAGTCATTTAGGGTGAGTGCTGACCTCCAGTTATGGTGTGCCTTGTCCCCACTCCTGTTAGTGACTTGCATGGAGAGGGTATTACATGGATGGAAGAGCATCTCCTATGGAATGCTAGAGGTGACACCACTGTTAGACTAAGCCTTTAGAGACTAAGATTAACAAATGGATCAGATCGGGGTCTACAGTCTCGAAGACAATTAACTCCATGACGATGAGGCTTAAGCTACACTGGATGAAACTCACAGTTCACTGGTCAGTCTGTTCTAGGGCTGCACGATCACATCATAATTACATGGTGCACACAATAATCACCAGGGCATTAGGTGAAGGGCATAAACATTTATCCGGGTGCCAGCTTTTCAGTACAATACAGGCTTTTACTAATGCTCACAATTTGGTAAGCAGATTAATAGCATGTCTACAATATTAATGAGAGGTGTATTGTGATGCCAAAAGTAAGTAACCTGAACATATACATAAATTTGGCATATCATTATGTTTAATAAATGTGTTGGACTGCTCATCCCATTTTGAGTGACATACACACATATTGGTGCACGCATGTGTTTTACAAAATAAATACAAATAAACTGGTGATACTACAATCTGGGGAGGCAGGTTTGTGCACCCAATCTGCAAAAATCACATTTATGGTTAGATGATTCAATTTGTTAATTCTGTATTTTATTTTTAGCTTCTCCCCAGTTCTGATTAATGAGATTATTTTGAAGAATTCCTGCAGTGTTATACTTATAAAGAACACCACTTTCTCTCATATGGCAATCAACCAGTTGCTGCATGGAAAGAATAATCAATTCTCAAGCCATCGATGTCAACCAATCAGGTGTTCTGGCGCCTATTAAGGTTGCAATTAAGAAGCTCTCCCTCCCCTAAGCAATCTCTTAAGAGATTGTTCGGGAAACACACGTAGGAAAACAAATACCTTTCGTAAGATATATCTTTAGAGTCTTGGTAAGACGGTAAGAGTCACCATTATCCAGAAACAGGGCCCTGTTCATTTCTTTACTGCTGCTTCAGTTTCAGACGATGCCACCTGCTCAGCTGCCAAGGAAGCCATTCTGGGCATGTCCCACTTACAGACGCAGGATATGCTAGAGAGACTACACCTCCCACTTGGCTTAGAAATGTGTGGGGTTTCATCAGAATGAGCTAGTTTATGGCCGCTATAACTAGGAGATGGGGTCAGATGCGTTTCGCATGCTGCCACTATATAACCCTTTTCGGGTAAAAAGGTATTAAAAAGATTAAAACACTTGGCTTTGATTGATTGGATAGTAGTTCATAATTGTATTATTAATTTTCTTTTTAACAAATCCGTGCCTGTTACCGCAAAAAAAAAATACCTCCGGTCTGCTCCTCCCGGAAGAATCGGTCCAGGGCGCAAGCATAATAGGTCTTCCCCTGTACTCCAGGGCAGTTTTTCTGAGCATTAAAGGCATCGTTGCTTACGACGTTCAGCAGCTCCTGGCCAACCTGGTTTCCACACTGCCCGAGATTTAATGTCACAACAGACATCTCCACAGCTGAATTCTATGAATATAAGAGAGAGGTTCCTTTTTCATATAAAAATTACGCTATCGTTTCCATTAAGTAAGGTACAACAGTTACAAACCTATCCCGACTATAATTCCTCCAGATTTTCGAAACCAATAATTAACAAAAACCTTCTGACGTTTAAATCAGTATGTTATTTAAAGACAAAAAATGTATGGCGTCATGAAGCATTATTATCCAACAAGTTTAATTCAAGAAAGCAGTGTTTAGCTGCTAGCTGATGTTCAGTAATACAACAGAATTTTAAGATGAAGTTTATGAAGATGAATATCGACTTTACCGCTGGAAAAAAAACTTAATTGGACTGGCCTGTTTTCATGTATTCGATGTGTTTTCATACGGTCACGACACTTGCTGTAATACACTAAGAATAAATAATAGCCATCAGCACATAACTGCTTTCAAAATTCCTAAAACAAAACGCGCTTCAAGAATATCCTTACTACGTATGCTGGTGTGTAAAGGTGCGCAGGCGCACATGGATATTGCCAGAGCCGCATGCGCATATATATTATACATGAACCGGAACCAGAAGACGACAGGCGGCATAGATCATACGGCGTGTTTCCGCACTCGAAAATACAACAACGTATTCTCATTGTTTTTTTTTACTTCTTTATTGCAATGTAAAGAAATAGTATGACGAAAACACCATTGACAAATGACAACAAATAAACAAAAAGAAAAGAGAACAGCTACAACAGGGAAAGAGGCACTGTTGCAAATTTTATAGTTTATCGATCTTCACAATTTTAACTTTAGCTTTAGAGTTTGATGACAGTTTAATAGTTGAAAATATAGTCCACGTTCATTAAAAAAAAACTGAACTGCAAAAAAGCTTTTCTGTTGCGACGTTAAAATCAAATGTGGCAAGTAAATGATAAAAAATAACAGCGTATTCCTGCTGGATTTTCGGTGTGGAGGGTATGCACATGACACCACAGTAGGCGGAAGTCACTGCGGTAATACCTGCTGGGTGGCAGAAAGACTGAGTGGCAGCATTGGTGTTTAGCTTGAATGGTACGAAAACGCGCTTGAAATGGTGAAGAGCTGTTGTGCGATTGATTGTACAAATCGATATAGCAAGAAATCGGAGCTATCTTTTTACAGACTGCCGAAAAATAAAGAAAGGAGAATCAAATGGATCGCTGCAATGCGCAGAGACAACTGGAATCCAGGCTCCGAAACGTGGATTTGCGGTTTTCATTTCGTGTCAGGTATGCTGGATTTTTGGGTAAAATCATACTTATTCTGCATTGACTACTCATCAATTAAATGTGTATCATCATTCATTTCTATTCTGTGTAACTGTTAAGATTTTATCAGCATTTATTAAAAAAAACATCCACGATGATTTGCCGCGTGTTATGCGAACAAAGTGGGGGGTGGTTAGTGTTAGCTTCCTTTGTAATCCTACTTCGTGGAATACGCGAGTCAAATGTTGTAAGTAATGATGAAACCATGTAAATAAATTGATATTATATGACTAGTAAAACTTTTTGTTTCAGGAAAAAAGAGTGATGATCCTCTACACCCTGACTATGTGCCAAGTATATTTAGTTTCACCTCCACTGCTGATCAAAGTCTGGCTGTCAACAACCTGGAAAAATATCTACGATCTCAAGAAGTTTGTAAGAAAAGACATGTCAGCAGAAGTAGAGAACTAGCTGCCACAGCTCTTCTGAACCTGCATCAAAGTCCTGCATCACAAGCAGGGGCACAGGCTGTAGAAGTCCAAGACACTGAGGTCCAGACAGAGGAGACGCACAGTGACATCAGTTCCTTACATGAACAGATTAAATCTTTAAATACTGAATGCCAATCACTGAGGGAGAAGGTTCACAAATTAGAAAGTGAGTTGAAGCGTCATATTCTTGACCCTTCACAATTTGATGACAGAAAGATGAAATTGTTCACAGGATTACCCAATTTACAGGCTTTCATGTTATTGTTCAGCAATGTCTCATCAGTTCTTCCTGCTACTGCAGAACAGTCCCTCAAGCCTACTCAGGAACTTCTCCTTACACTGATGAAACTGCGCCTCAATCTGTCTGAGGAATTTTTAGGCTACCTCTTTGGGATTAATCAGTCAACAGTTTCAAGAATCTTTTGCCATTGGATACATGTCACAGTTGACAAACTTCAATTGACGACCGCCGCCGAGTTTACCTAAACAGAAAGAACAGGCAGTTCACAGCAAGAATGTTTTTTTTTTATTTTATTTTATTTTTTTAAATGGCAAAATGTACGTGATTTTACCTCTATGAATATTGTGGTTGATTTTATTTTCTTGTGGAGACACATTATTTGGGCTTCTTGAAAATCAAATGTTTTGATGTCATATATATCTGATAAATCTCGTCATTTTCATTGTCTATTATATGCTCAAGTGTAAATTTCGCCATAGGACAGCTTGTTTTCATTCAAGAAAGAAATGGAACATTTATATATTTCACTTAGGCCCTCTGTGAATAAAAAAGCAATTAAAACTTTAAAAACATATATTTTCTTCAAAATATGTCTTTACAACTGCATTTTATACCCCCTAACATGTGTGTTGGTTTGTTATAAATATGTTATTGTTTAATAATAAAAAAGTGAGAGTCTGTTTAAAGACTTATTAATGCTTGTTATTGACGATTTGAAACCACTTGGATAATGTCTACACATTACCCCTTGCTTTTTGTGATGTAGCTGATAGCCAACATAAAAAGCACAGATAAGGTAGCACAACTGCTCTTGTTTTAATTACATTGATTGTGAAAAGATATTTTACTAAAACTGATGCAGTGATCAATACATAAAGGGATGTGATGTCAAGGCCACTGAAAATATTTTTTTTTGTTTGTCCATGTCATATCACACACTGCCTGCCTTTACCTGTGGTGAATGTACCATGGTGGCTGTAGTCTGAGTCTCTCCACAGCACAGACCTTCTGGTATCCCAGTCTCCAAGAGCCTCCCACCTGGCGCACCCGACTTCCTTCGGGCCGGACTTTAATGTTGTGGGGCCCACTACTCACTCCAACACTACTGTTAACAGCACTCAAATTTAAGATAGTTACTCTTGGATACTGATAATAGTGTCACCCTTATCAGTGAAGAACACTAAAATCATTTTTTTTTCTGACATAGCTCAGTGCTTTTGCGCATGTGTAGAACGGATCGTGCTTCCGGGTATGGATCGGGCACCGACCCGCGAATCTCCAAAGGAGGAAACAGGAAGTAAATGAAAATGACGGGAAAGTCGTCTTCGAAATGTTTACACCGGACGTATATCAAGCTAAGAGCCCTCACCATGCGAAGTATACTCTATAAAACCCCGTTCGCCAATTAAGAAAATGGTTAAATATTTAAGTATACGTTACATTACAATTGAACGTCATTAAACGGCGTTTAAACTGAATCGTCAGTTTGTTGCTTAGTTAAATGAATAGGCTGTGCCGTACGTTTAAACGATCACGAGTGCATGATAGGTACTCCGTTCTATTCCTCTAGATTGCTTAAACCGTGTAAATTTCTGGTTTTAGTTTGTAAATTGCTCATTCTAAGCGATGGAACCATATATTTTAATAATATGTTTAAAATGCTTATGCCTTTTAAGTCTTGGATGCATTCGTGTTTAAGTTAATGTTTTTTGTGTTTCATAGTCGAAAAACTAAACATGCCGAAAGCAGTCTAATATGACTCTATGGCCCTTGTGGTTTGAATCACCATGGCAAAGAAAAGAAACCTATCCGATCTGGTGGTGGCGTGTGAATGGGCCGCTTGCACTTTCAAAGGTCGAACCATGGAGGAGCTCTGCGACCACATGTCACTTCATTTAAAGGAGCACCTGGGAGATGGGGATGCCATGGAAGAGCTAGGTGGGTGGAAAAATATTGCAAAATGTGTGTGTGCGTGCGCATGCGCGCGCGTATGTCTGTATGTGTATGTGTGTTCTCAGCGTTTCGGTCTTGACCATAAGGCTCCGGAGGGGTTTCCCTGAGCGCAGCCATTGGGACAGTTTACAGCATGGGTAGTGAGTATCTACGATTATACTTAATGCCCTGGACCTACATCACTGAATGTAGATGTTCTGCAGGGCAGGTAGTTTTGTCCTGGTGATTCACTTTGTGCACAGTGTCAGCCTCTGCTGGGCTCTGTGGTCCTCAGAGCTCCAACTGCCATACCAGGCAGGGATTCTCCCACAAAGTGCAGATCCAACAGTAACACTGTACAAGGTTTTTTGCAGTGCAGAGATGTTGAATTTCCTCAGCTGCCTCAGGTAATAGTAACTCCTTAGTTTGCTGCACCAGGGTGCATATGTGGGTTGTCCAAGTCAGGTCCTCAGAGAAGTGTACTATGAAGTACCTATAGCTGCTGACTCTCTCCACTGAGTCCCAAAAATGTTGAGGTGTACTTCCTCTGCTGCTCCCTCCTGAGCTCCATGGCCAGCTCCTTGGTATAGATGTTCAGGATCAAATTGTTAGCCTCACACCAGAGAGACGGCTCCTCTGCCTCGTCCAGATAAGGCATCCCATCCTGGCTGGAGACCAGATATACCATTTCATGATGGTGTTGGAGCTGTGTGTGGCTATACAGTCACATGTGTACAGGAAGTAAAGCAGAGGGCTCAGGACACAACCTTATGGGACTGTGGTGTTGAGCATGAAGTAGAGGGAGAAACTCAGTCCCAGGTCTATTATGTATTATGTATATATTCTTATTTGTATATATATATTAGGGGTAGGCGATATGACAAAAATGAGTCACGGACAATTTTTTTTCAGGCAGGACCCTGATCCACAATCTTACCACGATTCTCTCTCATGTACATTTTTAAGACTATTTTCAAATTACTGCATGGTTTAGCAGCTGATGCACTCACATGGGTTCCCCTCGCTGTTTGACTGTCAGAGTACTTTTTTGGGCATTTTCTTTTATGGTAGTGAAAATGGTTTGTCATGTTGTCATCCAATGTGCATATTTTTCAAATAACTGTTGTTTGCTACGTGCTGGTTCTGGAAAATCCAAATAAGTTCCAAAATACCAATGTCAAACTCTTTTTAGGGAGCAGTTCCTCCATTACATCCATACTACTACACTGCCAAATATTACATGTGCTGCATGTTGGGACAAATGAGCAAAATGGAGAGAAGAAGAAATCCAAGACACTACCTACTGTTTGCTGTTACTGGTTTATTGGTTTGTCAAAATGGATATGGCTGACAAAACAATATACGACGGGTGTATAAGCCAAAGAACTGCAACCGCTAGAATGTGCACTGTAGAATGATATTAATGATCTCTCTGTAAATGCAGATTGTGGAGGCATTTTAATTGCTCATGATCCAATATTATCAAATCGCACACCTGTGTGTCTTTGTGTGTGTGTGTGTGTGTGTGAGAGAGAGAGAGTATACATAAAGTATACATAAAACTTGCTTCACATGTAAAACAGATTTATAAGAATCTGTTTTTTTGTATACATTGAACAAATATATTGTTATCCAAGCAGAAGTCACGTCAGAGTTGTTTTATAAAATTGTCTTTAAATAAATACAGTTATAGCCTTCAGTTCTCTGAGTGTTACGGTTTATATGCTAACCTGTGTGTCCCCGTTTTAATACTTACAGTATTTCACTGCTGTTTTCTAATGCTTCCTTTAGATGACTTTGCATGTCTGTGGGATGGCTGTCAGTTCCTAGCCATGGGGAGTCCTAGTGAACTGGTTGTGCACGCACACTTCCATATCTTCCATGCAAAGCTCAAGTTTATTGGAGCACAGCTGCTACAGTCCCACCCAGAGTTACCTAGCTGCACCCAGGATCTGCACAACAACAACTTGATCCCAGAACTGTCAGAAAGATTTCTGTGCCAGTGGGAACACTGTGATGTGAGTATGTTCATTTAATATTGTGGCCTGTATTGTAAGTGCACAAATGGCATGGGGTCTTCCACATATGGAATAGAATGTATATGATAATCCCAGCCGGTTTAAACAGAGATATTGTCTTTCACAGAGCACTTTTAACAATCCAGAGTGGTTCTACCGCCATGTGGACATGCATGCACACTGCACTGAGATGCAGCCTCTTGCTGACCAGCAACAGGCACTGTTCTGCAGTTGGAAAGGTAAATGATCAGTAGTGGCAGATCAAATAGTGCTGTTTGTTTTAAAAACATACTTTGTGTTTCCTCAGGATGCTCAGGATATTTGAATACCTTACTTCATTGGTGCTTTGAAAAAGTATTGAGATCCATTGATAATTTTATATTCCATAAGGAATGTTAAGGGTCATGACACTTAAAATCAAGAACACAGAATTAAATAATGCAGAAGGATTGTATGACTAAGCTTTTCTAAAGTGAATAAGCACAAGATAGTTAGTGACCTTAAATCATTTTGATAATCACACTTTTTAAATATATTACATTTATTTGTTTAACTGCATTATTTTTTGGTTTCATAAAACGGGTAATGAAAAAAATGGATTTGATACTTTTTCAAGGAACAAATGTTTTTTTTGTTATTGGTTTTTAGTTATTGATGAAGCCAGTGGGTTTTATGCTGCCGTGGCTTGATTTGAATTTTGAAAACTGAAAAAGAAAACATGGAGTAGAGGTGGCCTTTTCTGTTTTTCCATATTCTGCAATGCCTTCTTTAAGATTAAGGACTGCATGCGAGAGCACCTGCGCAGCCATGTGCAAGACGTGGTTAGGGTAACCCTAACACCTTTCTCTTTTTCCATAGGTTGTGATGCCTTCTTCAAGATTAAGTACCGTCTGCGGGAGCACCTGCGCAGTCACACGCAGGAGAGGCTGGTTGCGTGCCCCACGTGTGGCTGCATGTTTTCCAGTAACACCAAGTTTTTTGACCACATCCACCGGCAAGCAGAGCCAGAAGGTAATGGGCCCTCTGTACCACTAGTTCAGCTTTGCCTGTGTTTAAAAGCTGGGACTGGGGGTGAAGATATTACACTAGCAGCTAAGGAAGAAATGCCACGGACCTTGACACAGAGACCCATTTCCCTTTATTCACTCTTCAAAATTGGAAAGACCGGAGAACATGCCATTTAGTGTATCGATTAAAGTATCGATTATTATTATTATTATTAAGTAAGGCAGACATGTGCTGATCTTCGTAAGTCATGAAATGGCTACAAGAAAATAGCTACTTGCCTAAACTTGCCCATATCTACAGTCAGAGCAATAATTAAAAAGTTTAAAACAGCTGGAACGCTGACAAAGGCTGGACGAGGACCCAAGTTTATCTTGTCACCACACACAGTGAGGAGTTTGGTAAGGGAGATTAAAAAATAAAAATTCTCCAAAGCTCATTATTAGAGAACTGCAGCAAAGGGTGGCATCTTGGGGTCACCAAGTCTACATGGCAAGTAAACACTATCTACATGGCAAAAGGTTGTTTGGGAGGCATGCAAGGAAAAAGCCTTTTCTGTCCTACAAACACAAATGTAAACGTGTGGAGTTTGCTAAACGGTAAAGGGACTTAAACTGGAACCGTGTGCTTTGGTCAGATGAGACTAAGAGTGAGTTTTTTTTTTTTTGTAATTACGGCACCGATAATTTTGTTAAAAATAATAATTCCTTAATGATGGATTTTTGGGGAAAAAAATGACTTGAGTTAAAGGTTAGATTTTTCTAGTTCTTTCAGTGTGAGATTATGCTACTGCAATAAAAAATGAATTTATTATACAGTACTTGTTATTTTTGTGTTTGATTGCATGTATTTTTAAGCATCCTTGATGGTGAGAAAGGTGTTCTATAAATAAAACATTATTATTATGTTATTATTGTTGTTGTTGTTGACCTAAGCTTTAATTGCAATCTGATTGGAAGAACAGGTTCAATGAGATCAGGGGGGTGTTTCACAAAGCAGAATTATTCAGTTAGCTGGGTTTAATTTAGCTGGAAGTCATGATTGTCCAGTAGAAATGCTTGCCTAAACTCTTATTGGGTAAGAGTTCTAGCTAAGTTAAACCCAGCTAACTGAGAAATCCTGTTTTGTGGAACACCCCCCTGGATGGTGTCACAAGAAATAAAGTATTTGCTAGGGCTGCATGATATTGAAAAAATTAAAAATATTACGATGTTTGTTTTTGTTGCAATAAATTTTGGGATATAATTTTGTTGCAATAAATTTTGGGATATTTATAAAGTTAAAAAGGAGTTCAAAATAAATTTCTCACAACAGGAAGGAAAATTATTTTTTTTAAAATATACTACAAACCCTTGAAAACAAACAGCCATTTGCAAATCTTAGTCATTTTTGTCTCTTATGACAGAGTGAAATTGTTTTAGCAAAACCTAAACCCACCATGCTATAATATCCACACAGTATGAAGGTATGAAAGCTTGATCCCAACCCAACTATCGTGGTCATTGAAATGTGAGAACTGCATGTGTGTAACATTTAGTGATGATATTAATATCGCACAGCCCTATAGTCGATTTTGAATTCATTACAAGAAACCCCGCCTTGCATTGTGATTATCGTTCTGTGCAAGTACCAGTTTTTCATGCCAGTGTTTCTACTGTTTTGAAATACCAAAAGTTCAGTACCTGGTGCAGTAGAAAACTGCCTTTAAATGGGCTGAGTAGGTGATGGGGCTGTCCGGTGAATACGTTGTCCTCCTTTTGACAGCCCCCTTTCTAATTTAGTAATACAGTATTATTATATTATTAATGTGTATTCCTCCTGCACTCCCCAACCTCCACAGTTTCTAGTGGATGGATCAACTGGAAATGTAGGTAATATGTATGTTTGTAATGGTTTGTAGTGCACTGTGGGGGTGCTGTAGCTGAAGAACTTATGTTGATGAACGGGCATCAGACTAGTGTTTTTCGGAAGTTGGAATCTTAAGTCACAGGCTAATGAGAGAACAGCATATTCTTAATAGGTTTACCAGGCTTTAATGAGACTTGATTTTCAGCAGAGGTATTAAACTTAAGGTATATTTTTTAACGATATTTAGTTGAATCTTCTGGCCTTTGCAGAATCCTTTGTGTGTGAGCACTGTGGCAAACGCTTTGCCAATGAGAGGCTTCTGAGAGACCATGTTCGTCAGCACGGTGAGAGAAACACTGCACTATTCTCTTATACCACTATAAACATAATGAATAATATCTCAAGTAAGAGATTTTTCAGAGAATTATTCAGTCAAGAAGAGTTGCATTTAGCTTTTTTGTCTGTAAACCTTTTGGCATGTGTTGTAGGCGGCTGGGGGTGAAATACACATAGAAATGAACCAAAATTTGTAAAACATATTGTGTCAGTTTTGTTGTTGTGATTGGGACATGGGACAGAACTGTAGTGCTTCACAGTAGCTGTTACATGTTGAGGGAAAATGCTAAGAAATTGTGACTTTTTTTTCCTACTGTTGTATAGTGAACCACATTAAGTGTCCTCTGTGTGACATGACCTGTACTTCTCTGGCATCCTTGAAGACTCACATCAAGTTTCGGCACTGTGATGAACGTCCATTTTCCTGTGACTTCTGTGAGAGCAGGTGATTGAGTTAAGGTCATCTACCAGTACCTGTACCTGTGTGTTCAGCATTATTTTTCAGCTTTGCTGCAAATGAAGATGTAAAAATCAGTGCCACTACCTTCTCCCGTGTGAATAATATTTTTTGCTATTCCTCTCCAGCTTCAAGAATCAGCATGACCTGAGGAAACACATGGAGACTCACAATGAGGGAGCTGCTTTTCACTGCAGCGTAGCAGGGTGTGGCTACTCCTCTCGTATGGCCCATACTATGAACCAACACTACAAGAGGGTGCACGAGGTTAGCTTGCACGGTGCTCCGCAAAACCCGCATACATAAATTATGGCTGTCACTATTGATTCATCAAGAATCTACCGATTTTAATCTGACAATAAGTCAAGCAATCATCCATCCATTTTTTGTAACCAATTGTCCTATTCAGGGTCATGGGGGGGGATCCAGAGTCTATGGGTGCAAGGCAGGGAACAACCCAGGGTGGGGCGCCAGTCTCCAACCCATCGCAGGGCACACTCACACCCCATTCACACCTAGGGGGAGTTTGGTAACTCCAATTAACCTTAGTATGTTTTTGTACTGTGGGGGGGGGGACTGGAGTTCCCAGAGGAAACCTCACAACGACACAGGGACAACAGGCAAACTCCACACACAGCCATGGCGGAGACTCAAACCCTGGTCCCAGAAGTATGAGGCAGTAGTGCTAACCACTGCACCACCGTGTCGCCCCATCAAGTAAATGTTTATAATAAAAATATATGTATATTGTACATTGCAGTTGCGCGAGGTAGGAACCAGCCACTGCAGGGTGCACAATCAGTCACACATACAGTCAGTTTAGGCACTCCAGTTCACTTAAGTTGCATATATTTGACCAGTGTTTTAAGATGTATTTACATGGCAGTCGTGCTGTGGTGATATTTTTCTGCATTGCAAAACTTCAGACAACTGCATTTTCCTGCACTTTTAATATGACGTCCACACAACTGAGGCTGTCTTCCTTCCACCTTATTGGCAAGTAATCGAGAAGGAAAATTTTAACCGAAGTTAAATGAGTAATCATGATAGCTCTACTACAAATATTACAACGGTATTAAATGACAAATTCCTAAAATTCTGTATTTTTATAGTGCCTGGGGACAATAACTCTTCAGATTGATGTTGGACTAATTTAGCAGTGTGGATGCCAGTGTTTCCACTTGAAAACTCCGTTTCCAATAGAAATGAGCCTTAGCAATCTAGGCTGATAATTTAAAGAGTTGTGGTATTCTCCACAGGGTGATATGGTGTCTAAGTACAAATGCCATCTGTGTGACAAGAGCTTTTCCTGGTGCTATACACTGACCCTTCACCTGCGGAAGAAGCATGACCTCAAGTGGCCCTCTGGACACTCCCGCTTCAGGTGGGTGATCTGTGAGTGACATTTGACTTTGTTATAACTAAGGATGCACTGACTGTTCGGCTAGTGACTAGAAATTGGTGATTTTTGCCCTGATCAGCGCTTACCAGCAATCAGGCAAATAAATATGGCCAATTTTAAGAGCTGAATTTTTTTGTCTAAAGTGGCGTACAAGTAAGCCGACTAGCACATTATAATAGTGACCATATGCCCTTTTTTCCTTGGACTTTTCCTCTTTTTTTTCGGAACCTAAAAATGCCTGAAATGTCTGGGGTTTCACTTGGCTTCATGTTTTGCGTTCTGCAGTCCGAATACTTTCTGTGTGCATATTTGCGGTGCTTTCATGCCTCTTTGCATCCTGCCCTCACTGTCTTCTTTTTTCCATAGCAAAATACGATCAGCCTACATTACAAACATACATGACTAGGCATAAGCACTACAACAAAAACAGACCAATGAGAAACAAACCAGTTTCAGCCTGCATAACATCTCAAGGCTCTCTGTATATCTCACTTCTTTGTCAATTATCTATTTCAATCATGCTTAATTTAATGGCTAGATCTGGAACTAAACGCTTAAATGATCTTTTTTTAACTAGTTGGATAACTTGGTGAAAAAAACAGACTTTATATACCATTGGACTGTTAAAAATGTTGTATTTGTGTCATACGGTAAACAGCAAATGGTCCATAGCTATGCTGTTGAATGAAGAGAGTGTGCAGCATGGCTGATGAAGAACTGGTTCCAAAAAAGGTTTGATTTTGATTGTGTGTAAATGAATTGTATTTGCAAAATTCGATGTGGACCAGTCTACTGTAATTTGCAAGCTTTGTAAAGATACTGTTCGTACAGCAGGTGGCAACACAACCAATCTTTTTAACCACCTGGAACATTAGCACCCACAACCAATCACATGGAATGTCTGGCTATGCTTATATGGGTGAGCAGGTCATCCTCAGCGACATCATCTTCCATACGTTCTTAAGTAACCAAACAGAAGCATGCACTTCTTACTGTTTGTCTCATTTGTTTGTATTTGTTATAAAGGAAGTGTCCAGTTAATGATCAAAGTGATAAATGTTCAATTGTACACAAAAATAGTAAAAAATAATAAGCACTTCTTCTATTATTAGTTTTTTTTTTATATGTATATTATTTTACATCCCTTAATAAATAAGTTTCCCAAAACCATAGTTCGAATGAACGTTCGCAAACACTGTCGTTAAGTTGCATAGTTCGAACTACAGTTCTCAAGCTGTAGTAAGAAGCTTAGTTCCGGGTAAATATGTCAGCGATGGTGGAAAATCCAGTCTAATAAGGGTATAGTCACCGTGTAAGTAAGAAATGTAATAATCTTAATACCTAATAAAGAATAATTTAGCTGTACGATCACATATAATGCTAAGTTCTCTGAAAATGTAGTTTGAAATGTAATTGTTGTGTGGGTCTCTGGTCATAAGTACGGTAACTGTCTGTAGTGAGCAATAGGGACAAATCTCAGACTGCAAAGTATTGTATTAGCACAGGGGTGGCTAATTTTATCCAGAAAGGGCTGTTAGGCATGCAGCTTTTCGCTGCAACTCCGTGCTTAGAGTAGAACACAGAGGACTGATTGACTGAAGAGTTCACACAACTGGGCAACTGATCGAACGGTTATCCCAAAAAAACCTGCAAACACACCGGCCCTTTCTGGATAAGATTGCCCTCCCCTGTTGTAGCATATGCAGTTAGTGTGTATTGCTTGGTAAAGGATATTGTGTACCCTGTGGTCATTGTGCCATATGGTACACTTCGCCACATATAGTAAAAAAAAAAAAAAAGAGAATAAAAAAACATTACTAAAATAAAAAGAAAATAATAAAACCCAAAAATAATAATATTAAATCATTATCCCTTGTATGTGTATACATGTGTGTATTTGTAGCCCTATGCAGACCATTGGGTGTTGTGCAGTTTC
>JAODJU010000036.1:17112673-17130278 GCA_026776725.1 Gnathonemus echidnorhynchus
CCACAAGGGCAACTTGCTATTTTTAGAACAAGTCCGCGGGCGACTGAGATGAAGCCAACGGGCGACCGGGTGCCCGCTGGCATAGGGTTGGTGACCCCTGATCTATATTGTCCACATGCTTGACTCAGCATTGCACATCTCCTGTAAAAGAAAAATAAAAAAACCTTGTATCTTTACTTTTAGATGTTTATTTGTATGTGTGTTTTGTTTGTGTCATGATACCACCCACACCAAAAGAAATTCCTTGTACTTCTCTGTACTTGGCAAATAAAAATGATTCCGATTTCCGTGACCCCTGGCAACCCTGTACACGTGTAGCCTGTGGTGGAGTGGCATCTTTTCCAAGCTGTTCCCCTGCTTTACACCCTGTGTCTTTAGCCTCCGCAGAAATCATTTGAATTGATAGGGCATGCACACCGGTTTCAGTCCAAAGCACTTTATTTTCCGTAATTTATAAACGAGACACAAATAACAAAAACATCAAATACCACTTTAACTGCATTTCAGAAAATGATGTTACATTAGTGAACGAATTATTTAAGGGAAACAAGTGCAAAAGCAGTGGACATTTTAATGTTTTAAATATCAAAGTGCAGTAATTGCATATTCATAATTCAGAAAGGGGTCTACTGTACCATAAATTATGAACATTTTTGTGAACAACTCATTGAACAACTGCATGAAATCAGTGTGGCCAGTTTCATGGTAAATCTGTTTTATGTTAAATCTCAAAATTCAAATACTACACACAATGTAAGGAAACACATATGATTTACTTTGGTCAGAGTCCAAAAATAAGGTTGAAAACAAGCACTATAATTTTCTTCTTACTGACAACACTGGATTCCAAAATGTTTTACTGTATTCCACAGCACTGGGAAAAAACACATATGGCAGTCAGTTGTTATACCCAGGATGTTTCAAAAAGCTATGCACTACATTCAGTGATTGGAATGACTTTGCTCATGACTCCAAAGACTAAAAGCAGTCTTGAAATTGCGACGACAGAGTTTACAAATGTGCTGCCTCTTAGAGGATGAGGGTGCTGGAGCATGGTTACTCACTTGATCGGACTGCTTAGAAGGGCTCAGAGTGTCACACAAGATGCCACTGTGTAGGAGTTCACCTGCTGCATTTTCCTCCGTCTTCCTGCCCATAGCAACAGACACACTTTCTGTAATTTCGGATGGGAGGGGCAGAGATGGGGAATGGGAGGAAAAATCTTTTTTTCTCTTTTTGGATGCTGACTCAGAATTGGGTGTGTGCGACTGAATGTGGCTCCAGAGACGGAAATTGGTTCTGAAAGATTTCTGGCATATATGACAAATGAAAGGTTTGATGTAGCACAGCAGCTCTTGGTGGCGCTCCAGTTGCTTACAGCCACTGAAATGCCTACCACATTTTTCACATGACCATTGGCTAGACTCAAGGGTCTTTGGTCCATGGCTGCAGCTGTTGTCAATGTTTTCCTTAGATGGCTCTTCCTCCGCCTTTATTTCTTCCTGGAGTGAGTGCAAACTCTCAGTTTTTGGGATGGAACTGCTCTCAGGAAGAAATATCACTGGCTTAGAAGAATCAAAGTCAACATTTTCTCCAGAACCACAACCTTTCATGCCACTAGCTGCATCATTGTTGTGATCCTGATGATAAACAGACACTGGTTCCTTTCTGGTCTCAAGGTTTTGACTGTGAACCTCTACTTGGTGCCGCCATAAGCTGATGGTGGACTGGAAAGTTCGCTTACATTCGTGGCAGGCCAAGTTCTTGTACTCACAGTGGGTCTCAGTTTGCTTCTTTTTGAAGGAGTCAAAAGGGCCACAATGCGGACACTTTGATGGTTGACATCTTTGCTCATGCCCTCCCTGTTCATACTTAGCACAGAATTTCTCACTGCAGACACTACAAGAACTCACATCTTGGTTTTTATCCTTCTGAGAATGAAGACCATGGTCATTTGCCTGGGGTAACTCTTCCTTCACATCATTCAGGATTTCAGATTTCACACAATGGTGCAACATTAAATGTCGTTTGAACTGAGACAATAACCTGTACGTATTTCCACATTGAGGGCAGGTGTTGATTATAGACCTTGACCTAAGATGATATTTATGATTTATTTGAGACTGCAGACTTCCAGACTTAAGACCCCACAGTCTTTTCTTTAATTCTCTTTCTTGCACCAAACTAGCAGACTTCCTGTACAATCTGTCATCCATGCCTGTGTAGGAACTAGTAGGAGCTGGATCTTGCAATACTCCATGCTGTGTCTGGCAATGTGTCCATACTTTGAAGTTGGTGTGAAATCGCTTATTACAGATGTCACACGCATATGGCTTTTCTAGGTTGTGAAACATGTTTATGTGCCGGTACAGTCCAGTGCTGGACCGGAACACCTTTAAACAATTCCGACATTTGAAAATTCTGTTCCGTTTTAGCTGCATGTCATTGTTTGCTTTGTCGGCAGTGATACTAGGCCTAGCGCCTTCTGATGAAAAGCTGTGTTCATTAACACCGTTTGTTTTTTTTAATGAGCTACTTTCACTGCATAATCTTGCCTTTCTTTGTTCGTCTTCCTCATTCATAGGAATTTCTTTTGGCTCATCAAAGCTCACTGTTAAGTTTCTGACATCAACAGGCAAATCATCCCCAACAGTGACTTGTATTACATCAGAAAGATCTCCCAGTTGATCGGTTGCTTCTATATTAGGGGATTTCTCTGGTGATTCTCTTTTCTTTCTTTTATCAAGATGAAATACAGTAGTACATACAGGATTATCTATTGATAATGATTTGGCCAAAGGAGTTTTGAAAAGAAAACCAACTCCGTCAGTCTGCCTAAACTTTTGGTTTCTGTTTGCTTCTTTGCAGTCAGTCAGCTGTGGATTGTCACTCAGGCTTGTAGTATCTGAGGGTAACTGTCTATGCTGTATTTGCAAATCAATTAAAGATACGGAAGAGGATACAGATAGCTGTTTGGATTCTCCAATAGGTAGATCAGTCTGCTTTCTTATTGTGTGTTCTGATGGCGTTTTCCCATGTAGATGTATAGCCTCAATATGAGAAAAACTATTTCCAGGATTATCACTATGATTCTGGCCAGCAATGACATTTCTTGAGGTAAAGTTACACTCATTGCCCTCGGAAAGCATCTTCTTCTTAGACACAATGTAAGAAACCTGAGGCTTCTTTTCCATTATATTATTCAAGAATTGGATTCCCAAACTACAGCCCAGCTCTTGAACTGCAGCCAGATATCCTTTGTTCACAAAGAGTGAAGAGGAATAAATATAATTTAACACATTTTCAAAGACTTCTGGGTCACAAAAATCGAGCTGGACAACTGACTGTCCTTGAGTGTTTCCACTGTTAAAGATGGTCTGAAAGTACTCACTGCTTGCAGCAAGAACACTCCTGTGAGCCTGAAATTTGTGGTCACCCACAATTATTATCACATCACAGAGCTGACCATTCAATCGCTGTTCATTGAGCAGACTTAGCAAGGAGGAGATATGCACCGGATTAATGTAGTGAACCAGACTGTCCATTTTGCCTGTTGGGAAATGAAGAGAGACACTTTCAGATTTCAGACAAAGACAACAACAAGGCATAAGCAAGCATCAATTTAGACTCCTCTCCAAAGTTTTTAGTGCATTGAGCCACAAAATGTTATTAAATAAGGTAAGAACAATATAATCATTTTAAAATAAAGAAATGTGTTATTCATATTGAACTAGCACTGTTTATCACATTTTCATAATTACATAACTAAAAAAATAATTGATCCATATGATAAAATGATTTTGTGAGATATAGGACTATTTCACTTATTAGGTTCATATGTCATTCAAGTAATCTACATGCACACTGAAAAATAATTCTCCTGGTAAACTCCAGCAATTTACATGCCCCTCAAACTTTATTATGAATAATTATCATACACGGATCCCTAAGTTTTGTTTGTCTGTTACCCAAGTTGCCAGATTGATAGTGTCCCTATTGTTTCATACACATCACACTACATACAATTTCAATCAATTGGCCACCACAACATGGCAACCTAAATGTAGTTTGTCTGATTAAATAAAACAACGGTTAATTCTAACTGAAGGGATTCCATGAATCGTCACCTTATCATGGTGGAGGGTTTTGTGGGCCTCCACGATCCTAGGAGCTAAAAACGGGACCATGCAGCGGTTGTGATGATATACATTATAATATACAATGTCTAGTTTACCAGTCAGTGCCCAAAGAAACACATTTAGCTGTTACAAAATATTTCTGTCCTTAGGAACAAAAGTAGCTAGCCTGATTTATAGCTAATGAAGTCTTCCACAAGATGCCACTGCCTGAGCATACCTGTTGAAATGAACTAGAATACCACTAGCAGGCTAGCAAGTTAATTCACAAGTTCTAGAGCACAGCACCATTGTTTGCTAATTGCTGTATTTTTCTGTCCTGTACTGACATTCAGTCAACAATATGTGCCAATTTTACTGCATATTTTAGGTTAAGGTAATTTAAGTTTAACTAGTTAAAATCTGATCTCAGGAATTAAATTTTAACAAGTCAAAATGCCACCTGTTGATATAAGAAATTAAATTTCAAGTAGCTGAAAATCCATTTCTCTGATATCAGGAATTCAATTCTAACTAGTTATAATTCTGTTTCATACTAATTCAAATTTTAATATATATTAAATAATAATTGAAATTGTAAAGCTTGCTAAGGTTTGTTTCCTACAGTAGAGTAGATGTTTTAGCATAACTTATTGATGGTCTCAACCCAGATGAATATCACAGTCCTTCAGATATATAGGACATGAAAACTGGTACATCAGTGTATTTTATTTAGTAGCCTGTAGTCCAACACCATAGCATACAGCCCATATGTAGCTTTACATGCATCATGTAGACCACCTCATTATGCTAACAGGCAAAAAACTGAATTATGCAGTTTCATACATTAATAGATGGTAATCACTACTGTACTGAGGTAAGTAGTATAGGCATCAGTAGAAAGTCCTTCTGCAGTAGCTTAAATTAGAGTCCGACCAATTACAAATCTGGGTTTGGCAGATGCTAGGAGAATGTTACCTGCTTGACTGCACTGTATCAACTGTTAAAGTTTGGTGGAGAAGGGAGAAGGCCCTTTTCTGTTCCAGCATGACTGTGCCCCAGTGCACAAAGCAAGACCCATAAAGACATGGTTGGTTGAGTTCGGTGTGGAACAACTTCACTGACCAGCTCAGAGTCCTGACCTCAACCCCATCAAACACCTTTGGGATGAACTAGAACGGAGACTGCAAGTCAGACCTTCACGTCAGGTCTTCTGGATGAATGGGCAAAAATTTCCACAGACACACTCCAAAATCTTGTGGAAAGCCTTCCTAGAAGAGTCGCAGCTGTTGTAGCTGCAAAGGGGGGATCAACTCCATATTGTTGCCTATGGATTTAGAATGGGATGTCATAAAAGTATATATAATTTTTTCAAGAGATATAGATCTTATACTGGCCATGCAGAGAACTACCAGAACTCCCTACAGCTGTGCGCGCACACATCTATTCCTAAATAACATGGATTAAAAAACGGATGTCATAAAAGTTCCTTTAGGTGTAACAGTCAGGTGTCCCAATATTTTTGTCCATATAGTGTATATCAGCTAATATTCTTTATTTTAACCCAGAAAACACAAAGCATAAAGATTTTCCTTAACAATTATGTGTTATGTCCTCAATACGATAACATAACATAATGCAATTTAAAAATAAACTATTTTTGTCATAAATAGTACTTTGAACGAAAGTACAACAAAATATATTGATGTTTTAAGTAAGAGTCAACGGAATATTCCAAAGACGTGTATTGCCGACAGCAGAGTTGTGCTGTGGCCTCTGGTGGACAAACTGCGTAACCACCACACTCATAACATGCTTGAAGAATCGATCTTCCATCTCTATTTCTCTTTGTCTTTTTGTCATTTATCGGCCGTTATAAATGTTAATATCAATTTATCTGTAATTAGCCAATATCGACCAATAGTTTTAGCATATCGATTCATAAAGAGAGTAACACAGGTAATTCCAAAATAAAGTGCAGACAATGGCCAGATCAATGACATAATAAACAAGGTGAAAACAAATGTACAATATAAATATGCAGTGGGACTGGAAGGAATTTGACATTGGGGGAGACCAAATTCACTCTGGTGGGTGGGGGGGGGGGGGGAAGGGGGGTGGTATATATTGTGACATTGCAATATGCACAATAGTCACATCGTGAAAAAATGCGATGTAAGAAAGTTAAAAATAAAATTTGTATAATAAAGATTTCATCATTTAAAATTTAGGGTATTAATGGGCATTAACGATTTTAATTTAATTCTACTATTTAGGGTAGATAACTAAATATAACTAATCGATATTGGGGGGGATGTGTCACCCCCCCATTTCTGACACCCCCGTAAATATGTAAACTTTAAAGTAGCAGCATGCGTGAGTGCCGTGTGGTAAGAAGCGAGGAAGTGTGTGGCGAAAAAAAAAAAGTTCTAGGAGTGTCCAGCTTTATATACAACAGTCCTTGTGGGATGGGAAGAGCGCTTGGTTTGGGAAGGGGTGCTGAAAGCCACAGCTCTGAGGAAGAAGCAGTTTCTCAGTCTGTTCGTCCAGGATCTGATTGCCCTGAACCATTTTCCAGATGGGAGCCGGTCACATAATTGACCTGGGTGGGTTGTCTCTCTGATGATGCTGGTAGCCACCTTCTTCAATCAGCTAGAGGAAATAGGTTTGTCCAGGATTGGGAGGTCAGCCCTGATGATGTGCTGGGCACCCCCACCACAAAATGTAAATTAGTGGTCAATATGAATTTTTTAATTTCAAAATGCAATTTGACAGGCTTGGGCAATATTAAGGTAATATGGAATAATGTCACGTTTTGGGTTTAATTGGTAGTACATACTTCAGCATCGATCTGCACATCTATACCTGACACCAGTCACTCATGCACATGAGAAGGAGTAATTGACATATAAATACTAGATACTGATAATTACATTTATGGCCACATATGGATTGTATATCTGTATCATAGTGTGATATACTAAACATATATGGTCACAATAAAACAAATAAGAGTGCAGACTTCCAGGTTAAACCATGCCCACCTCAGTTCAAGAAATCCCTAAAAGTGGGCAGCCCTAATATTGACGTATACAAGTATTGCTCTGATCAATTATATGGAATAACATTTGCCTTATGCTCTTAATTTTCTCAGAAGACAGAAAAGACTCCAGCACAGACTCCAAATGGCACAAACATCCCCTAAAATAAGGATGTATGATAATTATCCATTAATATTTTAATTATATATATAGCTGTAATAGTACAAAGTTATAGGTTATGGCTCATAAGAAAACACTGAACACTTTTTTTTGCTACTCACAAAGTAGAAAAATACTATAATTCAAAGGGAAAATAAGATTTCTGAGCTCTGGTAGCTAGGTGTAATGCACATGCCAAATTCCATCAAAATCAAAAATGCTGATGCAAAGCCCATTTGTTAAAATTAAATGGAATGACCCTGTAATTAACACCATGACTTTTTCTAAAAGTGGATGATTATTTATGGTAAGGTAATCCTATCAAATTTTGCAATAATCCTAGCTGATGAGTAACCACACTGAAAAAATGATTCTTGATCATAGTAATCTTTGCTCTTTAAAATGAGAAGATTTCGCCTAAAATGTCGTTTTTCCTAAATGCATTTAATTAAAAGAGTATATGTAGCCCAATATTTGGAATTTTTTATTATACTCAAAATTTTGTGCAAACGCTGCTAATAAATTTGAGGAATGCCGACATTCGCTAACTGGGAGGGAGCACATCTAACTAAATGTTTTAAGACTTGGGATTACACTAGACACAGAAAGTTCGGGGGAGGAAAACTGCTGTTGGCTCAGCAGACTCGGCAGGAAATATAAGGTAGCTTGGGCTACTGGCCTGTGAATTTAATTAAATAAGAATTAACGGTAACTGTAAATTCACTAATTCAAAGTCGGAGCAGTTTTTAGAATTCATTATTTGATATAACTCGAGTATACCGCAAGGTGCGTGTGACTGATGAAAATGCTGGATGGAGCAGGATTTAAGAGCAGCATAAACTCGCAGCGACCTGGATCACTAAAATGAGCAAAGTCATAATAGTCACCGAATTGTTTAGTAATCTTGAATTGAGATTTGAATAGTATTTAAATTGACCTTCCAGCATCTGACACGAATATCGTTAATATGTTTTAATTTTAATCATAAGAATTAACTGTGCGTGCGAATCCCCCTCTCCCAACTGATGAAAACAAACAAACTTTGGAAAGAATTAGAATAGAGCTTCTCAGTGACATCAAGGTTCGAGACAACTGGAAAACTGTTAGTGAGAAGATGGCCAGAACCTTTTCCTCCCGCAGACAGGAAATAGTTGAGGACAGCCCTCCTGTACACGACCTGTTGCAGAGATGGCCGGCCAAAATAGACAGTATGAAAAGATCTCTCAACCATTGGCTCATGAGAGATCTCTCTATTATTGGCAGAATCATATTAACAAAGGCAGAAGGGTTATCAAAATTAGTATATCCCTGTCAATCTCTTTATGTCCCCCCCTGCAAAAGTTTTCATTATTTTAAAATGGCATACAAAAGAATGTATAAAATGCATTAACATTACATTAAAAAGAGAATGCACACACAAATTGTCCAGCACCTATAAATAAATATTATGAAAAAAAATATGGTAACAGTACTCAGTATTCATAACTATTCAGAGTCCAGATGTAAGAGTTCATTATTGTGCATTTTCTTTTTAATGTAATGTTAATGCATTTTATACATTCTTTTGTATGCCATTTTAAAATAATGAAAACTTTTGCAGGTTTGAAATTTGGTGAACGAAAATGTAATAACAAAGTACTTGGAAGTATGGTTAAAGAAAAACTATTCTATGATATTGATAAATCAACAAAAATAAAGATTTCAGATATTGAAATTGCATTAACAAAGTCCTATTGTAGCTATCTTAAATGGCCAATCGCACCGAAGGTGAAAGAAATTCAGTTCAAATTAATACATAATATCTATCCTGCTGCTGAAACTCTAAGGAAAAGATTCAATTTTGAAGTTAACCAGTGTGTCTTTTGTATGACTGAACGTGAAACAATTGAACACCTTTTCTTCTCTTGACCAATCATAATGGGTTTTTGGAAGGTTGTTTATCTATGGTTAAATATTGGGATTAATGATGCTTGGTATAACAAATTTAAAGTGTTGATATACATGGATGATCTGCCAAAAAAGATATCCAAAATGGTGAACATTATTTTAGTCATGGGAAAATACCATATACGTAAGAATAAATGGAAAAACAGCAAGCCTAACATAAACTATTTTAAAAATGAAATTAAACAATATAAAACATCTCTAAAAGTGCTATTGGAAAATAACCAGTCTATAAACGAGCTGTATGAAACACTGTCTGAGTCTCTTGCTCTTTGAGTTACAGTCCAGTGTATCAATCATGCGTGAAGCATTATGTTAAGATGTTAACCCCTGTAAAAAAAAGAAAAAATAAAAGCAAAATTATCTTAGTTTATTTTATTGTCATGTTGTAATTGTTACAAGGTTCTGAATGTAAGCCTTTTTTTCCCCTCAAATGAGTTCTTTTGAAATTGATGTAATTCTTAATTCATTTTGAAATAAATTTTGAATTAAAAAAAAAAAAAAAAAAAAACAGAGAGATGGCCGGCCATTTTTGATATCACTCGGGTAACTTCAGTGATTTTAATAGCTTTAAAAGGTTTTTATTTTGTTTTCTGAATATCATTGAATGTAAACAGGTGAATACTGATTGCATCCTATATGTGGCTCTATATTGTGGTTCTATATTTATTTAATTAGACAGTTTTGTTAATAATGATTAAATATTGTATTTCAGGTGAAAAGAGAATTAAAAAGGCTGACAGCCATTGATTTGGAATCACAGTTCTATTATAACCTAGACAAATACACAGATAGACTCCTCAGTTTATACCACTCCAAGGGAGGAAATGCTGCACGTAAAATGCATGACGCTGATCCTGCTGGACCAGGTAATAAATAAGTATTTTCTAATGAAACATTTAATAGTATTTACTAAATAATTAGTAAATAAACAGATTTAATAAACCTATAACCTTTTTGTGTTTGTGTTCCATTAAGGATACTGGTGTGGACAACCGTAGAGATGTAATGATTCGTGGCTTGATGGTACACTTCTCTGAAAATGTTGAGAACCTCATCACACATTTCCAGGTTAGTGTAGTACAGTGTACATCTGCCACACCTTTTCCCTGTCATGTGTAGTACAGCTGCATCTGGAAGTGCCTCTGTTACCACTACAGATGTGATTTTATCTGGCCTCAACAAATTTCACAAGTCCGTAGTTCAAGAACTAAACTACAAAGCAGGCTCAGACTTTGCAAACTCGTACATTATATAATTAACACATTTGGTCCAGATGCATGGTCAATGTATACCCTTAAAAGCTGCAAGATTTTTGGCTTAGCAATGTTTAGCCCTCAGAAACAGATATTTGACCTTTCAATCAGTAATTTTTGCACACTGGTTTTGCCAGCTTCAAAACAAAGCTGGAATTGTTTTTCCCCATTTTAAGGTCTGCTTTCACCAAGTGGTCATCTCTATAAAACATTTTGATTTTGTTATATAGAATAACTATAAAGATACCAGTATGCAAAATTGGAGCCTGCTAGGTGGCTTAGTTATTGATAAATGATTTTGAGAAGTTTATCAAAAACTCACCCTGACACCCCTCTCCCATCATAGAATTGGCTGCATGGATGCACATGGAATTTATTCTGAATTTGTGAGACTGAAGTATGTAGGTTTTATGGAAAACTGGTTGATTTGATATGGAATAACCCTGTAGTTACTGCTATCACAATATTTTTCCACTCAGTTTTTTGTAACATGACTTTCACTTCAAATCCTGTAATGTTCTGTAGTTTTGGCAAACTGAATCCCGATGACCTGAAACACCACACACTGCAGACTGTAATCAAAGGGGGCTCTGCACATGGCAGTCTGTTAGAGGTGGGGAGACACAGGTGATTGCAGGATTACAAAGTGTCCAAAATGCATGTGTAATCCTTCTTGGCTTGATATATGTGATATATAGTTTTCTTCCGAAAACTTCTACTGGAACTCAACAGTGGGAAATAATAGTTTATGGCAGTGAGGATGTTTATTAACAGATAACATAGCATAAGGTTATGTGTTTCAGTTAAAACTTAAGAGGTTTTCAGTGGGCAGTGGTTAAGGGGATTTTACTACATTGCAAGTGTGTGTTTGAGTTGCAAACATACTTATGTACCAGAAAGGCAACATTTATTTGTTGAGAAAATTTGTTGTGTTTTTTTCCACCATTAATTTCATTGGCTGTTAAAGGAAAGGCTGTATGCCATTTTGTATTTTCAGAAAATAAATAATACAGATTTGAAGTTGAAGACTTTTTTTTGTGTTGTGACGTTTAAAATTATTTTACATGCTAACATCCACCTGCTACTTTCAGTAGTAATTATGTAGTGGTCATGGTGATGATAGTAACTCAGAATATTACTCAAATTTGTCTTTGAATATTAAGAAAATCTAAATAAACCTGCTTAATTTCATTGGCTGGAGAAATATAATTTCTCATTAAACTGAATTCATATTCTTTGGTAATGTCAGTTACCTAAAGTGGAGTATACTTAAAAAGATGGGTGCAAAAATGGTGCACTTTATTTTGGAGTAAAATCAGCTAATTATTTTTTTTCAGTGCAATGGGTTACTACCATCTGTGTGCTTTGTCAATAATGAATGGCACCTAAAACACTCAGAATATGTGAAATCCACAGAAATGTGTAGATCTACTGCAGCTGCAGTTTTTGCTGCACCTGGACAGTGAATAGCAATGAATAAATTACCTAGCAAAATGAGTGTACTTTAGAAGCAAATAGTAAAATTAGAAGCTAAATATAATGGGAAGGTGCCCATTCACACTGCCTGAAGTTCGACTTCACCTTAATTTCAGTATGTGAGAAATATCCAATAATTTAGGTTGAAAGAATTACGTAATATGCAATACATTAATAAATTTGTTTGTTCATAAAACAATCAGTTTAAGTTGGTGTACTCGTTTTCTCAAAAAAAAAAACACACACACACAAACCAACACGCTTACTGTAGGTTGTTTTTTTTTGCCCCAATTATTGCTCATACGTCATATATATATGAAATCAACGTAATAAATGTAAGTAAATGATTAAATATGACACATAACTAAAAATTTGTTCACATAGTTATGTTAATGTATGAACAAAATTAAATTAATATCGTTAATTCCCGAGTACTGTATTCTACTACACAGAGGATTCACGAAACGAAGTACTCTGATGCAAGTTGTGCTCAAACCGCGAACCTTCTCATTAAATACCAGATACAATTGAGGTCGACACATTTTGACGGAAAAGCAAATCTCGAAAAGGCTCCCAAAAGCGACGCAACAGCCGGCAGTAACTAGCCCCCGTTAAGTCAAATGCTTACTTTTAGTAACATAAATACAATACTTGTGTGAAAACATGTAGGCAGCGCGCATGCGTACGATCATCATACAGTTCATTCTGTGCGCATACTCACCCCAGACATAAATAAAGAAAAGCGACAGTTACGTCAAGACAGGATGCCTCTCATCAACAGCAACGATTATGACAAAGACAACTGCTCACGACCAAAGTTATTTAACTCACCTTGACACTGCAGGGATTTTCCTGATAGTTTCAACTGCAGTTCAGATTTCCACCGAATGTGTAGCGGCGGAGATTTCATCCATCTTGAATTTGACGTCATCAGACACCAAAGGTGAAGTAATGAGGAAAAAACGCTTGTCACGTGCACCTTGTCCTCGTAGGTTTCATACATGTTGAAGTGTAACTAAAGCTTAGTTCATATGCTACTTTTTCGCGCGCGGTTAAGCCCACTTTTTAGTGCTTGCGAACTCTTGTGTGCATATTACATTTGTCCGTGAACTCAGATGGCTGGGGTTGGCGCATGCCTACAGCAATGATTTTCTAGCAGACCAGGGGGTATTCCACAAAGCAGAATTTCCCGAATTTCCCTGGCTAACTTAAGCCAAACGTGAAAACAGTCAAAAAGCAAGAGAGGTAAATGACATTCCTGTTGGACAATCTTTTCATTTTGCCTAAATTATATGGCTATAAAACACTGATTTGTGGAATACCCCCTGGAGAGGGCATATGTATTGCAGCAAGCAGAATACAAGCAGTGTAGTGAAATGGGTAAAGTTTTATGAACAGTTTAAAAGAACTCATCGCCATAGGTGGAAATTAGCAGGAGAACAATTTAAGCTGGATTTGAGAAAGCACTTCTTTACACAGCATGTAGTTGTATGGAATAATCTTACTGTTAGTGTAGTGCAAGCTAAAACCTTGGCTTCCTTTAAATCAGAGCTAGATAAGATTTTAACAACTCTGAGCTATTAGTTGAGTTCTTCCCAAACAAGCTTGATGGACCGAATGGCCTTCTCTCATTTGTAATTTTTTATGTTTTTAATAAAGTAATATTGTAAATGGTATTTTGGCATGCATGCAGCTTACATGAATACATGCATGAAAATTAGCTGGAACAAATAACTCTTTGCTGCAGAACATGAATTGCATCAATCAATGTGTATGCAAATATCAATGGAAAAATAATGCAATACAAATGTTTACCCAAGCACACAAATGTCAAGAATCACAAATTGATGGCAAACAACTGGTAAGTCTCTTGATCATCCACTGTATGTAGCAGATACAGTAACAAATTCACAGATAAGTTTTTTATTTAATTACTTACTTATTTAAAAATGCCTGAAAATTATATTGTTAAAATTCAAGATGAGTAATCACATTTATTTTAGGTTAACTCAATTATTTTTTAAAGCAACTATAGGCAATAGCTGCAGACCACCTCATGGAAGGTGAAAGTGTAGCATTGTGGCCTAGCATCTTGTCTCCCTGTAAGGTTATGGGGGGGGGGCTTTATTGGGATTGTGACTTTGTACAGCCTGTGAAAGGTTTTTCTGGATCTGACAGCTGGTAGTTGCCACCTTCCTCCAATAAAAAATTTCTGACAAGCTACAGATATTGTGAGCCCATCAGAGAGCCTGTGGCTGTTTCCATGCCAGGGTAGTAGCATCAAAACAGCCAAACGTGTGGATAGCCAACACCAGCTTTGAGGGGTTTCCTTTCACTCTTTCAAAGGTTTTCCTGAAAGCTGATGTGCCTCCATACACCTCCTGATTATAGAGCAGGGGTGACCAACCTTATCTGCAAAGGGCTGGTGTGTATGCAAGTTTTTGGGATAACCTGTAGGTCAGCTGTTCAAACCCAGGTGTGAGGACTCAATCAGCCAATCAGTCCTCTAATTAGTAATCTAATTAGGGAGTTGCAGCGAAAACCCGCATACACACCGGCCCTTTGCAGATAAGATTGGCTACCCCTGTTATAGACTATGGTTGAAAACAGGATTTCCAATTTCTCCCTGACTCCAGCATCTGGAAAATGAAAGAATTGTTATGTACTGTTAGCATACCATCTATCCACTATGCCATGTCAATGACTAGCTCAGCACTGTACAAATATAATGAGTTCACAACTTTTGAGTACAATACACACTTTTTTTTTTAAATAGTGGTTCTTCCTGCCATATTTCTATGTAATTTGCACCATGATGATGCTCATCTTAGCTGAACAACTGGTGTTCAGGTCCTTCAGCAAAGGCATTGAGGTTGTGAGTATTATTATGGCACCTGTATGACACCTAATAATAGATACATCATCAGTCAGTTCAAGTACTATCTTTTTTTTTTGTGATTATTTGTCATTGTTGACACACAGTGCACAACAACGAAATGTGTCTTCTGCTTTTAACCCATATATCACTTTCGTGACATAGCTGGGGGCGGTTAATTCAGCACCCGGGGAGCAGTGCTTGGGGGCGATACCTTGCTCAGGGTACCTCAGTGGTGTCTTGTTGGTCAGGGATTCGAACCTGCAATCTTTCGATTACGAGTGCGCTTCCCTAACTATTAAGCCACCATATTGTCCTTAGGTGGCTATTTACACTGTACAGAAATAATTATTAGTGCGTTGCAGTTTATGCAGTGTTCCTTACACACTCTGTCCCTCACACAACACTTTGATGCAACAACAGAAGTAATACTACCTTAAAAAGAACTCTGCCCTTTTTTAGGCCTGGTCCTCTCAGCTCTCCAGGCTTCCTGTTAGCCTGAAGAAGAAGTTAAAATACATACTTTCTTATTTACAGTTGAAAATAGTCCGGTTGCCTTTGCATATGCATCATAAAGCTGCATTAATATGCAAATCCCATTGTCTGTTTCCTGGCATTCTTGCACGCTGCCAAATTTCCTGCACCAACACAGCCGGTTGAGCTGCCTCTTTCAAAGTGTCCTTTTTATCAATGTGGAAATTCATCGTAAGTTGAAGAACATCACGTTTGGTTGGAAGATGTGAACTGGAAGATTCATCAGTTGCCTTGCCTAACATCCCCCCAGTTATATTGGGATCCTTATCTGCCCCCTCCCCCCAATCCCATGCATGCATCCATCCATACATTTTCTGTACCTGCTTGTCTGGGAATCCAGAGCATATCGTGGAAGCTATGGGCACAAGGCAGTGCCAACCCATCACAGAGCTCATGCTCACACCTACAGACAATTTAACTCCAAACCGGTAAACCGGTGTACCCAGAGGAAACAGCTTGATGATACAGGGAGAATATACTGTACTGACAACTGAGTACACTCCACACTTGGGGCCAGGGTGGAGACTCCAGCCTCAGTCCCAGAGGTATGAGCAACAGTAGCATCCCTAAATGGGATTGAATATCTGAATGTTTGAACTCCTCAAATTGTCAGTCGTCATGAACTACTCACAGGTAAACATAGTAAAGTATATGCATTACTATTAGCCAACATATACGGTATATAACAAAACTGAGTACACCCCTTGTCAATTCTCTAATATGTTTTTGAGTATTGACAAATTGACAAATTCTCTCCATTTAATACATTTTTTTTTCATGTAGCCATATTCCAAGAAAAATGAAGACAATTAATTTGAAAAACAGATGTCAGAATAATTAAACAATAATGAGAAGTCCATATCTAAGCTCAAACTGCAATATAAGTCCGTACACCCTTCATTAGTGACAATCCATTCATTTTTTATTTGAATCTCCTGGGCCCAGTTGTTCAAACAATTTAATCCAGATCAAAGTAATCCGTAAGATTTTGAAATCCCTTGTTTTGCTATCCAGGATTTGGTAATTCATTTTACTTTTATGCCGGTTTTTCAAAGCAACGCTGGATTGGATCACTTATCTAAATACAGAATTTTCAAGATTACCAAATCGGTTTACTAGTGCATTAAATGGAACCAACAGTGTAGCCTACTGGCTATGTCAAGAACACCTTGACCTAAAGAAGACCTAAAATACCAGTGGCCACAAATAGCCATTATGTGTTTTAATTTGAGCAAACAGAAAACACCACAATAAACCAGAGGAACGATGTTCTCTCAGAATGAGGGACAGACTGGACATGTGGTCAGGGATGCAATTGTAAGACATTACTTCTGACTGGTGAATTGAATAATAGGAATTAATAAGAGTAATTATTGTCATTTTCATTAAAATACAATGGACAGTAGAGCTTTTTGTTTTGAGCTTTGAGATTTTGTTTGAGTACAGATATCTCAGGGATTTTTTTTCCCTTGACTATGCCAGAAGGCTTCATGTCTTATTTCCTACTTAATTTTCACTGCTACTGTCCTAGTTCAACAATTGTACAAAATATAAATAAATGTATGTATCATCAGCAAACATTGCTTTTGTGATCAATTTTTTTAATCAGTTTAATTTTGTGCCAGAAACCCACCCTTGTGTTAGGATCAGGAATATCCTGATTTTTTGGATCAAATGTATCCCAATTCAAACACAAACTTTTGAAGAACACAAAGTGAAGGTTTGATACAGATTAAAATCGAGATTGGATTAGGTGATCTGATTTCAGAATCCCTCTTTTCCCTTTGAACAACCCGTTTTCAAGATTCAATCCAATCCGTTATCCAAAATCCCATTGGATTACTTTTGAACAACTGGGCCCTGGCCATTGATGATACCAGTGTTGTACAAATCTGTGGAGAGATGTTCTGCTGTTCTTCACAGATGATTATTTTCAGCTGTGTTTTGCTGGAGGGGTTTTGTTGCTGTACCTTCTACTTAAAAAATTTCTGTATCAGGGGTTTCCAACCTTTTTCATGCCAAGACCCCCTAAGACACTTGTCTCAGGCTGCCTATCCAAAAAAATTACACATACCCCGCATATAACATGTGTCTATTTGTGGACTACTATATATACTATATGCTACATATACAGTGGTACCTCAGTTCTCAAACTCATTAGAACTCAAATTTCTTAAAAGTTGAACCAACCAGTTAGAAAAAAAA
>JAODJU010000036.1:17137873-17150098 GCA_026776725.1 Gnathonemus echidnorhynchus
AATAGTCTTCCTGCTAGTGTAGCGGAAGCTAAAACCCTGGGTTCCTTTAAATCAGAGCTAGATAAGATTTTAACAATTCTCAGCTATTAGTTAAGTTATCCCCAAACGAGCTAAATGGGCCAAATGGCCCTCTCTCGTTTGTAAATTTCTTACGTTCTTTTTAGGATTCGAACCTGAGTTTTGAACACAGTAAAGAATAGCTTCTACCCATGGGCAGTCAGAACTCTTAATGCACCAGATCACTAACATCACTCCTTCAATTCTCCCCTCACTGCTATCTTTTTAAACTTATGGTGACCATAAGTGTGTATGTGTGTGTGTGTATATGTCTGTGCAGATTTCATCCATACAGTTATTTCACTGCTGCTACTGACTATGGCTCTGTGCAATATCTTGGCAAATGTGAAATTACCAACCTACCCAATAGTGTCACTTATCTATTGACTAAAGCCCTTCCCCCTTATTTATTATATTTATGATACCCTTGCATATACCCCCCAATGTCTCTTGTACCTATACATTGTGTATATTGTGTTTTTATATTGTTCTTATATCTTGTACTGACACTGTCATTTTCTTGCATCTTTTTGGTCTTGCCAGCTAATTTCGTTGTCCAGGCAACTGTACAATGATAATAAAAAGTCTTGAAGTCTATTTTGTGTAATCACTATGCAGCGCTGCTTCAGCTATGGGAAGATCTGTCTCAAATTGTAAACTGTTCCAGCTCCTCACCCATAATTACATATTTGATGGCACCCTCACCCCCTCTGAAAAATTTGAAAAAGATCTATAAAACAGTTTTTGAGGTATCGTCTTAATAGGAAAGCATCTGTGGTAGCAGATTGGTCCCACAGACATATGTATTCCTCATATGGGGAATATCATTAACAACGGTAAGTTTTCTTGTCTTGCCATTCACATTAGTTGGGAATCTCGAAATTCCACCCAGGAAGTTGCACTGTCTAGCATTTTGACTGGTAGATAGAAGTTGGTGATATGATAACTTACAAAAGTCTTGACATACTATTACTGCAATAGGAAATGTATTTCAAATGCTGTACTAGTTTATTTTATTCCTGCATCAGAAATGTGTACTACAAGGTGGAACAGAAAACAGTAAGGTGGGACAGTGGTTAGCACTGTTAACTCACACCTCTGAGACCTGCGTTCAAGTCTCTGCCAGGATTCCATGTGTGTGGAGTTTCCCTGTGTAATTGTGGGGTTTCTTCTGGGTACGCTGGTTTCCCCTCATAGTCCAAAATGGGTTAAGGCTAATTGGCGTTCCCTGATTATCCATGTGTGAGTGTGCCTTATGTTGAGTTAGTACCCCATCTAGGTTCTGGACCCCTGTGATCCTGAATAGGGCAAGTGATTTCAGAAAATGGATGCTGTCACTCAAAACCCATAAAAGTGGCATGAACAGAAGGAAGCATAAACTGGTGTTTCATACAACTGAGAGAGTTTTTCTTCTATAAGTGTGCTAATTTAAATAATTTAAATGGCCAGTGTTCCCGTCATAAAACCATAAAACCTACAGAGGAAAATTTCAATACAGAAATCATTCAACATGGTGACACTTTGTCCTAAAATAAAAAACAGACAAAAATAAATATCAGCACCATATTTTGTGTTATTGTAAAGCAGCAACAAGACCAGAACAGTAATACATAGTATAAATAGTTTTAAGCAGTGCTATTGATGTGCACTTGCACACATACAACACAAGTTGTATTGGAAACGAACAGTCTGACTGACTACAGAGTCACAGCAGTAAAAAGCACCTTTATATTACACATCAATATGTAAACATACACTGCCCGCCCAAAAAAAAAGTTGCCATTTGAATTTATATCAGCAAATACCTAAGAGCCAATGACTGAATCATTATTACAGCTCAGCAATGTTATGCAGCAATAAAGTGAAGTCAGCTGAGTACCTGAATCTACTGAATGGCCAGGTTACACCTCCATCCATCATCAGTGGGGTTTTTTCTTCCCTGTTGGCATGGGCATATTCCAGGATGAGAATGCCAAGATTCATTGGGTTTGAATTGTCAAAGAGTGGTTCAGGGAGCTTGAGGAATCATTTTCACGCATGACTTGGTCACCTCAGAGTTATGACCTTAACCTCATTGAAGGTCTCTGGGATGTGCTGAAGGAGGCTTTATGGAGGTTCAACTCACTTGTCAATACAGGATCTCGGTGAGAAATTAATGCAAATCTGGATGAAAATAAAAGGGTGAGATGTTGCATAAGCCCGTGGAAAAAATGCCATGACAAATGTGTACCATAATCAAAGCTAAAGGAAAAATTCAAATGGCGACTTTTTTTTTGGACAGGCAGTGTAGGACACAATTTTATTAAAAAAGCCTAAACCTCCTATAGCAGCTTCCATTGACCACTGCAATACAAACCAGATATTGGGCAAAAGAAAGGAAATGAGTATAGCACACTAGGAGTCATATGACCTGTTACATCCCCAGTAGTCTAGGGGCAGGTAGGGCATAACAACCAGTCAACCAAAAGTACCAAAAGGGAAGGAAACCCACATACACATGAGGTTCAACACTTATTAGATTTAATAGTGGGGAGAATTACATGGCAAATAAACTGTACAGACTAGGCCTGGGAGGTTAAACTTCATTAATCAATTAAAATTTCAAAAATAGTTACATATTTAATGGCAAAAAACCATGTTAGAATTTTTGAAGATTTCTGTAGGCTACTATTAGTCATCAAACATGCGTTTCCTCATTTGCCTAATGGCCCTTGTCACTTAATGTAGAATAAAAAATCTTCTGTGAATTTATTCAGCTGGACAGAATGGCTGAAACTAGCCAGCAAGAAACTAGTGAAATAATGCATGATTCACAACAAGAATGTGAAGATATAAGGAACTCTGCTTGGTTGACTGCAGACTGTATGATTTGATTGAGAATCTTTAATGGTGATTCTTATCACCAATATTTCAGAATAGTAGAATAGTTTGCTTCTGAACATCTTGTCAAAATAGCGTACTATGCTATAATATCTGGACAGTATGAAAAATTAGGTTCCCTCCAAACTTAGTTATACGTAACCAAAACCAAAGGCAGCATTTGATTGCACGTCACTTTAAGTTTTAAGCTATTTTATGCACATAAATCTGTTAGCTGTCTAATGTCAATTGTTTGAAATTTTAATTTCACACTACAATTTAGACAGTTTTTTGTCGCTGCTGGCATTTCTGTCCTGTTGGTAGTTAAATAAATAAAAATGTGTTATTACATATTATTGTCTTACTTAAGACGATAAGAATATACTACTCCAAATGTTCAGCAGTGTGGAAACAAGGCTTCACGAATGCTAGCCACCTAAACCAACAAACAACACGAAGCCTTAATGGCAGCCAATACCCAGCACAGGACTTAGGCCAAAACAGCGCAAATAGCAAGGGCACACAAACATCAGTCTCTGTCAAGAGGGACTTCACTGCTTTTATAGGGGCAGCTGAACACTGATTGGACTGATTGGACAGGATGCTCCAATTATAAGACATTGGCTTCCCTTCACAGCTAGATACAATTTCCCTGATGACCAAAGGGAGACAATTAGTGAAGCAAGCAATCCAGAAAACCCACCAATGAAGTGGCATGTAACACCTCTTCCTCTGAACCTATCCCAGATTTGGGTCAAAGTAATACTGTTGTACAACTGGAGAAGTTAACATCAGTTTTACCATTCATCAGTAAATGAAGTATACCTGAAATTGTAGTAAAAAACAAAGTTTTGCCAATATCTAGTTAATATCTACCTCTTCTGGGGCATGCTGGGTATGGGGCAACTTTAAAGGCAATATATCAGCAGCCAGCAGCAAGGCTATGATTCTGACTAGCCTAGCTCCACCTGAGGATTATGCCTCTACCCAGTTATCCCATAAACAAAAAGACAAAATAATGAAAAAGTGCACTAATGGAAAGACTGGTATGCAGTCGTATATCTATAACTTGTCAGATTTAAGGTACCCCAGTTTAAATGAACTTTATCTTCATTCCCAGACTATCTTAAATCTGACATGTTAACCAGCTAAGCAAGAAACCCAGCTTCAGAATACAAGCCCCTAATGTCTATCAAACTTGCAAGAGAAACAGCAAGTCTGATAGTCTATTCTGAATTATCCTTCCTGCAGGAAAACTGTACCAGCCTGTACAGCACTAGCAACCAGATCTAACTTAAAGGAACAATTAAAATCAGGGAAGATGAGCAAAGAAGAGTGGCAGAGTAGACTTTTTAGCTATAGCATGTCTATAGCCTCTGCAGTATGTGTGCACTTTTGAATAGAACTGTTAAAATCTATAACATTTGTCTGCAGCAGTAAATCAGGGGATAAAAATTATTTCATCTATAACTTGAGAGGATTGTGAATGGTGTGGCTCTACACCAACTCTGCAGGACTGAATCAAATGGACTCCTGCGGAGTTTCATGAACAGCAAACAAAACAAAGGGCACTGCTTCATGCCAACTATTCCCAGTATCCAAGCAGTACTCATGCAATATTGCCTTTAAGGTTTGGTGCCGATGCTCAAGTGCCCCTTGACTTTAATGGTGATTTACTTTGACATTTAATGGTGGTACGGACTGGACATGACATCTCACGCCTACAGACTGCAGAGACTTCTTAAATGCCCATGAAATAAAATGCAACCCCTGATCACACAGAACACCCCAGTCTTCAAATCCTTACTAATCCCCCACCAAAATACTAGGAGGACCACTCCTGTTCCTGATTGTATGGGCAATTATCAAATACTTAAACCCTTGAGACTCTCACCTAAGTGCAAAGTCGTGTCACTCTTTTGTGAATTACGTGCTGTGTGTTTGATTTGGTTTTGAATTCTAAAGTACAGGGGTGCTTTTTCTCTAGTTATACGATTCTGAATTGTCCCCAAAACTCTGTCTACACCTGATCTACTTTTGCATGAATGTTTAACCTGATTTTGCAATAGCAATTTGGATTTTGGAAAACAAATTCTGCAATTGGATCCGTACTTGTGAGTTTCATGAATGCGTGATACTGGGTACAATTACCTTGTCTAAATCAGTCTTGCTTTCTTCAGTCCAAGTCTAATAAACAATTATACTAATTGCATAACTGCACAGGCAGTATAGTTGTCTTTGGCTTGTCTATGACTTTTTAAAAACCTTGAATATGTGTACAAATTAAATTGAAAATTAATGAAAATAATTTATAACTTTCTAAACTTTGTATAATATATGAGATAAAAGAAACTTTCTATATTTTAAGGTCTGTCTTTAAAATATCCACTGGCGTCTTGGTATCTGTTTGCTTACACCTGATCACTTCTGGTTTAATAATACATAAATTCATCAATACAGAAGGTAACCCAAATAACTGGCTTAGAGTATAATACTGAAATGCTATGCAGTGATGATGGGATAGATGTGGAAAAACTGACACTACTACATCCACATTCAGAATGAGTATAAAAACAGTCATATCTACACTCTAAGAAGCAAATAAGAGTGAAGGCAGAGAGAAGATGTTCATTTTTCCCATCAAAAAAATTACAGTGATACTACAATACTATTACTCTTTAGCTTCAGCAAGTTTGTTGTTCATCTCTTTACTTTTCTTTTTGTCATTCTCTGTGGGTGCTGACTTGGGTTCCTTCTCCTTTTTCTTGGCACTCCGTACCGATGACAGCTGCTTCTCTTTCCCTTTCTTTACAGGCTTACTGTAGCTTGGTGTCGTTGTCTTCGTTGGTTTAGAATGAGGAGTGCTTGGCCTCTCCGCCTGGGGAAGCAAGGGAGATGACTTTAAAGCTGAAAACTATGATTAACTTAAAATAAAATCCAAGGGGTTGCAAATGTTTATTTACAATTTATACATTCAAAGAGCTACTGTAAGTATAATGTGTACAAAGTATAATAGCAAAGCAATGTAACTGGTTTTAATGGCCTTTTTGACCATGATACTCAGCAGACTGCTGCAGGCTACTAAACAAAACAAAAAACGAGCTTTATATTATGTACTGATTTTGTTTGGTAAGCAGACCCAATCTTCAGCCACTGAGAATATGATCATAGACCATTCCTCCCACCTTAATGGGTTCTTTGCCAGGCTCACTGTACAAGCTGCGTATCCTTCGATGCTCCTGTGTCTTGTTGTCAGTGGGTATGTTCTGCACTTGCTCCCCCCTAAAGGTGGCACTGTAGCTGGTCTCCAGGCTAGCCTTCTCTTCCATTGGGGGGGCGTACTGTGGTTTGGCTTTTATCGGCCTCACTGGCTTCACGTCAGCATATGCTTTGAATTCATTCCTTAAAAAAAGAGATGGATGTAAGAAAAATACACAATAAGAAAGCATGGAATCTACCAAGAAATCCTCCCAAGACTCCAAAAAAAAAAAATCATAAAACTTTTGTAGTGTGCCATGAGATTTGTGTGATGCCAAGATAACGGTTGCTACTTACAGGACTGCAAATGGACCACAATTTACATTGACTTGAATTAAGATATAATCCATCCATCCATCTGCCCATTCAGTACTGGGTCATAGGATACATATAGTTAATGCAGAATAAATTATTCATCATGGTGTATCATTGTCTTAGAGTCACTTGCCAAACTTAATTCCATAATACCAAACTTCACAGAGTATGTGACCAATATGATAATGTATATGTTTCACTACGTTAATAAAACATAGTTTAAACCAATATCCATCTGTCATAGGCAATGTTATATAGTGATCTATTCTTTGGATAAAGAAAGAAATTCCCCATAGTATACACTTCCTTCCATCCACAAACCTATTATCCTAGTCTGGGTTGTGGGGCGGGGTACAGACAGAAGGCTGCGGTATACCCTGGATGGGATGCCAGTCCATCATAGGGACCATACACAATAATACCCTATAAGATTTTAGAGACAACAGCTAGCTTAACTGCCTATCTTTAGACTGCTAGGTGAAACAAGAGTATACCCACACGATATGGCATGAACCTGAAAACCCCACACACTGTACGGCAACAGTGCTAACCAATGAGCCACCACAGGCCACACCAATATACTCAACACTGAGTGCAAATAGAAGTCAGCAATTTACATGAATCACAGGTCTGTGGACTGGAAAAAAAGTGGAATACTTGAGAACCATGCAATCACGTGAGACAGAGCACACAGTTCCATCACGATATTTAAAGCCACCAGCCTGGAAGTATGAGGTGACTGCTAAATCTACCAGCTTCATTTTAAACAAGATACATGCATCCATACATCCATCCATTTTCTGTACTTGCTTGTACTACGCAGGGTCTTGGGGGTCCAGAGCTTATCCCAGAAGTTATGGGCTCAAGGCAGGGAATTACTCAGAATGGGACATAAGATACATGCAAATTAGGTTTGCAATGAGAGTGGCAGCATAGGACCCAGGCCAAAATGCATGATAAGACTGACCAGTTATGCAGCAAAAATGAGAGAGAGATGCTGAGGATGTTTAAACATTCAGAGTATGGACGCACATTGCTTACTTGCATGGATTTTGTGCTAACTTGCACCAATTTCAAAATTTTGATTTCTTGATTTTTTTAGAAATATTTTTGATCTGCGTACATTTGATTCCACACTACTGAAACCCATGTAAAGCCTATTGTAATTTAATGTGTTTCATTCAAAATGTCTGTCATCAAAGGAAAGGGGCAAGAGATTCATAACCTTTCAGAATGATTAATTGCTGATGTTACTGTTATGGTGCTGTAGTGGGTTATACTGCTTCATATTTCTGTGTGTCTGCAATTTGCTGGGCTGTGTGGGTTTTCACCCACAGCCCAAAGTCAAACAGTTAAGTGAAATGACATCTCTGAACTGTCTGTAGTGTCTGAGTGAGACCAGTCTGCAGTCCAGGCCTGTGCCCCTCCCTTATGTGCTGTGCTCCAGGCCTGTGCCCCTCCCTTCTGTGCTGTGCTCCAGGCCTGTGCCCCTCCCTTATGTGCTGTGCTCCGGGCCTGTGCCCCTCCCTTATGTGCTGTGCTCCGGGCCTGTGCCCCTCCCTTATGTGCTGTGCTCCAGGCCTCTGCCCCTCCCTTATGTGCTGTGCTCCAGGCCTCCCCAGCAACCTTCTTCTGGATGTGGTTGGAAGATGCACATTACTGTTAAGATTATTATTCTAATTCTAATATCTAAATAAATAACTATGTTGTATTCGATATTAGATTTGCCAAGAGATATGGAAGAATCACAGCTTTTTTGATGACTGATTTAGAGCCAATAATTCCTGAAAAGCTGTTCATGTCAGACATATGAAACAGAGATCATATAAAAACAACCACAAGCATAAGGTGTCATCTAAAATATTCATACTTACTAATTTTTAAGTGCTCCTCTAGAGTTAAAAGCCCAACTATGCGTTATCCTTAAGGCCTTTGGTGTCAAAGATTATGATAATGGAAGATATCTGATATCTAAAGAAATTTTCAATGTCAGGATCCCTAGAGATTTTGAATGTCAGGATATATTATAAAATTTTAAAATGTATTACTCAGTCTGATCTCCTGTAAATTACTAATTAAGGACTTAGATGTCACATATTAATTAAATATGTAAAATTACAGTCTTGTGATGCTTACTTAATTTAATAAAAATGTTGCAAATTTATAGATTTCATAACAAAAGTCCACTGACATGCAATGTTCATGCATATATCTTCTGTACAGACATTTTCTTTTCATTACTGTCATGATTTTTTTTTTTTTTTTGATTGATTGATTCAGTTTCCTATTAAGTTAATTGCAATTGTAGTAATCAACTCCCAAAAGAAAACCAAACTCAACTCTTTGGTGTTTTATGTTAGAGTAAAGTAATTGCACCTAGTGAGCTTGCTTGTCAATGGACTTTTTAACTCAGAACTGACACTTGGATTTCAATTTATTACTACTTGAAATGAATGGTTTACTTAAAACTGCCAGTTGTTTGTAAAGTGAAATGTGGCTATGTGTATGTAAACTAATGAATAACGTAATATTTTAAAAGTATTTTTGTTATAAAACCAATACATTGCAATAGTTTTACAAGAATTAAGCAAGTGTCCCAAGACCGTCTGTGAGCACTGTAACTCTTCCTAAGACATTTTATGGTTATGTTTATACTTCGATGCTAATATGCATAGTAAAAAACGTGTGGTCTATTTTATACTGCCAGAATTTATTAATAATGAGACTCAGACATTATTTTACTGTAAATGAAGAAATAAGACCATCGACTTACCTATACGAGCTTCCGGTTGTGAATTCCTGCTTTATCTGCCTGTTCAGTGCATCTGCCACAGCCCTTCCTTTGCTCCCAACAGCTCGATCACCCCTAGGTTGCAGGCCATCTGCTTTAACCCTTTCAAGTGACTTCTTCCCTTGCTTCTTTTTTTTCTCTCTAATCTCCTTCTCCTGCACCTTGTCAGTAATTTCGCTCTTCTCCACACCACCGGCATCCTCCGCAGGCGCAGCAAGACCGGCGTACCGAGACTTTTGCTCTGTGTCACTGGCCACAAAGCTGCTGGCACTAGGCTTGGGAATCCAAGGGTGGTCTCGCTTATTCGGAATCGGCCAAGGCTTGAAATCCTTCTGGTACTGCGTCTCATTATTGAAAGGGGCATCCGACGGATGATACTCGTTCTTGGGCTTGCAGCTTCGTTCCGGGCGGACCTTCCAAGCTCTGAAGTCCTGGCGCATTACAGATGAGCTCAACAATTGCGCAACATCAGCAGCAGTTGAAGCACCAGCTACTCCTACCCGATTACTATGGGATGGCTGTGTTTCTATGGCCAGTCGAGACTGGGGATGCGGCTGTTTTCGCTGGTGCCGCACATGGAAATGCTGCTCATCGGTCACATCGGAATATTTTGTAAACACCAAAGGCACAGCGATGTCACCTTTGTCCAACTCACTCCAGAAACGGTTGATGCAACATGCCCTGGTAATGCAGGGCCAGGCCATTATTACCGTTGAAAATATCTAATCACTGTATTAAATCACATATGCCGCGATAGCAATAGCACGAAATGTATTTCGATCTAATGCGTCCAATGAGGAACAGATGGATCCTTGAATCTTGGATATGAGATGGGAAAACAATATTTCTTTAAGACAAAAGAGTTCCACCAAAAGCCCTTGCAAAAACGAGAATTGCCCACGGCTTGATGATCTTCCAACAATTACCTGCGAAATTAATGCATAATACAAATGACAAAATGGTGGGAAAATTATAAGAAAAAGAAAATAATAAATCTTAAATCCCTTTGTAGTCTTTTCATGTAAACGAATAAGATATTTCTCTGTTTATATTATGGCAATAGAAAGAACGAAGGCGACCACACCCGTTTGCCGAGAAATCCCGAGAAGATGCACCGCACTCGAATCAGCACCTGCCTCCGTCACAGTCACCCTTTAGCAGGAGTGGGTGGAGGCTGTACATTTAACTCTTCACTTACAGAAAGTACAGTCCGGCACTGATTTAAATAAATGTTTCGTACTATGCTTGTAACACATCCATTTCCCAAAACTCAACGACTATTTTCTCTCAGCTAAATCTCTGGCAATTTTACCTGTATCTGAGGTTTTGATGGGATGAGGGTTGCCGTGTTTACGGCTGGCCATTTGGTAGAGGCTTATATCATGAGTATGAACATTCATTTGTTGAACAAATTTTGTTTTCGTTTGCATATATTGCGGTACGATAAACGCATATTATGCAAGATATTTATATATATATTTATCAAACAAGAAATCCTCATATCTAATTCTGAACTGAAAGGTAATTATTAAGGAAAGACGTAGGTACATATACTTTGTATGTTAATAAAGAGCAGTTTCTGTTAACTGTATTCTATAAAATACTGTATATTTTAGACTTTTCTCTGGAGTACAGTGATCTCTTTTATCAAAATACTCTCTGACGTAAGTGTGTTAGCAAGAAAACCATTAGCAATGAGCAATTAGGCCTATACTTTTCAGAGACAGTATTTCCAATAAAAGTGCAACTTTCAGTCGGGAACTTACTGTATCACGAACTCATTGCGATGTAAAAAAAGAAAGTCTTTGTATTTTAATTTTATTGATGAGCCAAATAACCAAATTTACACAAGTCTCTGTTTAGTTTAAGATGAGGTAACGTGCTAAACTTTATTACTCGATTCCTTATGCAGTAGCCTACAAAGCAAGAGAAAGTGCAAACAGGGGCTTTCTTAAAAACGTTCATTGATTTGTAAAATGGAACTTTTGAAGGATTTTGATTTAACAATAAATTCACTTTCCTTTATTCCATCCATCCATCCATCTTCTGCCTGCTTACTCTGGATTAGGTGATGGGTCTTTCTTTAATACAATTAAAATACTTTTTTTTTTCTTTTTCAAATTCAAATTAGAAACAAACTGGGAGAATAATAAATAGTATTTGGGGGGTTGAATCCTGCTTGCTGTGTTTGTAGCGTCTGTATGTTCTGACCAGGTCCATCTTCAAAGACCCCAGCCATCACAGGCACAAACTGTTTTTGCTCCTACCATTAGGGAAATGGTATTGGAACTTCAGCACAGGGACAAACAGACTCAATAACAGCTTCTGAGCTTCTGCCCTCAGCCAGTAAGGCTACTCAATAGCTGATTATGCTATTAGTGTGGATAGTTTGCAAATTTCTATTTATTTATTTATTTACTTACTTACTTACTTATCACCTATCTAAGTATACGGAGCTCTCAGGGAAATTCATTTCATGGCCTGCATTTACTGCTGCATGCTTTACTGTTGTGTATTTCATAGATAAACTTTGATTATGGTTTATCTATCCACACATCACATTTTACCCAGTGACAGGATTACAAGGACAGTTTCATGGAGGCACCTGAGACCCAGGGCAGTAAGCCATGCCATTTCAGGGAACAAAAGTCAGGTTACAGACACTGTCTTGGTAAGATGGTGACAAGGTGACTCAGTGAAACATACTGCTGCCTCACACCACCAAGGTACTGGTTTCAAATGCTGTTTCTGTGCTATACGTGTGTGGAATTATTAGCTGCTCCCCACATTGTACAAGCTTCCTCCAGGTACTCCAGCTGCATTTAGGCTAAGTGGGGTGTCTCTAAATTGCATAGTGTGTGTATATGTTTGCTGCGAGAGAGTGGTGTTGAGCTGCAGCGATTGTTTTGGGATTGTTTTTGGAGTGTTTTGAACGTATATTTTGA
>JAODJU010000036.1:17202157-17212441 GCA_026776725.1 Gnathonemus echidnorhynchus
CCATTGTCATGTCATGTCATATGACAGGGTTGCACAGGATCTGAATCATATGAGATCATGTCTTTAGGATTGTTTCATTTTTCACTGAAACCTTGGTAATGCTTCACATTAACTGCACCTTCATAATGCTTTTATATTGCATTCATAAAACATTCAGTGTACCTTCATAATGAATTGTTTGCCTCTATTGTTCATCTATAATGTGCAAAAGAGTATGACTGAAAACACCTGATGTTGTATACAATAGTGAGGTACTGGCAAAATGAGTAACATGATTCCCAGTATTTGAACCTAATGACATTTGAGGTATGGAAATACAGGGAATCTGTTTTTCCTTTTATATACAGTATATGTAAACCAAAAGGGGATAACTGGTTGGAAGATGAATGGATGGAAATGGTGCCCTTTAAAAATATATAAACTTCATGTGCATAACATTAACCACATTAAATACTCAGACGGCAGTGCAGTATATCCATTCATATGTTTCCAAATGCTTAGCCTATCCAGTACTGAGTTGTGGACAGTAATATGCATGTTTAACTAATAGCGAAATTTATAATTGTATTATGAGATCCAATGCATATAATGAATAAGCAAAGTAATGAATACTCAATGCTTTATATGCAGTCATGGCCGAGATTATCGGCATCCCTGTATTTTTTCCAGAAAATGCACCATTTCTTCCAGATAATTGTTGCAATTACAAATGTTTTGGTATACACGTTTATTTCCTTTATGTGCATTGGATGAACACAAAAAAGCAGAGAAAAAAAAACAAATTTGACATCATATCACACAGAACTCCAGAAATGGGCCAGATGAAATTATTGGACCCTTTTCAAAATTGTGGGTAAATCGTTTTATTTCAAGCATATGATGCTTGTTTGAACTCACCTGTGGCAAAGTGCTGGCAATATAGCAATCACACCTGAAGCCAGATAAAACACTCCAGCGGACAGAGAGCGCGGCGGAAAGCTGTAAACCTAGGGGAAGCACTGGTCTGTATGTGCCACACTAAGCATGGAGAACAGAAAGAAGAGTAGAGAATTCCCTGAGGACTTGAGAACAAAAATTGTGGAGAAATATCAACAATCCCAAGGCTACAAGTCCAGCTCCAGAGCTCTTCATGTTCCTTTGTCCACTGTGCGCAACATAATCAAGAAGTTTTCAACACATAGCACTGTAGCTAATCTCCCTGGATGTGGACGGAAGCAAAAAATTGAGAAAAGACTGCAATTCGTGATAGTCCAAATGGTGGATAAACAGCCCCAATCAACTTCTAAACAAATTCAAGCTGTTCTACAGACTCAGGGTGCAACAGTGTCAGCTCAAACTATCCGTCGACATCTGAACGAAATGAAACACTATGGCAGGAGACCCAGGGGGACCTGACTGCTGACACAGAAACATAAAAAAGCCAGACTGGAGTTTGGCAAAATGTACTTGAGGAAGCCAAAATCCTTCTGGGAGAATGTGGGAGATGGAAGATGAGACCAAGGTAGAGTTTTTTGGTAAAGCATATCATTCTACTGTTTACAGAAAATGGAATGAGGCCTATAAAGAAAAGAACACAGTACCTACAGTCAAACATGGTGGAGGTTCAAAGATCTTTTGGGGATGTTTTGCTGCCTCTGGCACTGGGTGCCTTGACTGTGTGCAATGCATCATGAAATTTGAAGACTGCCAAAAGATTTTGGGGCGCAATGTAGGGCCCAGTGTCAGAAAGCTGGGTCTGCATCAGAGGTCATGGGTGTTCCAGCAGGACAATGACCCTAAACATGCCTCTAAAAGCACACAGAAATGGTTAAAGACAAAGCGCTGGAGAGTTCTGAAGTGGCCAGCAATGAGTCCAGATCTAAATCCGATTGAGCACTCATGGAGAGATCTCAAAATTGCTGTTGGGAGAAGGCACCCTTCAAATCTGAGAGACATTGAGCAGTTTGCAGAAGAAGAGTGATCGAAAATTCCAGTTGAGAAGTGTAACAAGCTTGTTGATGGTTATAGGAAGTGATTGGTTTCAGTTATTTTTTTTCCCAATATTAAGTTGAGGGTGCCAATAGTTTTGTCTGGCCCAGTTTTTGAGTTTTGTGTGAAATGATGTCAAATTTGGCTTTTTTTCTCTTTGTGTTCCAACGCACATTAAGGAAATAAGCATGTCTATACCAAAACATTTGTAATTGCAACAATTTTCTGGGAGAAATGGTGCATTTTCAGGAAAAATTCCAGGGGTGCTGATAATTTTGGCCATGATAAATAATCTAGTTGTGAAGAGAAATGGTTTATGTGATATACAATACTCTTATGTATACTCCTTTTGTATTTTTCATTCTTGTTCTCCAACATGATATCTTATTCACAATTCCCAGGTATCCTGTTGACATTTCTCATAGTGTAATTTCTTAATAGAAGCTGAATGTCTAATAGTTACAGACTGATGCTTGTACAGAAGAGCCAATGAAGCTTCTGAAAGTTTTCAGAAATTCAATGAGTCCTAAGTACTTAATACCTTTAGACCTGAGGTTGCTAAACAGTGAACCATGGTCTGGCTCCTACCCAGACCTACAGTATAATCGATAAATTATTGAGAATTATTAAACTGTTTCTATTTTAACCAGTGCGGCCTTTCTAGTCTTTACAGCACTTGTTCAGCAGTCTTGGAAACTCACAGACCAATTGCACGTGTTGTAAATCATCTCAAGTGTTGCAACACAGCCATACAATCTGTGCATTTCGATCAACTTGAGTCTGTGAGTGATGAGATAGGAGAGACAAGATAAAAGATGACAGTTAGATTAGTGAGTCAAATAAAAGTAATTTCACATACTCTAAAAAGAGAAAAGAAGACAGCAAAAACACAGCATTTAATCAAGAATGGACTGACTCTTACCTCTTGGTTGTTCCCACTGGCAAACATATCTACTCAAAACCAAAGTGAGGGCATAGAAAATAAATGATCGAAGGGTCCAATATGATCAATCCACCAAAATAAAAGCACATTCATTCACTGCCCAACTACATGCTAACAAAGATTCTGTTAAAGTTGCTCAGATTTTGGGTCAACAAAAAGAACCATTTACTGATGGAGTGCATGAATATGGTAGCTGAAACCTTAAGAAGAGTTTTGTGAAAAGATCAAGCAAATACCTAAGCCAGCATCATCAGCTACAAAGAAAACTGAAATATGAATGCAGGATATACTAGCACAGCTGGATGAAGCAATTCATAAGACACCATGTGTAGGCTTAGCTGTAGGTGAGTCCACTGATGTGTCTGACAATGCTCAGCTGTTAGTTTATGTAAAGTTCTTCAATAAGGAGAAGAGATAGTTCTGTGAAGACCTGTTAGGTGTTACACCCCTTCAGACCAGTATAAAAGGAGAGGACATTTAACAGGCCATAAAGGAAATGTTAATTAAGAGGAGAATAGAGTTGAAACAAGTGGTTTCAATAACCACAGATGGAGCCATTACTATGATAAGGAGAGAAAAAGGAGCTGAGGCAAGAATGACAGAGGATAATCCTGAGATAATCTCATACCATTGCATAATTCATCAGTTGGTCCTGTGCTCCACCAGGTCAGACAAGTATGCTGAGGTGATGAACACAATGACGAGAATTATAAACTTTCTCAGGGCATTCTCTTCCCACTAGCATCACATGCTCAATGAATTCTTCAGAGAAGCTGATGCAAATGCTGATGACCTTCTGGTGCACAACAATATAAGGCTCAGCAAAGGCAAGGTGTAGGAGTGCTTTTGGTCCATCCAAAGGAAAATCACAGCATTTTTGGCATAGCTGAAGAGTGAGAAGGCAACATCATTTTCTCTCCTATTAGAAGACGAGAAGAACATAGGAATTGTGGTTGATATTTCATCACACCTGAATGAACTGCATTTAAAGCTATAGAGCAAGGACAACTCAGTTTGTGACCTGATGACACCTTCCAGAGGAAACCTGAAATTGTTCAAGGAAGACCTACAGGGACACTGTGCACACACCCAAACAGTGCAGGAACAGGTTCAGGGTGAGAGAGATGTTTTCTTTTGTTCACTTTGTTGACAAATTAATGTAAACTTCAGTAAACACTTTGACAGCTTCTACCTTGGACAGCAGCTTACCCTGTTCACAAAGAACCCATTCCTCATCACAACTGTCAGGATGTTCTTAAAGAACATCACACATCACTTCAAGTGAGCAAATGCTAAAGCTCTCAAGATGCAACTGGCCGATCTCCAAGTAGATGTGGCCCTGAAAGAATATTTTGGAGGAACTGACCCTGCCACTTTCTGGCTCCAAATGGTCTAGGAGTCAGCTTTCCTAGGTCCGAGAAAATAGCCCTGTAGATCTTGGCTATATTCAGCTCCACATACAGCTGTGAGACAGCTTTCTCCACAATGAATATTATTAAAACCAAATATCATTCCAGGCTCACCAGTAAGCATATGTATGAAAATGGTTACCACTCCAGCCAAGATATTAAATCCTGGCAGGACAGACTGGAGTTCATTTCTCCCACTGAAGGTGGGGGAGTGGGATATGAGAAAGAAAGAAAGTGGAAAGGAGATGATAAAGTGGTTTAATTGTTAAGTTGTGTATTATAAAATTGGTCAATCAAGAAAGAGTAGAATTATCTTTGCTCCAGGAAATTTTCTGTAACTGAATCTCTTTTAATTTTTAATCAAATATCCCTGCTTTAGACTATGAGTGACTTTGTAACTTTGTAAGCTTTGTGGCTAGCTTATTTTAAATACAGTCACCCTACCCTATCTTAGAGGAGGAAATTTAATATGCTAGTTTTCCAGAGACATTTCTGCTGGAAGCAATTAGCTTTTATGTTTGGGTGCCATCTCTACAGTCCTTGCTTAGGCCTTGCTGTGTCATCATTAGATACAGAGCCAAGAACATTGGAGGTCTAAAGTAAGATGCATTAATTCATTATTTGTTTGGTACACCCTATTTTTCTACAGTCTACTGACTCTTCTTAATTTTGAAATGTGGGTCTGCTGACTATTAATGGGATCATCTGTCAAAATGGCAGCATGCTAGACAACAGTTTTCCTCAATGAAAAGAGAAATGGAAGTAAAATGCAAATATGGGAGGAATTTTTACTTTTACTGTTTACTTTGTGTGGCACATCCCAAAAATTAAAGATGCAAAGCTCTCTGATGAATATAAATGAATATAAGATTTTAACAACTCTGAGCTATTAGTTAAGTTCTCCCCAAACGAGCTTGATGGGCCGAATGGCCTCCTCTCGTTTGTAAATTTCTTATGTTCTTATGTTTTGATAAATGACTTTGCTAACACTTGCATAAATGTAACATCATAAAAACTTGCATAAGTTTTTATGCAAGTTATGTTGTGTCTACATAGTGTTTAATCGTATTTCCTGGATTGGATCTCGTTACCACTTCAAAAAAATATATATGGATGAAAATCTACACATGCTAGACCAAACACCTGAACCTCAAAAATGAAACTGCCAACAGAGAGCAGCAGAGGGCGAAAAGGAAGGTTTTAGTTGCCATCTTGTGAACATAGCCATCTGATTTTCTGAATATTTCTAAATAATGTTTATATATTTTTTCTGTTGTCAGCCCGCTGCTCTGCAGATCTTTTTGGTAGCAGCCAGTCAGCAAAATTCATTGTGGGGAACTCTGCAAAATTTTCATGTGGGAGTTTAATCAAATCACTTAGCACTAGTCCAAGTCACTAGTGGCACATGACAGAACAGACGATGTTCGGGTGAACCTGATTCCATTAAGACAATTCATATAAAGTGCTAAAGGGCCACCAAATATTTGGCTTGACCCTGTACTCAAGCCCCAAGTTTTGCTCACAACTGTGTATTTATATTGTGGTGTTGGACAGACCGAGGCATTGTGGGAGCAGAGAGAGACACGGAGACTCGCTTACTGGGTAGAACATGCTCTTTATTAGCAGTCCTGAAAAGGACTGCATCAGGCACCCAATGAGCACCGAACCAATCACACGCAGCGGAAACACAAGGTTGTCAGATGCTGAAATGTAAGATGCATACACAGTGGGAGATGTGCGTAAGCTAAATACACACGGGGGTAGGACATGGTACACACAAGACACGGGCAAACACATGTGTGACAATAGGGAAATGTAACCATTAACATTAACAACAACAATACAACAAGGACTATTTATAACTGCACGCCGGGCATGCCGGTGCAACAATATTGTAGTGCTGAGCGGAGCAAGGCATCGCGAGAGCAACGAAGAACAAGGAGACTTGCTTGCCGGGAAGAGCACGCTCTTTTATTAAAGTCCTTAACAGGACTGCAACAGGCACCCAACGAGCACAGAACCCAATACAACAGCAGAAACACGAGGAGGTCACATGCAGAACTGTAAGGTACACACACAGCGGGAGATTTATACAAAGCTAAGGACACGCAAGGATTGGACAGGGTGCCCATAAGACACAGGCAAACATACATGCCTCAACCGGGAAATACAACTTGCATTTACAGAAGCAACAACGATTACACACAGGGGCTATTTACATGGCCCACAAGCATGCCGGGATACGCAGATCTCACTGGTGCTACACTGCTCCCCCCCCAAAGGTCTACTATCCCCGTGACCACCATCCTCAGTCCCCACCTCAGTTCTGAAGCAACTCACAGGTGTCCAATGGCAGCTGCCAGTGTGTCACCTCCAATGACAGAGGACTGTCAGCTCCCAATGCTAGTGAGCGCTGGCGGGGCATTGCTGATGGCAGGCGCTGCATGACAGATCCCCCCGGCCAACGACCTTCTTCTTACGTGCCTTATTTGGACCTGGTACCCCTTCCAGGGAACACCACTCCCAATGACTCCCATAGCCAGGCCCCCTTCTCTGGGGACTCCCAGCACTTCTTTCTACCCTGAATATTAGGGCCCTAATGTTGTTAGGCAGGCTGGTCCTGCTGGGGGGGGGGGTCTCCTGCTCCTGCATAGCCCACAGCTTGGATAGCCTCTTGCAGGCATGCCAAGTGGGCCTCCTCCTCCCGCTGCTTGTAGTGGTCCTTCGTCAGCTGGGCCTCCAGAGTGTGGCATGCCTCCTTGAGGTCCTGCAACATGGTCTCTGCCTCCTGCAGCCAGTGGCGCTTCTGGGCCAGCTGGGCTTCCAAGCCGCGACACGTCTTCTCCCTGCCAAGTAGCACCATCTCATGGCCCCGTAATGCTGCCTCCACTGCCTCGGGCCAGACACATCTGGCAGTTGCGCTCCTGATCCTAACTGGTCAGCTCACTGTGCAGCCACTTCAGCTCCTGCCGCTTGTGCTCCTTGGACTCCCGCAGCTGCTCCTGATCTTGCTGGTCCCACTCCCGCTGGTCAAGCTTGTGGCGTTCCCAGGCTAACCAGGCCTCCCAGCTGCAGCACACCTCCTAATGGTCCAACAGACCAAGCTTCTGTCCGCTGCCTCTGGTGGTCGTGCTCACAGCTGGGGTCACACTGTGGCTCCTCGTGACTGACGAGTGAGGAGCCCTTGTCAGCCGCTGAGCGGTTGGAATCCACGGTGGTGCTTGCCCACTTTAGTCGACCAACATCGTCTCCAGTGAGAGTCTGGTGGGCTGGCAGGAGCGGCTGCAGGGCGCACTGCATGGGTCCAGTGCAATTCTGCCAAGCAGGATGGCCGCTCTATTTCCTGCAGTGCACTCAGCTTGTCTGCTGGTGGGTTTGGGGTAGACATCCGGGCAAGAGCGTAGCCAGTGCCCTCTCTTGCCTCAGGTATAGCAAACGAGCTTCTCTCTCCCGTCCGTCTTCTCCTTCGAACTGCTTCTGCTTCGCAACTTCATTGCCACCTCGAGGCCTGCCAGGCTAGAGCAGGCTTTCCGGATGATGTTGTAGAGCGTCCGCTCCAGCATCGCTAGTGGGATTGCTTCCGGCATCCTACTTCTGACACCACTGTAGCACCAGGCAGATTGTCGCAAGAGCAACAAAGAATGAGGAGACTTGCTTGCTGGGAAAAACATGCTCTTTTATAGTCCATAACAGGACTATATCAGATAGCCATCAAGCACCAAACCCAATACAACAGCAGAAACACAATGAGGTCAGATGCCGAACTGTAAGGTACACACAGTGGGAGATTTATGCAAAGCTAAGGACATGCGAGGATTGGACAGGGTGCACAAAAGACATGGACAAACATACACTCCATTATTGGGAATTACACCTAGCATTTACAGTAACAACAACGATTACACACAGCAGCTATATATACGGCCCGTGAGCATGCCAAAACACGCAGATTTAACTCACTAGTTTGCCAGTATTCCTTATTAGGATGTGGAAAGAAATTGGTATACTACTTTGATTTGTAAATAATGTTCTTGATGATTGGAGCTAATCCTGTGTATATAGTGTAAATTAGAACATTCATTTTTGTTCAGTTTATTTTTGTGCAAAAGGAACAGTGCAGTGTTAGTGTAGTTGTGCAATTAAATCTTTTTGAAAATGTGAGGATTACAGTATGCAGCCATCTCGTATATTAGGGGATTGCCATCCTGAAAAATGAAATGCCGTGTCTTATTTTAAATCAAAATGAGACATGATTTGTCTCGTATCGTATATACATTTGTCTCGTATCGTACAACATTACATAGTAGATACCTACAGAGCCCTGGAGGGGCCACAGGTTGTACTCCTTCCACCACAAGACAAAGTCCTCTACTAGTCCTCTATACTCTGACTCATCTCTGTTAATGACGTGTCCTACAATGGAGGAGTTGTCAGAGAACTTCTGCAGACTCAGGGAGAGGGAGAACAGGTACTGTAGGACCTCACAGAGCTGGCTGGCACACGTCTTTAGCACCCTGGGGCTGTTTCCATCAGGGCCTTCAAACTTTCCTGTGCATGAGTTTCTCCAGCTTTTTCCTCACCTGGTCAGTAAAGGCAGACAGACTGGGAAGGGAAGTGGGGTGGAGACCTTGAGTTTGATGGGGAAGTCACAGGGAGCTGTGGAGGTTGTAGAGGGGGGAAGGGGCAGTGAGGGCGAACTCACACTTGGCCCAGTTGCCTTGCACTCTGCCTTTGCATGATTGCCCCCTTCCCTCTCCCCCGCTTGTCTGCGCTCACATTGCACTTAATGTTTAAGACCTGAGAATGCTTTTGTCATCGCCATTACTCCGTTTTCACCAGTGTGGTGCTGGGCTTTTTTCCAATCATGAACTGGTTCTGAGCAATTCCACCGCAAAAAAACTGGCCCTGGGCCAGTAAAAATGACTGCAGCATGGCACCACAGAAAAGCTGGTTTCAACCAAGTTGGAACCATAACATCAGCAAAATTGGGAAGGGCTATAACGTCCACATCCTCCGCATAACTGGATAATTTGATCAATAACAGATATAGTTTTGTCTAATATTGCCAGTACTAGCAGTGAAACAACTTGCCAGTGCCTATTAATGGAATAATGTTACATATATTTTTTTATTCTGTGAAAAATGAAAGATCAACCTGTTTGTCTGTGTTCCATGCTCAGGCACAGTTCGTGATCCCAATTCCAACTAAACGTGCCTGGACCCACTTCTTCCAGGTACAGCGCGATCATACCAGTCAAACAAACTGGACTTTTGGGGGGCAAACATGCTGAGGTGTGGTAAAGATCTCTTAGTGTGCCTACAGCATGAGTTGGTGGTGTTGGGGGAGGGAAGGACTTGTGAGCCCTCTCTGTCCCCTTCCACTACAATGTTAACAGCTTGTTTGCATCTGATGATGGTGCTCATCCCATTTCCCACTTCCTTTTGCTGTTCTGCTGTAGTTTATGCTTCAGCTTCTCCCTCTAGAGGTTTTTCCTATGGCGGGATGAATCTTCAGTTCTGCCTACAGCTGCTTGATCTCCTCCTTGTCACCAGACCTGAATGTCCTCTTCTTCATGATTTGAAGGTCCTTCAGATCCTTTGTGATCCATGGTGTGTTACTGGGAAAGCAGCACACTGATTTTGTGGGGGCTGTGTTGTCCTCACAGAAGTGGATGTAGTCCATGATACAGTGGCTGAGTCCCTCAGTGTCCTCCCTGTATGACGCACAGAGCATGTCCCAGTCTGTCTCTGTCTCTGAAGCTGTCCTTCAGAGCCTCCTCAGCCTCTTTCCACTTCCTTGCCATCCTGGTGGTCACTGGTAGCTGATGACTGTCTGGTTTATAGGTTGGTGTAAGATGAGCCATGTTGCAATCAGGGTGGCAGAGTGATAAGAACATAAGAACATAAGAAATTTACAAACGAGAGGAGGCCATTTGGCCCATCAAGCTCGTTTGGGGAGAACTT
>JAODJU010000036.1:17237960-17251354 GCA_026776725.1 Gnathonemus echidnorhynchus
GCTGAAGCTGAAAAGAGGATGGCTTCTACAACAGGACAATGACCCTAAACATACCTCGAAATCCACCATGGACTACCGCAAGAAATGCAAGCTGAAGGTTTTGGAATGGCCATCACAGTCCCTGGATTTAAACATCATTGAAAATTTGTGGGTAGATCTTTAAAGAGCTGTGCATGCAAGACAACCAAAGAATATTACAGAACTAGAAGCCTTTTGCAAGGAAGAATGGGAGAAAATCCCTAGTACGAGAATTGAAAGACATTTAGCTGGCTATAAAAAGCGTTTGCAAGCTATATCTGCCAGAGGAGGTGTTACTAAGTACTGATTATGTAGGGTGCCCAAACTTTTGCAGAGTGCCAGAATAATGTTTTTATTTTTTATCTTTTTTCAATTTATGACATAAAAAGTAACTATGCATCAATGTTAGGTGAAAATATTTTTCCATTTCCTACAGAGACTGTTCACATCTTTTCCATTAAAAAATGACCAAAATATGTTATTTATCGAGGGGTGCCCAAACTTTTGCATACCACTGTATTTTAGCTTGTCTCAAATTCCTGTATCTGTTTCATAGCTGTGATAGCTGTATTTGTATTTTTGTAAGATAGTAACAGTGCAGTCCATTGTGGGAGGTATGCTGGAAATGCTGTATCTAAACAGTAGAGAGGTGTAAGGGTTTGGTGGAATTGTGCAGCAGAGCTGGTCCTCAGCTCAAAAAGCCTTGTGTCAGTCTTGGCAGAGGTTAAATCAGAATCATAGAGGAGGGGGAGCTCTGTCAGATACAGATCGGGAGAGGGGGCTTCAATAAGCCACTCTACATGTTTGTATAGCGTATGCAGTATGTTCATGTGTTGGCATGTTGTGTTACCACTTTAAAGCCATACAAAATAAACTAAAAAAATTGACCAAAATTTTTTATTGTATTTTGGTATTGTATGTATATTGTGGTTAAATAGTGCTATGGGAAGCAGGGAAATCAGGACATAGGTGCAGATGTGACGTGACTGGAGAGTCAGGCAATTCAGACAAAATCGAAGTCAGGAAATCCAAGATCAACACTGACACAAGCAAAACAGAATCCAAATTGCTAGAAAAAAATTGATGATCAAAGAGGCAAGCGCAGGTCAGGCAAGGGGCAAGCAACTGTCAGGGGGCAAGGCAAACAGAGCAGGATCAGAAAACCAGAAACAGATGTGAACAGGGAAACCCTCAGACTCTCTGTAAATAAGAAGACCTCGCACCAAGCAGTCTAAGGCAATAGATACCTGAATCAGTCAGAATCTATCGCAGCTGGAAGGGGCGTGACTGTTAATAGAAAATGGCTTCTTCCAGCAGCTTCTGTTGCAGAAGTGTAACTTTACAGTTAGTTTTTTCAGGATGTAACCGGTGTACCAAGTGGAGTCCCAGGTGGGGGTTCCCTAGGGTATGTGGTCAACCAGGGAATTCCGATGTAAAGAGTGTGATGTTGACAGGGCTTCCTTCAGACTGGTTCATGACAAAATAGTACTTGAATTTTTTAAACATAACATGTAAATGAAACTTAAATATGTATCAAAATGGCTTATCACTGCAAGAAATATTCTTGCTTATTCATGCGTAATGTCCATGTGAAAATGCATTAAATTTCAAAATATTCATGGATTGCTTCTTACATATGTCTGACCTCTAGCAGAATCTCGCTAGTAAGTGAAGTAAGTGATAGTGCGTTCCATTTGCCTTGGGATCAATTTTCGGATACCGAGATTACGTCACATCCGCTAAAAACTCGCGAAAACCAAGTCGGATGCGTTCCATTTGCCACAGAAGTAGCAATGCCATGGACCCATATGAAAAAGCAAGATTTTTTGCTTAGCCGGACAACTTGTCGGATTTAAGGTACCTCAGTTTAAATGGCCTTTATCTTCATTCACTTACAATTAGCCCGAACTACCTTAAATCCGACAAATAATCCGACTAATCATGAAATCCAATTCTAACCCGGTTAATTGGTAGCCATTGTTAGCAATATCACTTGATAACACATTACGCGCGGTGCTTCACATATAAAACTCCATAGAAACACGTCCACAGATAAGCTGGACAGTATGTAGTGTTTGCGACCGATTTAATGAGCCACAAATGAGAAGTAGTGTTCAAACAGGATAAAACTACAACTTTCCCTTCTGTTGATAAAGAGTGCAGCCATCTTGGATTCTGAACTCGGGATCCTCTGTGCTGTCTGAGATATTTCTCGGATCTCCGAGAAACGGGACCACCCATGTCATCACTTTCGGCTTCAAAACTCGGAATCCAACTCGGAATCCGAGTTCCGAGGGGAAATGGAATGCACCATGAAATAAGTCAAAATACATGGGACAAAAATCAAGGCGTCATGTAGAATCATCTCATCCACTCGAGAAACAGTGACAAATGAAAATTAACATTAAAGCTGATGAAAAAACATGATTTTTAGCATAAAACTGACCTTTTATTAAACCGTTCAGTTTCAGTTTTTTTTTTATAAATTTTGGGACATTTAGAAAAAAAGTTAAAAAGGTTGATGGAGTTGAGGTTGTTCTCCGGCATGGTGCAGTTTGGACATAAGGAGGCGGAGCTGGACTCTGCCTGGCTCCGTCTAAATTTAAACCCTGAGTCTTGAAGTCTGTCTCCAGCAATTGCAAGGTTTAGTGCTTACCCATGTGGTGCTCCAGTCTTCTGAGACACACAGAAATAGCAAACCTCATTTCAGTGTTCCTTTTCACTGCTCATCATTCTGTTCTTTATTGTTTGTTATGATAAGTGACAAACTGTGTACATACCCTGATGTAGTTCCACAAGGACGTGTAGATAAAAAATTACATTTTAACCTGATTAACTGTGAGTAGTTTCTTAAAAAGAATCTACTAAAAGTTTAGCTTATATTTCACAGAATACAGAATGATGTTTTTGTTCTTAAAAATGAAACACTGGAAAGTCTTTCATTTATTGATTGAAGCTTCTGTGCAAACAGCAATAGCTATATGGAACTATGTCCTGAATACCTGCAGACTCCCTCTGTAAGTAACTAGGCCAGATCCCTTGCTTTAATGCTGAAACTGAAGTAGACCAGTCTAACCTTGAGGAAGCTACATGCATTACTGTTTCACAAAACCAGTTTTACTTACTGTCACTATTATTATATTATGTAACCATAAAATATGGATTTTATTTACTATGAAAAGATGGCATGTTCTACAAAGGCAGCAGTAGTTAGGGAATGCAGTTTAAATTAAAGTTGTCAATTTAACATAAATTAATAGGTAAAGATAGGTGTAATTTTAAATCATATGACTGTATGTTCCATGCGCCATAACAAATATACAGGGAATTGACAAATGGCTTGTTTTTATTAATAAAGAATGAGAGTGAAGACCACAGATTTGCACAGTCACGTTTTAGTGATAATATGGCACTGTCAAATCTTCAAAGTCATTAATGCTACAAACCTCAGCCAGATTCCTTCAGTGCTGTATTTTCATTTCTTCCGAATACATTTACAGTAGGGTGGATCATCCTACTTTCAGAAAGGTAGATATTTCAGATATTGTTTTATTTGGGTCATTGCCATGGTAGCAGAAATAAGAGAACAATATTTTATTCTCAAATCCATTTTTAGTGACCAGCAGGATGGATTATGAATGGTTAATGCAGATGCGATACTTTTTTTTTTTTAGTGCATCTGGTTATGGTCAAGCTCTGGTTAATTTTCATAAAATGGGATTGTGTCATGGTTTTAATTGCTATTTTGGTTCTTATTGGGTTATTTTTCTATTTAAGCTTATAACCAGTGTGTAGCATGTGGGGCTTTTGACTACATATGATTAAAATTAAACACGAGATCTTGCAAATTTCATTCCATAATTATTCTTTTTTATTGTTAATAAGATGGTCTGAGAGAGCTGAATAACCGCCTTGTACCCCATTCACATTCTGTATGTAGGTTACCAAGGATGGATGTGTGAGCAGAAAATCAATCCTTGTGCTTCATCGCCCTGCCACAATAATGGCACATGCTATTCGGATGAGCAGAGCTTCAGCTGCAGCTGTGCACCAGGATTCACGGGTCCCACCTGCGCTCAGCTGGTCGACTTCTGTGCCCTCAACCCTTGTGCTCATGGCATTTGCCGCAGTGTAGGGACCAGCTACAGGTGTCTCTGTGTTCCAGGTACTCACTTTGTGCAATCCGTGTGTGTGTCTCAGTACCAAGGTGTAATATATGGCATTCATTAGAATATGTAAATGAAGGTATAAATAAAATTATGAATAGGCAGCTTTCCTCATCTCCGGTGTTGATATCTTTAAATTTGCAAAGCAAGATGACAATGTCAATGTATAAAAATGACAAGAACTTACAGAGCAGTCTGTCAATAGTGTGATCCGTGGTCAGTGGTGAGCAAATTGGTCAGCTCCCCCCCCTATCTTTGCTCCTTTGCTTTTCTTTCTCACCTTCCCCTGGCGTGTCCTGAGGATGTTTTTTTTCCCCGCTGCAGTCTGGTTGCCATGGAGATGCAACCACTTGATGTTGTGCTTGCAGATGGTCTCATTGCTTGCAGTGACTGCACAGGTTCACAGACAGCCTTATCCAAAAGCATAACAGCGATGTACAACAATTATTCTCATAACAGCTCCAAATAGATTTGCTCATATGCCTTGATTGTAACAATGTGTAACAATTTGCATTCTTTCATTCTGATACATAATCCAGCTGTTTCATGTTGCAGATGTAACAGCTTTATATATATTAGAGTTATATATATGTGTTAGTTCAGAAGAAATAGGATTTTCAGCCCAAGAGAATGTGACATTTACCATAATATGATTTTCTAGACTAATGTCACCTGTGTTGTTTGAGTTTCTTTATCAGATATGAAGTGTCTTGTGTATGATTTGTCCCTCTGACTATAACTGCCTTCACGTTTTTCAACTAGAGGATAGAAGTTTCTTTGTTTTGTCACCTTCTAACCTTGTTTCACCTTGTTCTTTTCTGACCTTGGACACGGTAGCTCGCTCGATGGCATGAAATCAAATATAGGATTATCATGTCTGAGCACAATTCTATGCAACACTGCATCCTAGTGGCCAGATGAAAATAGTGCATTGAAGTAATAAAAACCTTTCCAATCAAAAGAACCTTTTCAACAGAAAAAAATGTCATGGCCGCTCTGACTAGATATAAGAAATGTATCGAATCTCTTAATTAAATTAAGCCTTCTGTGTTATAAAATTATATCTTTATTCTCAAAATGTATTATTTTTTATAAATGTAGCTGATTTAAAGTGAAGTTTGTTATATATATATATACACACACACACACATACATATATATATGTGTGTGTGTGTGTGTGCATGTGTGTATGTATAGCGCCACGTAGTAAATTTAAGAAACCACTCTATTTTTAAACAAATCTGCATCTTTAAATCCTGGTTTGGCAGAAGGCTACGCTGAGCAGCAGGTTGCTTCCAGTTTCAAAATTTCTAAGACAGTAATACACTGTCAATACACAAGAATAAGGTGAAGGAGGAGACACTGGGAATGATCAGAAACCAGCCACGTAAAGGGCAAAAGCAACTTTCTATTTCCAGAGATGACTATTAACTTATCCAAAATTTTCTCACGATTAGTAGGATGACATCAAGTGACCGGGGGCGGCATGGTGGTGCAGTGGTTAGCACTGTTGCCTCACACCTCTGGGACCCGGGTTCGAGTCTCCGCCTGGGTCACATGTGTGTGGAGTTTGCATGTTCTCCCCGTGTCGTTCTGGGGTTTCCTCCGGGTACTCCGGTTTCCCCCCACAGTCCAAAGACATGCTGAGGCTAATTGGAGTTACTGAATTGCCCATAGGTGTGCATGTGTGAGTGAATGGTGTGTGAGTGTGCCTTGCGATGGGCTGCCCCCTGTCCAGGGTTGTTCCCTGCCTCGTGCCCGTTGCTTCCGGGATAGGCTCCGGACCGCCCGCGACCCAGTACGATAAGCGGCTTGGAAAATGGATGGATGGACATCAAGTGACCTTCAAAACAAATAGGAAACCTTAAATGGAGGAGTAAAGTGCACTGCTAGGACAGTTGGTATCAGGCTCCTACATGCAGCACTAAAGTCCCATAATGCAAGAAAGAAGCCCTTCATTAATGAGAAACGGTGAAGGACCAGGCTGCAGTTTGCAAAAAAATATATCATGCACATAAGCACATCCAGAAACTGAGAAATGAGTGAAACAAAAAATTGTGCTGCGGTCTCTTAATTTTTTGCACGGCTGTATACATGTATACACATACACAAATAAACAAACAAAGAAAGAAACAAATAAATAAATAAAATTGCCTTGCGGTCTATATGGTGACCTGAAGTGCAAAACAAAAGAACACTGAAAATCAATCTGCAGCTCCTCTGTCATTTAATATTTTTGAGGTAGAATAAATGGCTATGTAAAATGTATACATGCATGCTTTTTAGAGATGTTATTTTTTGTTTAATTAGTACATTTCTTATTATGTTTATGCAATATCCTAAAAAAGTTGCATTTTTTTAAACCCAAGAGCAATGCACTTTCATGAAAACTATTAAGTAACACGATAGTAACTAGTGACTCAGAAGGTTGCCAGCTCAGATCCTGTGGTTGGCAAAGTGATTCCACCACTGGGCCCTTGAGCAATGCTCTTAATCCCAATTGCTCCAGGGACTGGTTGACCCTACTTTCTCCTGTACGCCAGTTTCATGATATGGCCGCCTGGGATACCTTTCCAGCTGTCCAGAAGCAGGTCCCACATATGCTGAACACTCATTGGCTTGTTTTTCCTTCACTCTCTAGTCAAACACTTCCAAAACCATTTCTACTGTGTTTAGGTTAGGTGGCCCGATCTTGTGATGTCACACTGTATCACTCACCTTTATAGGCAGGCTTGCGTGTCCAAACTTTTGACTGGTACCATATATAAGTAATTCACTCCTATTTGTGACTTATACTCTGTTTCTTTGACAGGTTACCATGGGTTATATTGTGAAGAGGAGTATAATGAGTGTTTGTCAGCGCCTTGCCAGAACCACGCCACCTGCCGGGACCTGGTCAATGCCTATGAGTGTATATGCCCTGTACAGTACGAGGGTGGGTTGCATGTTTTAGTGTGAGAGACAAAGTGGTACTTCAAAAGTAAATTTGTTTAAGATATATATGAGATGGTAGAATGTGGGTATATGGAAGGAGATGTTCTTGACATGTGCATTGTGTGCGCAGGAAGACACTGTGAGGTCTACAAGGACCCATGTCTGAAAGTTCGCTGTCAGAATGGAGGGTCATGTGATCGTGAGGGGCTGAATGCTACCTGTGTTTGCCCTGCTGGCTATACGGGTGAGGGCCAATATTATTTCTATGTGCTTTCCTAATTATTTGGATGAGTCTCAACACCATTCTGGGTCTCCTTTTTGACTACCTGTGAGCTTTTGCATCTAAACAGCAGGCCCTACCATAGGGAGGATGCCTGTTCTTCCCCTTCGCAAACCTGCTCAAAGAAATGGGTTTTTACCCCTTGAGAGTTTATATGCTCTGTTCATCCAGGTGAAAACTGTGAAGTTGACATCAATGAATGTGACAGCAGTCCTTGCCATCATGGAGCTACCTGCATTGACCAATCAAATGGCTTTATCTGTCACTGCCAGCAAGGATGGGTAGGACCAAATTGTGAGATTTGTGAGTAACATTTAATATTCATCCATTTTCAGTGTTAAAATGGTGCAGAATGTTCTTGTCTTATAACAGTAAATGTTTGTGTGATTGTCTGTCCCAGATTTGCAGTGGAAGGCAGCTCACCCAGATGATTCTTTGACCAGCATGCCACGCCACTCTCTCTATATCATCATCGGTGCTCTGTGCGTAGCCTTCATTCTTATGCTCATCATCCTCATTGTTGGAATCTGTCGCATCAGTCGCATCGAATACCAGGGCTCTTCTCGGCATGCATACCAGGAGTTCTACAACTGCCGCAGCATCGACAGCGAGTTCAATAATGCCATTGCATCTATCCGCCATGCCAGGTGAGTCTCTGTGACGCTCTGTCTCAGAGATGGACTTGTCAGACCTATGAAGCAATGGTTTTGGAGGAATACTCAAACAGAACAAAAAGTATTACGGACTTTGGATACTAATCAATACTGTTAGTATTTTTTGTTGCACATGCACTTATTGGTGATATAAATGCTTATTTTGAGAGAATCCAATTCTTCACCACTCATCCAGTTTTCAAACCTCTCCCTAGGACCCTAACATCCAGTAAATCCTCGTACCTTCACAACCATGTTAGACAGATTCAGTATATATTATGATATGCAGACCCAATTGATGTATGTTTTTTTTTTAATCTAATGCATTTTGTATTCTTTTCTCAGGTTTGGGAAGAAGTCCAGGCCTGCCATGTATGATGCAACACCTATCTCCTATGAGGATTACAGTCCTGATGACAAGCCACTTGTTACTCTGATCAAGACAAAGGATTTGTAAAAATAAATAGATAAATTAAAAAACACAACAACATAAACTTTCCCCTACATCAAATGTCATTCTACCATCGATTAATTATAACTTAAACTAAGTGGTTAGTAAAATCTCCATGTATGCAACCACTGCTGGTTAGTAGAATCAAATTCTTTTACAGTCTACTTTAATACTACAGAAAGTATACTACAGAAGGTCTCCGTAGATTTAAAAAAGTTGACTCAGCAGCTACATGTTACCTTTCCAAGCAGATATACGTCATTCCAGATGTTAGAGTAATAAGTGCAGTTATGGTGAACTATGATAGACTAAAAACCTGCAGTAGGTTTCCTCTTTTAGTGCATGGGTAAATTTGATCGTTTCTACATTATTTTGAATCCTTAGGCATATCACTGTTTGTTTAGTGTATACTTTATTTAGTGATTGGTTAGTTCTCTGGATAGTGTCTGGTGTCGGGGAAACTTTTGCCAGTGTTTTGTGGAGGCAAAAAGTACCTTTTACTTGGTTGTATTCCTTATTACTATAACACAAATAAAAATTGGTAGATCAGTTTTACAGTGTTTTGTTGTTGTCCTCTGAGGACAACACCATTGCTAGGTGAAAGATGAAAAGTTAGTGACCCCGCCGTAAATGTGCTTCTGTGTTTCAGGCATGGTTTCCTATGTGTACATAATGATCAGGTTGTGCTTAGGGCCAGTTCTTTCTATTCTTCAACAAGGCCTGACCTATTTCTTTTCTTCATCGTGGGTCATGATTTTCTTTTTTACTCTGTGATTTATTCTATGTGGAATGATGTAATTAAAAAGATTCAAGTGAAAGCCACTTGTGTGTGTGTGTCTATTATTAGGTCTCATTTTTACTAATTCAATAAATATTTGATTTTAAATGTTTCCCTGCAGATTGTTCCTTCGAAATCTATAAAATTATAAAATGGCATTTTTTAAACACTACTACACTGAATGTACAGGGTGATGGGTGATTGATTCATTTATTCCCTATTCATGTTTGATCTCCCTTAGAAAACAGTCAGAAGAACAGGCTTACCACATGATGACGATTCTAACATTACTCCCTACCCATACAAGTATCATTAAAGAGAAGATGACTTCGCAAGTAGAAGATTCACTGTTGCATACCTCGTTGCACAGAGAAAGTTAAGCTTACAAAGACACTCATCAATGCTATGCATACCCAAAGATATGTTATATACACACATACCAAAAAGATGGAATATCTGATGACAAATATACTCCCTGTAGATGGAATGGGATGGAAAAACTGAAGATTAAATCCACAAACAAAATGCTATAACTGGAATACTTGGCCACTCCAAACATGAAAAATGGGTGGTCTTCTCCTTTCACTACTTCAGTGTAATGTTACCCCAAAGGAAGCTGGTCCCACAACAGGAATTCCAGAAACATTCTGTAGAATCCTTCAGTACACCAGCAATTTGCAGGTGGGAGAAATATGTTTAAATGTGAATAATGGCATTTTACATATAAACATTTGACATTTTGAAATGTTTTAATTTTATTACCACCCTTACTGTATAATGTATATTATGGAAAACACAGCCTAACTGCGTTATAAGTAAACAAAATGTAAGTAGTACTGTTAATTTCCCCCTACATATTTTGTAGTTTTGTATACATTTCTTTCGTTTGCCGCTAACGGTTTCTTTGAACTAATAAAAACTGATTTCTCCGCCAGCGCCCCATGGTGGGGGAAAACGTGCCGTGCAATTGCAGGCGGAGCTCCGTCCCTGCGTACCATTGGAATTCACTGCCTTATTTTCTGCCGATTGCCCAGCGTTGCAGAGGGGGAGACGCAAGCAGATGTGAGCGGGGCTACATCAGGGACAATCCAGCTGTGAACTAAGTAGAAACCTGCGATTTCATTAATAGTATGTGGCAACCCGCGACAGAGCGATTGCAGGTAAGATCTCCATTACCTATATTGTGCTCGTAAACCTTTTTTTCGAAATGGGTTCTTAACATTATGGAATTCCACCGTGTTTTTAACATGGATTTCTGGGTAGAGTTATATCAATGTACTCCATAAAAATGTGAACGCAGTTGTGTTAAAAGCGGAATGTGCTCTTGGAAACTTGCATTTGGGTACAGACTTAGCTGCCGATCAATGCATTTGTTCGTGGGGAGAGATGGACAGTCCACATTTAATTCAAATATGCTCGCGTTGTACATTGTTCAATGCGGCATCTCTCCGGCCCACATATACACGTTATACAAGCGATAGATACACTGGAAAACTTGAAGAGTTTGACATAAATGCTTAAAGCTTAATGATTTGTCCAATTCATGCTCTATGGGGATATTCTCTCAATGTGTTTACTAAAAATACACATCTGTTTTCAAGCTGTTTTTCTAAGGATGTTGCATACTTTTAAGATTAGTCTTTAGCCTCCCTTTTCCCGTTTGATATATTAGGGTTTAGTGATGCCTTAACAACAATCGCAAATTCATTAATTAACTTTAGGATTTTGATCTATATAATAGTGAGAAAAACAATAATAATAATGACACGTATTTTGGTCTCCAGCGGCCATGCAAGCAGGGTTGGCTTCACGTCTGCTCTAATGTAATGTTCTCCAGATGGCGAATAGCCTGCCAAACGGACTTGCACAATCGCTTTCACAGCAGCTGGCTAAGCGACAAGAAGACCGAATCACGCAGTAAACATTGTAACAGTATTTTAAATCATACTAAATGAATATCTTTGCATAATACAGCCGTACACAAAATAATGTTTCGTGCAACAAGACTGGATCAATGCTGTACCGCTTATGTTGTCTCCGCCATTTAGAAGCATAACCGCAAGAACAGCATGCATATAATATAACGATGTAAACTACTGGTCAGCCTTTTAATTTGATTGAATATATAGAAATGCTTTGGAAACTGAACAATTAAATGCTTAGTACTGTCATTACAGCTATTGATTACGATATTAATGAGGAACATAAGGAACTATGTTACACACAGATGAAAATAATATCTCTTATGAAGGTTTTATAAAGAGCAGTTGCTCTCCTAAAGTAAGGAGTCATTCATATAAAAACTAACACTTGTGAATGAGCAACTAATAGTAACTAATGGTATTATTTAATATAAACGTTATGACATTCTTAGCTTATTTTGATTATATACTTGGAATTAGTTAATCACTACATTGAATTTAGATATTGTTTCTCTGACTGATTTATTTGGATTGTTGATTTATGGATCTTCTTGGTACTGCTTCAACATACTTGACTGATTAATTGGTTGATTGGTTTGAATTACAAGTGATTTTGGATTTTGCAGGAGTAATGGATCCATCCTTATCAAAAAAAGGACTACTGAACTTTTTACCCTATTGGTCAATTTTAGTATTGGCTTTTTAACCTTTTTTAAACTAGGTGCCACCAAATAAAGATATACCAGAGCCAGGGATCCCCTACTAGTACATGATAATACTAAGTAAGCACTGTGGACTGAGGGTTTCTTTAATTATCCTTAAAAAATAATCCTTTGTATCAAGCAGAGTGCATGACTGCAAGGGTGTTGGAGGGGCATGGATACCCTAGCAGATTCAGGGCGCAGCACAATATTGAATATGCAAAATTATATAAAACATTGATTGGGGTGCCCAATGTGACATTTTGTCAAGGGACCCCTGTCGGTGCATTTCGGTTTTTAGAAAATGTTGCTGTTTATGAGTAATGTTCAACATGACTGTTAGTCCAGGCATGTTTAATGCAACAGTCTTTCAGTGAAACTTGCATTTCACCTCTTTTTTCACTTTCACTTCACTACCTCTTTTTTGTTGCCTGCATCTTGTCATGATAGAAAACTTGCGAGTGATCAAGGTGCAGAGCAAGCAGGAGGTTTTATTTATTCCTGGGCAATCAAAGGCAGAATTGCGAGGCTGGATTGTAGTGGAGGTCATGGAATGGAGGGTCAGGTAAGCTGGGGAAGTCGGTCCGACACTGAAGACGAAGGATGGGAGTCGAGAGAACACAGGGATCTCTGAAAACCAGGAGCAGACGGAAACATGACAAGCAGGTCGGGCCAGTGCTACATGGGAGACAAGCAAGAAATGCTCAGTATGCCAACACATGGAAGAATAATTTCTTGCACTGAGTGAGAGGTAGCTCCGGTTTTAAAAACCAAGCACCTGGTGGGGCTATTTGGCAAACTGGCATACTTACAAGGAGGGCGTGACAGGATCCCCCTCCCCTCCGACGGCTGCCACCTGGAGGCCAAGGACAGCGACAGGGCTGGCCCCGGGGCAGAGGATAGGATTAATCCTGGTGATCCTAGTGAAAGGTAGAGATCAGGGTCTGGGTCGGGGTTATCTGTTCAGGCCCATTCCCCAGGGCCGTAACCTTCCCATTCCACTAGGTACTGGAGCTATCCCCAGCGATGCCTGGAGTCAAGAACAGCGTAGACATCGTAGGCCTCACCATCATCCAGGTGCATGGGTGAAATCCGGTAGATGCAGGACAGCTGTAGACAGAAGGCTACGGACCCCATTTGCTGGATCACATGAAACAGGCTGATGTACCTGGAGGCCAGTTTGTGGCAACCTGGGAGGTGGAGCTTCCTGGTGGACAGCCAATCTGTGTATGTGTGTGTGTGTGTCATCAATTTATTGTGTCAGTCACATAACACCAATAATATGAAAAATAGCAATCGCGCCAAAATAATGCGACACTTCTTCGAGCGGTAAACAGAAGAACTTTTAGCTATGACACTGCATTTTGTGAAAGACACTTAATTAAATTGATTGCAGTTCATTGTGTTTCAGTCGCACTACGACCACTTACAAATTCCTGGTCCGACGTTGTCGCTTACAGAATGTTAGTGGCTGACTGGAATAGACAGGTG
>JAODJU010000036.1:17251454-17269461 GCA_026776725.1 Gnathonemus echidnorhynchus
AATTAATTGGTTTTCCATTATTTCTTATGGGGAAAATTCGATCACAACTTGAACTTTTTAGGATTCGATCTGGAGTTTTGAATGGATTAAATTGGAGTTCTGAGGTACCACTGTATTTAATATTATTTTTGTGCCATACCTCATTATGTTCCAGACAAGCGATCATGATTTCTGTCAAAATTACCACTCCTGTACGTCCCACCCCAGTACTGCAGTGGATCAGTACTGGTGCATGGTTCTTTGGATCTGTGGTGCTGTTCGTATGCCTTCTTACTGATTGAATCTCTTCTAAATAGGCTGAAAAACAAAGGATGTTGACAGTTTTTGAAGTAGAGTACACCAATGAGCCAAAACATTATAACCACTTCTACATAAAGTGAATAATAATTGAGTATCTGGTAAAAATGGTGCCTGTCAAAGTCTGGGATATATTAGCATTCAGTGATCTGGGGTGCGTTTCCCGAACAATGACGGAAGTTAGCATTAACGATGCATCGTACTAGGGTAGTTCAAACTAACCAACATCCAAACAACGACTGTTTCCCAAAACCGTTGTACCACAGTAGTGCGAACCACGTTAGTTAGTTAGGACTTCCGTAGTTGAACTACAGTGGTTCCAGTGCTGATTGGTCAGACTCACGGCAAGTCGTGCATAACAACTAACAAAGTACTTTCACAGTCATCAATTTGTGTCAGTCACATAACGCCAATAATACGAAAAATAGCAATCGCGCCAAAATAATGCGATGCTTCTTGGAGTAGTAAACAGAAGAACTAGCTATGATATTGCATTTTGTGAAAGACGCTCCATCTGCAGTTACGTTGATTGCAGTTCATTGTGTTTCAGTCACACTACGACCACTTACAAATTCCTGGTCCGACGTTGTCACTTACAGAATGTTAGTGGCTGACTGGAATAGACAGGTGCGTGTAATATCCAAACATTACAGACGTAATTTCCCGAGTTCAAAGGCATGGATTCGTATCTGACCGCTTTAGTATCATTCTACTGTTCCATTATGGCAATGACAGCTGTCAGTGAATAAGGAGTACTTCATCAAAATGCTGTACTCTTTTCTAAGGCAACTGTTGTCCCTCTTAAGTTATGTGTGTAATGAAGAAACTGCACAACACCAAATACACACATGTATACACATACAAGGGATAATGATTTATTATTATTTGGTTTTATTATTTTCTTTTTATTTTATTATATGGTGAAGTGTACCATATGGCACACAACATACTTTACCAAGCAATACACACTAACTGCATATGTCACTACAGGGGTTGGCAATCTTATCCAGAAAGGGCCGGTGTGTTTGCAGGTTTTTTTTGTTATAACCATTTGATCAGTTGCTCAAACCCAGTTGTGCAAACTCTTCAGTCGATCGGTCCTCTACGTTCTACTCTAAGTACGGAGTTGCAGCGAAAAGCTGCATGCCTAATGGCCCTTTCTGGATAAAATTAGCCACCCCTGTGCTAATTAATACTTTGCAGTCTGAGATTTGTCCCTATTGCTCACTACAGACAGTTACCGTACTTATGACCAGAGATCCACACAACAATTACGTTTCAAACTACATTTTCAGACAACTTCACATTATATGTGATCGTAGAGCTAAATTATTCCTTATTAGGTATTAAAGATTATTACATTTCTTACTTACACAGTGACTATACCCTTATTAGACTGCATTTTCCACCATCGCTGACGAATTTGCCTGGAACTACGCTTCTAACTACAGCTCGCGACAACTTAACGACAGTGTTTGCGGACGTTTGTTCGAACTATGGTTTTGGGAAACACCTGCGTCGTACTTACATAGTTCGAACGACAGAAGTTGCTAACATAGTTAGCAACGATGGTTTCGGGAAACGCACCCCCAGTTAGTGTCTAGCTGAAGATGCTAGTTCAGAGCACACTCCACCCAGGGCAAGTAGCAGGCCCAATGAGCAGGAAGGTCAGCACACAGCAGCTGGAGGACCTTCATCACCTCTTGGTTGGTTCCTTCCATCACTCCGTTGGTTTAATGTTACGGTAAGAACAAAAATGTGTGAAAGACCCTCATGGTGAACTGTGGCCCCAGGTCAGTCACAGTGCCTATCCGAACCCCACAGAATCGGAAAATCAGGTCATGAGGTTCTCCACAAGTGGGAAAATTCAAAAACTGGTCTACCACCTGGACCATGGATGTTGTGACGTGGGAAGAGGCTGCAGAAGGCCAGCAGGCTTTTGGTTGTCTGCCTGTTGTTGGGTGCAGATTGAGCAGGAAAGCACAAACTCTTCCACCACCCCTTCTCCAGTCAGTCCACCAGTATTTCTGGGCTAGGAGGCACATAGTGGTGGAGAAACCAGGGTGCCCCGAGCTGAGGGAGGTATATACCCATTGCATGGTGGTCAACCAAAGGGTGAAAGGGACATAGACCTTTCCATTGGGGCAGCTGGCCGGGACAGGCTCATGATACTTAGCCTCTTGAACTGTGTCATCTATGTCCCAAGTGACAGGACTGAGAAAACAAGTCAAGTAAAATTGGTATTGGTTAATTGCTTTTGACTGGAGGCATGAATTGATGGCGTCTGCCTTGGAGTTCTTCACCCCGGGGAGATACGACACTTTGAAGTTGTCATGTGTAAACAAGAGTGTCAGCCGAGCCTGTCATGGGGTGAGATGCTTAGTGGACTTAGTGAACTATTCAAGGTTGCCATAGTTGGTGAGCACCTTGAACGGGTGGACGGTGCACTTTAGCCAGGGTTGCCACTCCGCCAGTGCCAACTTGACGGCCAGCAGCTCCCTATTGCTGTAGTTTCTCTCTGCAGGGTTCAGCTTCTTGAAAAAGAAAACACAGGGATGCAACTTCTCTCACCTCTGATGCTGATAGAGCATGGCTCCTACTTCTACCTCAGAGGCATCTACCTCAACAACGAAGAGCAACGTGGGATTGGGTTGTTGCCAAACCAGCGCTGAAAATAGGTCTTTGAGGAATTGAAGTGTCTTTTCTGCTTCTGGGTTCCAGCTGAGCGTGGCCTGATGGCCTTGTAGCAGGACAGTGAGAGGGGCAGCCACTGGGCTGAACCCTCAAATAAGCCAGCGATAGAAGATAGTGAAGCCCAGAAAACATTAGAGCTTCTTTACCGTGCAAGGCTGGGGCCAGTCCTGGATGGCCTTCACCTTTCCTTCATCCATATTCACACTTCCAGGGTAGGCTTTGTATCCAAGAAATCTGAGGGTGGTATGGTGGAACTCATATTTATCATCTTTAATGAACAGGTTGTTTTCTCAGAGGTGTTGCAACACCCTCCAAATGCGGTAGATGTGTTCTTGGAGAGAGGCAGAGTGAACCAGGTTATCAATAATGTGGACAATCACAAACCTGTTCAGCAAATCAGAGAAGACATGTTCATGAAACTTGGAAAAAAATTAAAGGACTGTTAGCTAACCTGTAAGGCATGACCAGATATTCAAATTGTCCCTTAGTGGTGATGAAAGACATCTTCCACTTATCTTCAGCTTGGATGTGGTTCAAGTTGTAGGTGCTCTGGAGATCAAGCTTGGTGAAAATTTGGGAATCACGGAGCTGCTATAAGGCTGAAGGGATCAGAGGCAAGGGCTCGCAGCACTTACAGGTAATAGCGTTCAGGGCTTGAGAGTAGATGCACGGGTGGAGACTTCGGTTCTTTTTAACAAAGAAAAAATCCAGAATTGATGGAAGAGGTGACTGGGTAGATTACACCTTGTGCCAGAGCCTCCTTATCGTACATGTCCATGCCTTCTCCTATGGTCAGGACAGCATGAACAGCTGAATCTTTGGCAAGGACAGCTCCTTGCACAGTCCGACTCTCAGTGCAGAGGGAGACCAAATGCCTTAACCTTACTGATGACATCAACAAAGTCGTGATACTCCTCTGGAGCCTGGGTCTCCCCTTCAAGGAGAGGACTCTCCATAGAGGAGACTCTGCAGTGCAGGGTGCCACACTGGCATTCAGCATGGAGACCAGGCTTTGATTTCCCCCTCTGCCCAGTTGACATGGGGGTTGTGGAGCTGCAACCAGGGATGTCTGAGGATCAAACCATCTCTCACCGCCGGCAGGACCAGGAAACAAATCATATCGCTGTGGGTGGCACCGTAGTCACAGTGGGACAGTGTAGTGAGTCATCTGTCCAGTGGCGAGCAGAGCCCCATCTACCCCCCTCACTGCTAGAGGTGAAGGCAGCAGTTCGAGGGGGACTGAGTGGCTTCTTTCCAGCTGGGAATCCACAAAGTTCCCTGCTGCTCTGGAGTCAAGCAAGGCTCTCTCTACCAGTTGACCCTGGGGCCAGGACAAGGAAATAGGAACAAACTGTGTAGGTGAGATTATGAGCGAGTTAAGCACTCCTACCTGGGCTGGGGGGGCGGACTTCATGCTGGGGCAAACAGGGCAGATGTGCAGGGTGTGGCCTGCTTCACCACAATAAATGCGTTCAGCTGAGAATAGCAGGGCTTGACCCAGCTGCATGGGTTCCGGCTCAGGTGCGGGGAGAGTGGGCAGATTCGGAGCAGTTTTGGGGTGAGAACACAGTCGGCGGTGCTCCATAATGATATAGACAGATGAACGTACTCATCAAATGTCTGCACCTCTCCCCAGCACTCCAAATCCGCCTGGAGCTCAAGGATCAGGGCACACCGGTAGAGGACCTGGAGGCAGGATGGCCAATCCAGTTCAGCAGCAATGGTGTGAAATTCGAGAGTGAAGTCAGTGGCAGTTCTGTTCCCTTGGCGGAGATCGAGTAACCGATCCCCAAGACTCCACCCCACAGCGGGGTGATCAAAAATATTCCTGAACACATACTGGAAAGCCATCAACAAACTAAGCAAGGGACTCTCCATGGTCCAGAGCTCAGTTGCCTGATGACAAAATGAACACAATTATTATTACTCTGGAACATTTCCTGGTGGTGGATGTAAAGCCCGCACTGTATAAGGAATGCTGACACTGGTCTGGGTCGCAGCTATAATTTTCCATTACTGCAATAAGGATAATGGAAGATGAATGTGGGGGTGAAATCGGGAGTGGAATGGTGGCTGCGATTCCCTGCTGGAGTTGGTTGCCCAGGGTGATCAACAGGTCAACCTGACCGAGGGCATCTTACAGCTAATCCTGGACGCTTGCCAGTTCTATCTTGTTCACGGCAAGGTATTCTGTCATGAAAACTCAGGAGCGATCGAGGTGCAGAGAGCAAGCAGGTTTTATTCAGTCCAGGGCCATCAAAGGCAGAATCAAGAGGCTAGGATGTAGTTGAGGTCATGGATTGGAGAGTCAAATAAGCTGGGGAAGTCGGTTCAACAATGAAGAAGAAGGATGGGAGTCGAGAGAACGCGGGGATTTGGGGAAACCAGGAGCAGATGGGAACATGGCAGGCAGGTTGAGTCAGGGCTACTTGGGAAACAAGCAAGAAATACTCAGTATGCCAACACATGGAAGAACAATTCCTCGCACTGTAGAGGTAGCTCCAGTTTTAAAGAGCCAGGACCCAGTGTGGCTAATTAGTTAACCAGTATCCTCACGAGGGGGGCATGACAGATCTGTGTTCACATATCATCATATAATGTGTTGCTTCTGTTTCTTGATATTGTAAAATGTATACTTAAGCAATTTCCAGTTGTCTTATGTGCATTTTATATTTTTAGATTAAGAGAACTGGCTGATCTGTGATAACCATGGGAGTATACCACAGCTCCTTCCCATTCTAAGTTTTGCTGCTGACATTGGCAGTTTCTGCAGATTTCACAACATCCTCACACCACATTCCCACATGGCACTGTTAGCATCCTTCCGCTTCATTCTTTCCCTTTCAGTCCTTCTTCACTTCTTTCTACAGACTTGTAGAACGTTTTAATGCAGTTATTGGTTTAAGTTTGATTATAGTACCGAGAGCTGCCTCGTGTTACAATTTTGACAGGCCAGACAAGTTTTTACATTAATATTAGGTCTGTGAATCATTAAAAAACAATCACAGTTTTCTGTCATTAATCATGATTAATCACACTTAATATTAAAACTTTCAATCATACCTATTTATACATTGAATCCTTAAAATAATGTAGAACACAAAGTGGAGTATATTGTTCATTCTAACAAACTCATTACCATAACACATTTTTTTAAATTAGTTTGAAGACATTATTTATACTCCATTATTTATACTGTCCTTGGCAGTCATTTTAATGGAGTCAGTGCAAGTGATGTATGGCTCTATTGTCACACCAAGCATATTCAGTACACTGCATACAGTGACCGAAATAACATTATATAAAAGCAAACAGTATAACGAGAAAATTGATATTACTGGATGTGACCCTTACATACTGAAAACAGCTGAAGGGCATTCTTCTCTTAATGCCTGTAATGCTGTCAGAGTATTCATACTGTGGTGTCCCAAGTTCACTGTTGGTACCCAATCAATGTTGCCTCTGTCATAAATAGTGGCTCCTTCTCCTAAAGATTATAGGTAGGCAGACTTATCCGCAAAGGGCCAGTGTGTATGCAGATTTTTAAGATAACTTTTAGGTCTGCAATTCAACTCTTTAGCCAGTCTTCAGATTAGTAATCTAATTAGGGAGTTGCAGCAAAATCCCACACACACTGGCCCTTTCTGGATAAGAATACCCTTTAGGACATTTTTATATACCCAACAGGGTCACCGCAGTGTGAAGCAATTTACCTTTAAAACACATATTAACCATAAACCCAATGGGATCATGAGATGCAGTAGAGTTAGCATGCTAACAAAAACTAAGCCTATGTTCACCTAAAAAGGCAAGTATTGATATCTATGGAAAGGAACACATAGAAACACTAGTAATTTTAGTGTTATTATTACCATTTACAAAGTGATCTCCACAAACTCTGGTCCTGTTAAAGTTCTTCTTAGTGAGATCTGCTTTTGTTGGCAGTGCTCACTGCATGAAACTTAATCTCTCCTTTCTTTTCTTTTTTTACGATTTTAGAAATCCTAAAGTGTCCTTAACTGTTGTCATGAACACTGCTGCTGTTGCAGCCAGTCACGAGGAACACGACAAACAAGCACAGAGCGTGCACACAGAGTGTCACACACCAGACGGGAAACTGCACCAACATGATGGATGTGGCCTTTACTTAATGTGGATGCTACAGTGTGACGTTACCAGCAAGCCTCCTTTTCTTGGTCCGGAGTGGGCGGTGTTTGCTAGTTTTTGCTGGGTGCTGTTGATTGGCATGCATTGCCCTGGGTGGTTCGACACACTGTTTAATCCTGATTGCTTGATCGATCTAATATCTAAAACTCATTTGGTAAATGACTCTAAAGCTGAAACTGCACTTAATAGCATGAAAGATATTAATATTTTAACACATAAGCCTTCAATAAAACAAAACACGTACTGTAAATAACATTTTTATCCTACATATGACTCCATCAGTATCTTTTTTGAAACAAAATAAAGCAGATTGCATCAGCTTTCCCATGAGATGCTAACTAATGTTTTGATTTTAGCTCTGAATTATGGGATTCATTATTTACAACCAGGAAGAGATATTATAAGTCTCTATTAAATATTTTTGCATTCATGTGATCAAAGAAATAACGCATTATGACTTTAATACTATGAATTAACGTGGTAAATTTCCCAGGTCCAATTTATACATATTCGTCTGAATAGCATAAGCAATAAGACTCAACATAACAGTTCCAAAGTAACAGGACTGTGTAATGGATCGTAAGGTGCATTTTACATATAATTTCCTTTAATTTCATGACGTTTTCCTGTCAGTCAGCTGCTTAGTCTTTGTGGTATTGTTATACTGTGCAGTAAACCCCTCAAGTTCCTCGTGGCCTAGACAAATCATGCCTGAACCTGTTCTCTACTGAAAATAGGTAGCACTATAAAAAGCACTATAAAATATTTAGAACTTAATAATAAATTATCATTTGGAATTATCAGCAGTAATACTGTGGTAAAAGTATTATATTTTATATTGTTACTTTTTAATTTTTATAGTTTTATGTATTTCTTTAGTTAGTAAGTTAGGGCTACTGTGTTTATTTGATAGGGTGTGACAGGAATAACATTGAACTTCGGCGCCAGACAGGAGCTGTAACTCCTTTCTGTGGTTCACCAATGTTGTTGCCCACTTCCTAAAAAATTTCTGAGGTCAGACCAACTAAATTCCAAAACAGGTCTCAAATGAATTAGACTTTATAGTAGGCCCAACTTATACGAACTTAAATATTTATAAAATAGCATTACTGTTGAAATGACGACACAAGGGAATCGTACTACAAAATTCTCTCCGACATCAACATCTGAAAGGGTGCATGTTTCCGACAGAAAATGATGTTTTCAACACATTTTCATGATGATTTTCTCCGAATTCCAACTTGGAGATAGATAATCGAACGCAGGATAAGTGTGGTTCAGACCGACTCCCATGAGTGTTAAGTTAAAGGATCATGTTACTCCACCTGGATTGGGGAGCCCGGGGCCTCGCCCTGGAGCCAGACCTGGGGTGGGAGCTTGAGGGTGAGCACCTGGTGGCTGGGCCTCCACCCATGAGGCCTGACTGGGCAAGGCCCGAAGAAATAACATGAGTCCGCCCTCCTGTCAGCACACACCTGCAGGGGCAGTTGTGGGGGTCAGGTGGAGTGTTACCTCTCCGTTGGGAAAGGAGCCTGAGTTGCTGCGGGAGGTAGAGAGAAAATGGCTAGATATAGTTGGGCTCATCTTGACGCACGGTGCGGGCTGAGTGGTACTGGGCAGGGTTACTAATGGCCCTTGGGTTCTATGCCAGTGCGTCGAAGTTTGCAGCAAGCACTGGGGCGGTTTGCAGCTGAATGTGAGGTGGCCAGGATGAGGATCAGCACCTCCAAGTTTGAGGCCATGGTTCTCGACCAGAAAAGGGTGGATTGCCCTCTCCTGGTGGGGGACGAGTTACTGCCTCAAGTGTAGGAGTTTCAGATATCTCGGGTTCAGGTGTGAGGGAAGAAGGGAGTGGGAGACACAATGATCGGTGCAGCATCGGCAATAATGCGGACACTATACCATTCTGTTTTGGTGAAAGGGGAGCTAAGTCAGAAGGGAAAGCTCTCAATTTACTGGTCGATCTATGTTCCTGCCCTCACCTATGGTCATGAGCTTTGAGTAGTGACCAAAAGAATGAGAACGCAGATACAAGCAGCTGAAATTAGCTTCTTCTGCAGGGTGGCTGGCCTCAGCCTTAGAGATAGGATGATGAGCTCAGACACTCTGGAGGGGCTCAAAGTAGAGTGTGCTCCTCCACACCGAAAGGAGCCAGTTGAGGAGGTTCGGGCATCTATCTAGGATGCCTCCTGTTAGCCACCTGTGTTTCAGGTACGTCCAACTGGGAGGAGGCCCCAGGGCAGACCCAGGACACGCTGGAGAGATTATGTCTCTTGGTTGGCCTGGGAACGCCTTTGTACTCCCCCGGTGGACCTGGAGGAGGTGGCTGGTGAGAGGGAGAGGGAGGTCTGGGCATCCCTGCTTAGACTGCTACCTCCGCAACGCAACCCCGGATACGTGTCAGAAAATGGGTGGATGAAGGGATGGATGGATGGGTGGATGGATGGGTCTGTCAATTTGTCACTTAAATATAGAAGGTCTAAAATATAGAAAGTCTTAAAATCATATAAAACAAGTAAGGCTGGGTGATATATCGACTTTTTATAGTATATCAGTATGTTTTCAAATGAGATACACAATGAAACAATACTGTTTATATCGATTTACTTTTACTGTGCATTTAAATTAGGGCTGTCAAAGGTTAGCATGAATTTTAAAGACATAACACTTTATTTTTTCTTAGATTGTGTTGCGCTTCATGTGGTATTTTGATATCCAAATGAGGCAATGGTGTGAACAATGATCACAGAACAATAAGGACCTATAGTATTCCTTCCTGGGAGTAAATAACAGATTCAGTTACTGTCTCAATGATGGAGGGGAAAGGAAAAGAAACAATTTATTTTTAAAAAATTGCCGGACGGCTCAGGATAAAATAACATAATTTGCAATATTTGTTTTATTTTATCAAAGAGTAATTCCTTAAATTAGGGTCTTTCCAATTACTAACGCACTTTCAATGGTTGGCAGACTTAATTCCTAAATATTCACCTTCTGTTTTGAAAGCAATGTCATAAACTGAAAAAAGTCTGTTGGTTGGACATAGTAGATTGAAACACTTTTATGTCAGTAAAGCATAACATGTTGAAATGTATAACAAGAGCAAATTTAAGATACACTGAGTGTTCTACTTAACAACAGCACCTTATAAATGAACCATGTTCACAAACAAAAATCGGTTCTTAAAGTTTATGTGTGATATACAATGTTGTAGAATAATTGAACAATATTTCAGTTCACAGCTGATCACAAACTCATTTCACAATACATATAACTTTGTGTGTAATTGTTTACCTTTCTGGTATTTTATACAGTATTCCCCCTCTATTCCACATGTGATATGTTCCGAGACCTATCGCATATGGCTGACACAGCAGATAATTGTGAATAATTTGTGGAACCCATACATAATGTGATTTTTGTGTACATACATATTCGATTCAATTCCATTTATTTTTATATAGCGCCTTTCACAACAGAGTCGACCCAAGGCGCTTTACATGGGTGGCTTGTGATACATTAAACATCATTAGAGAGGGTAATACAGAATGGGGGGAAAAAGGAAGGAAAGAAATTAAATAAAGAAGCCAGATGACAACGGAGGAGAGGAACCGAAAACACCCAAGTAAGAAGAAAAAAAACCTATGGGGTCAACCAGCTGCCCAACCCCCCTGGGCATATTAACATTACTGAAAACAGAAAAGAGTGAACTTGCTTGCTAAAAGCTAGGTGTAAGCTGTGATTAAGGATCAAGACAAAGTCCAGCCATAAGTCTGTTACCCTATAGCTGTAGGAAGCATACCTTCAATACTGCACTTAGATGTGATTTGAATGAGCGGCCTGTATCTAAGATGACACCTAGGTTATGGGGTGAGCTACTGAGGGAAAAGTTCAGTCGCTTGGAGTACAGTGTGGAGATTATAAAATTTCTATTTGCAGACCTGCCTCCAAACAACAGAACCTCGGTTTTCTGAACATTTAGTGACGAAGTTTTCCACCATCCAGGTCTTGACTTTGTTAAAGCAATTAGCTAAGGTGACAATAAATGCCATTGTTATGCCATTTTCAACTTTCGTGAAGGCAGTTTCAGTGTTGTGTTCTGGGCAGAAGCCCGACTGGAAACAATCCAGTATGTTGTGTCTTTCCAAGTATGAGTGAAGTTGAGCAACAACTATCTTCTCCAGAACTTTTGACAAAAATGGTATTGTATACCATTAGAGATACTGTAATTGCTGAGCTCCTATGGATCCAAACTTGGCTTCTTCAGTAGTGGAAGATTACTGCTACATTAAGTTGGGGAGGAACATCACCTGATAACAGGGATGCATTCTTTATGGCAGTTATAGGTCTTGCCAGATCTCCCAGGGATTCTGTTGGAATTGGGTCCAGTGGACAAGTGGTTGGTTTGATCTTAATTAGTCTTAATAGTTTTTAGCTCTTGTTCATTAATTAATTCAAAAACATTAAGGGTGTGTTCATGTTCCGTTTGCATTGAAGTTAATTGTGATCCATTTGAATATGATTGAAGTCGAATGTTTGTAATTTTGTCATTAAAGAAGTTCATAAAATATTGGCTACTGGTTCAGCCTTTGTTAGATGAGCTGTTGTTTTAAAATGGTAGGAAGTGTTATTTCTATTGCAATCAATAAGGTTGGAATAATAGGCTGAACGTGCCCTACAAAGGGCTTGCTTGTATTGCCACAGGCTCTCAGACCATGCTGTGATGACCGGCATGCGGCGAGCGGGGAAGCAGGCGAAAGAGCTGTGAATGCAATCAAAACGGGGTTTATTCAGGGTTAACAAGATGACAGGGGAGCACATGGCAAATTCACGTCAATGACGGACCTGGGGAAACAGACTTGAACGCGGACTAAATACACAAGACAAGCAGAAAATAACAGGCAACAGGTGATCACAATCGGGGTACCACGCGTAGGTAATGAGGGGGTGTGGCACACACGAGGATCGTACGAGCAGGTCATGACACATGCCAACTTGACCACTTCTAAGCCTGTGGATTTCCTTTTGTGCTCCAATCTGCAGCACTCCTGTTTGTTAGAGCGTGTGTGATCATTAAACCATGGGGAGTGTCTGGTGGTTTTTGCCATTTTATTTTTCAAATACTGCAAGTGGTTATGAAAGTGAAAATTATCTGTTATTTTATCATATCTGTTATAGTTATTTGTTACTTTATTAGATTTATTTTGTTATTCTGTTTTTGCACTATTACTACTGTTCTTTTTAAGTTCTTTACTGTCTCATCTTTATTCCTCTTGTTGCACTGAGCATGTTTAAGACAAAAGAATTTCCCTCTCACTTATGCCAGTAAGTGAGAGTGTATGATAATATTGTGATTATGCCTGTGAGTGAGAGTCTGTGATAAGATTGTGATTATGCTTGTGAGTGAGAGTGTATGATAAGACTGTGAGTATGCCCATAAGTGAGAGTATGTACGATTGTGAGAATGCCCATAAGTGAGAGTTTATAATAAGATTGTGAGTATGCCCATAAGTGAGAGTTTATAATAAGATTGTGAGTATCCCCATAAATGTGAGTGTATAATTAGTTTGTGAGTATGCCTGTAAATGAGAGTACATGATAAGATTGTGAGAATGCCCATGTGTGAAAGTATATGATAAGATTGTGAGTTTTCCAGAGGTCTGCTGGTGTATTAGAGAGGATTTTTGACTGTGAGTGAGACAGCCTCCTACCACTGGAGTGCTCCCAAAGCTGGAAGTGAAAGTCAACATTTGTGCTCTGTTAAAACATCACAGCTGGGGCAAAAGATGGTTCTCATCACAGACTGACACACATTGATTCAAACATATGCTCCCACTGAGCAACTGACACGTATGCACATATACTTGCAAACAAATGCACTAAGTTCACACATTCATATAAAAATGCTTTAAAAGACTTACCAACACACTGCAATAAGACCCTCAAAAACTCAGTGTGTGTATGTACCCACTCTCTGGCCTCATTATTATGTACACCTGCTTTTTAAGGTAAATAGCCCGTGCTCTCAAGCAGCAAATCATTGGACTGCAGAAAGATTAAAGAGGTTCAAGTACTATGCGACAAAGCCTTAGCATGATCCAAGTGATTTCAAATGTGATGTGATTGTTGGTCTCATATCTCATATCTCAGAAACAGCCTCCTGGGATTTTAACATACTACATTGGCAACTTGTGTTTCCGAAAGCACCATATAAGTAAGAGAGGCCAGAGGTTAATGGGCAGACTCGTTAAAGCTAACAGTCCTCAGTGCGGAAAAAAAAAAATCACATCTCTGTACAATGATGGTGAGCAGAAATGTGTCCCAGAATGTACTGCTCATCAATGGTTTTGGAATTTTACTACACAGGTGTGTATTTGTAGATCAAATTGTGAACCTAAATTCTTCAGCTGAATATGCTGGACAGCAAATAATGAAATACAGATGAAGCTGTACAAATACTAGCATCCATCCTAAGGCCTAAACCACCTGATGCAGACGGCACAAAGCTTTCTAATAGTTTTACTTCTCTAGAGTGATAACACATTTGTATTCTGTTGAATCCCCAGTATTAACATCTGTGTCTGTGAGGGAGACTGGAACTGGTACAAAGATGCTGGACATCAGGCTCATCGTGTTGTCTATAACTCTCATGGTGGCCATGTCATTGCCTGGCATGTGTATTACTGGTGTTTCTCCACAGCATTGGCTGGCTATCTTACTGTGAGAGTATTTTCACTTTAGAATACCTGTCTTATGTAAAGACATCACTGCTATGTTGTGCTGGAAAAAAATGTGGATCACATTCTGGGGGGGGGGGGGGGGTTCTTTCACATCCAAAGGAAATAATGACATTGCCAGCAGGGAAATGTGCATCACAGATGGTAGATAGAAAACCGTGCATGTGAAAGTCAAAATGGGAGATGAGTCTTAACGACTCACTATTCCAAACCCGTTCTGGAATTTGGATTTTGTAACACAGACCAAAGTCATATGCTGGTGTTGGTTAGAGCTTGGCTTTTCAGAAAGTTTGTCATGCAGTGATGAATATGATAAAATGCTCTTGGACGTCCAAAAGAATGCATGGGTGTATTTTTAGGTATAATACTTTTAACAAGTAGCCTGAATGATTTTAAAACAATGACTGTAGTACATGATGATTAGTTATAGTGATAATAATCTGAATGTGGAATTCAGCAGTTCTGACTTAAATCATTGCAAATTCGAATTTTCTTTGGAGAAGTGGAGTTAGAGAGTCCAAGCTGAGTATCCCTGTTCATTTATTCTATTCTTCTACAGAAGACCTAATGATAAGTGAGTATGTGGATTCTGGTGAGGTTTTCAAAAAGAACACAATCTTGTGTTCAATAGTGTTTCAGGTGCTGTGTAAAAAATGAGAGAGAAAATGGGTTTTTTACATGCAGCTAGGTTACAGATAACAGTTTCAAAATGACTTTCTGCATTCCAGCACTTCCAGACAATGCTGAAGACCAAGCTCAACGTGCTTACCTTGAAGAAGGAGCCGTTGCCAACGGTGATATTCCATGAGCCGGAAGCTATTGAATTGCGCTCCACTACACCACTGATGAAGACTCGGACTCACATGGGCTATAAGGTACTGCTAGAGTCTAACTATGGAGGAATACTGGAGTTTATGAAAGTATTACATGAACATGAAATTAAAGCAATATAATTTTTATACGCCTATGCAAGAGAAGACTGTAAGACTTGCTCCAGGTGGAAAGTGGTCAGAACCATATGACTCAGGGATGACGGGAAGGAATAGTGACTTTATTTGGACATAGAAGAGACATGGATGTAACAAGAGCAACAAACAGGAGTGAGAATAATTGTGACAAACTGGGCACTGACTGCGTGCGGAGTCAGGCATCAAAGTCTCTGAGGGGGAGAGAACACAGATGTCTGTGTTTTATTATGATTGATAATAAGGCTCAAGTGGAATGAGTGATTCAGAATGAATATGTTTGTAAGCTTTGCCCAGCCCTGGAACATCCATCCATCCATCCATCCATCCATCCATCCATCCACACAAACAGCAAAATCACGCAATACAACTGTCAACATAATGGTTCAGCAAAAGTGTCAAAAATGTGGAAATGCTTGGGAAAATGTCCTTCATAATGAAAGACAATGTTGTTACCATTACACTATGTGCAGAATTAGTAGGCAAGTACTATTCCTGGAGATAATTTTGAGCAAAGTTGAGCAGACTTCTAAAAACGAATTCAGAAGTTTTCTATTGCTCAATGTCACAAATCACATTTGACATTCACAAACAAAAATAAAAGGAAAACACTTGATTATCTGTGAGCACAATTATTAGGCAATCAGAAACTAAGTGGATTTTCTCTCTTCACCATCAACCGAAATTATAATAAAAACTGATTTTATTATTCAGTTTATACTGTATAAGGAATAACAAATTATCAATCATTCTATACAGCCCGCTTCACCAAGTTGAATGTCCTGTATAGCCACCTTTCTTCTCAATGACCATCATGAGCCTGTTGTCCATTGAACAAATTAAGTTTTTGATTTGATCCTGTCCTATATTAGCTGAGGCAGCTCGGACCGCCTCCCAGATGCTACTCTGAGAAGTGTACTGCTTACCATCTTGATAAATCTCACAGTTTTGTAAGACCCAATAGTTTTCAGTGGTGGTTGAATCAGGCGATGATGGGGGCCTGGTCATAATTCAATCACCATTCAAGCCTTTCTAGGCCAATCTATGGAATACTTAGATGTATGGAAGGGGCATTGTCCTGCATGTATATCATAACTTTTTTGAAAGCTGCTGACTTCTTTGTGTGCCAGTGTTCGAAGGTGTATTCTATAAATTGGCTGTAGATCTTGTGGTTAATTTTTATACCATCTGCAGATAAGAAAGGTCCGACAGAACACATCATTTCTCCTCCACCCGCTTTTTGGTGCTTAGAGGGGGTGTCCATCCAGTGGACCATCCAACTGCTCCATCAAGAGTCACTTTCATCTCATCGGTCCACAAAACCTTTGTAACATCAGTCTTGAGATGTGTCCGTGCCTATTCTTAATGCTATACCTTGTGTGCCTTATTCAGGGGAGGTAATGTTTCAGCCTTTGTGACCTTAGCAATGTCATTCAGCACATTGCACCTAGTACTTCCGGAGATTCCATTCAGATTGCAATTTTGAAAATGCAGACATTTGATGTTAAAGTGTTTCTGGAAGTCTCCCCTTTAATTTGACACAAATCTTTGTCAGTTAATTTGTGTCATCTTCTCTTTACATGCTTCTTCGGTCCGCTTTAGCTGTTGGCCACAAAACACTTGATTGTACAGTTATCACGTTTCAAGTCTGGCAGTTTCAATTGTCTTGCATCCCTCTGACAGGCCTTTACCATGTTGTGTTTTCTGCTCTCTGTAAGGTCCCTTTTCAGCCCATTTTAATAGTATTAATAATTTGCTTAATAATTCTGTACAGGGAAGTATCTAGAGTTTCCTCTTTTTCTCAAAACAGAAAGTACTCAGACCAAATACTGAACATGCTCTGTTTTTAAACAATTCATTCATAACTACAGATTCATCTGGACTGAAAATAATGATCAGAAGATACAAGTAAAATACACACTTGCCTAATAATTCTGCATACAGTGTCTACTAGGGGTGTGACAGTACACAGTTTGGTACAAATCATGGTTTTGAGTTCATGGTTCAGTGCAATGCAGTGGTTAGCTCTGTTCCCCCACACCTTGGGACAGTGATTCAAATCTTTCCAAAGGCTCTGTGTGTAGTGTTTACATTTTCTCTGGTTTTACCTCGTAGTCAAAAAACATGTTAAGGCAAATTGGAGTTATCAAACTATCTGGTGATATGAATGTGCCTGTAAATTCTTTGTGTGTGTGTGTGTGTGTGTGTGTGTGTGTCCATCCTGCAATAGGTTGGCACCCCATCCTGGGTTATTTCCTCCCTTGTACCCGTAGCTTCCAGGAAAGACTCTGGACACTGCGACCCTGTATAGTGGGTATTAAAAACGATGGATAGTTCAGTGTGACTTCAGTACCACATGGAACATGGAATTTGTTTCTATTATTAAAACTGCAGACACAATCAAAAACAGTTGTATTTCAAATAACCCTGTGTAACAAAACCTAAGAGACGCTTATTTTCACATTGTAAAAACAAATATGTAAAATAAATAAAAAAATTTAAAAAAGGCATGCATCATAACAATCATAATGAAAGAAATCATGTCTAAATCCTGTGTTCTCTTACGCCAAATATGGTCATATACCTGTAGCGATAAACACTTCTATAGCCTATACCCTTTAGTATTTTTTTTAGCCCAGTCTGAATTTCCAGGCAAAAGCAGCCTAAATGCCATATCCAAGTTCGTTATAACAGACCCAGAACACTGTCTTGGTCTTATCAGCTATTCTCTCTCCAAAATGCTCCCAAACTACTGACTTAAGTAGGACCTTCACCCCAAAATAATAAAAAACACATATTTTTGATATGCTGTGGGGCTATTTATCCATCTAGATTTTTGTGGTGAAAGTTGCCTAATTTTGGAAATATCAACCATTGAAATGTCAGTCTTCTTCTAAGCTCTAATGTTAGCTAGCTCAGTGGAGCGAAGTGAGTTAGCAGTATCAAGCTATTATTACTATTAACTAAGAAACACTGGAAAACCAAACAATGACCTGAATAAAAATCGTTAGTTAATTTAGTGATCCTAACTTAAAAATGTCCGTCATTTCAAGTTCATTCATTTAAACTAAGGCCCCGTTTACACTGCAGGTCTTGATGCCTAATTCCGATTTGTTGCCTATATCCGATTTTTTGGACCGTCTGTTT
>JAODJU010000036.1:17290490-17301915 GCA_026776725.1 Gnathonemus echidnorhynchus
GAACGATCAGGCAGGAACACGAGGTAACGAGGTGGGCGTGGCACACAGGAGGATCGAACGGAGCCGGGCGTGACACACTGAAGTCAGAGAAAGATTAGTTCTCAAAGAAATTATCATTCTGATGGCCCAAGTGTTTTCTGTAGCCATGCAGGACTTATCCAGACCTGAACCAGAGCTCTCCTGTCCTTCTCTATAGGACCCCATGAAGCTATAACGGATTGTGATTTACTAGGCAGTAGTGAAGAGAGTAGCAGTCTTTAAGTTTTTCTACAATTCAAAGTGCTGCCATAGGTACTGTTTTTTTACTTCTTTTCTCTTTTCTTGAATAAAAAAGTTTAATTCTAGATTCAGACAAATATTTGCAGTCTTGGAAATTAGATGTTGCACCTTCAGACTACCACATAAATCAAGATGGGAACATCGGGAGGTCTTCAGTATTATACATACCACTTGCATTATAAACAATATGTTAATAACAACTCTCACAAAACTCTCTCAGCTAGCTCTCCCAGTAAGGCCTTTTAAATACTGAGGACTGGAAACCTTTCAAAAGTCTCACCCCATTTATTTGATTATCCAAAACCAAAATATATAATTACACCCGAATAGCTATATATAATTTGCGTGTATTATTTATACTTAAACAATTCCTGAATTTATTTTCATTGAGAAAATGAGGACATTGTTAATCTGCATGATTTACAAACCCATCAGTCACTTTTAGCTTGTTAATTATGGTGTTACGTGCCGTGAGTTTGGGATACGTGCCGTAAGGAAAGTACGTGCCGTAAGGGAGATACGTGCCGTAAGTTTCGGGTACGTGCCGTAAGTTCAGGAGGATGCCTACAGGACGTCCTGCCCACTCGCCCATTGGTCAACCGCTCCCTTGACTCCGCCTTCTGGACCTGGCCCCGCCTTCGGAGCAGTTTCCGGTTCGCTGACAGAAGAGGCTGCCGCTCTGTCCCTTTGTCTGCCCGCTGCTTACTTCTCGCCTGCTAGGTCGCTCTTCATTCGCTTTGCTTTTGGTTTGATTGCTCGTGTATGACTGTTTTTGTTCTTGATTTCCGATTTTCGCCTCGTCCCTTATTGTACCTTCGCCCTGGTTTTGACTGCCTGTTTGGTTTTGAACTTTCACTTGTACTCCGACTTCGCCTCTTTGATCTCCCCTCTGGATCCTGTCACTTCGGCTGTGTGTTTGTGTGTTCCATTAGGTGTGTGTAAGGAGTGTCTGCCTTTTTTGTTCTTCGTAAACGTGAGGATTACTGTTTGTTTGGTAAGGGAGATAGGCTTAGGCATTGTTGTTTCGTTTTCCCCTTTTGTTGTGTTCACTTGGGATTATCTTAGCTTGAGGTTATATTCGGTAGATGTGTTTTTGTAAACTTGTTTCTTTGGCCTTTGTCACTCCTGACGTTCGTTACACCTAGTGTTTGTAAAGTGTCTGTGAAAAACTATTTAAAAAAAAAAAACTATAAAAAAGACTCCCTTTGTGTCCCATATTCCCTTCTCCTAACCGTTAGTTGTCTTGTTCGTAATCCCTCCTTCCCTTTCACTTTGTTAGGCAACAACCCTAGACTGGAGTGTAACATATGGTATTATCTGTAATTCAGTACTGGTTACTCTTCATAACTTATGAAGCAATATTTGAAGTGAACCATAGTGGTATTTATTCTCGTCCCATCCATATATAAGTGCAGTATATAGTGAGACAAATCAAAGTTCCTCCAGAGCCCCAGTGCAGCATACATGCATGAGAGGTTGTATATTGACTGAACAAGACTTGATAACTGCAGCAATGCAATAAATACACATAATGTAGATGCATGAAAAAAACTGAAGTTGACTATCACAGATATTGCTGTATAAAATAAATATGTAGCTGCTTACCAAGATCTGTGTAATTGGGTTTTAAAGGCATAAGATTGCAATTTGTAGTGGAATATTATCATTGGTGAATGTTTACTTGTGTATCCGATCACAGACATCACTTTATTTTTTTGTGTAATGTGTAAATTTGCGATAACAAATGCAACAGTATCAGGGATATTTTATAAAGGTAAATGAGAACTACAATTGTCTGGAATTATATTGAAAACTCACAAGTGTGTATTAATGCATAAAAACAATGATTGTGGCCAACTTCAGGTAGTCTGTTGTTGTCTAGACTCCCTTCAAGGCATCAGGTTTGTATTATGTATTATGAACTGCTCACTTTAGCATGTGAGGAATGCCATATAGAGGCATGTTGTTGTGGTGTTTAAAAGAGAGAACAGAAGGAGTTTTTTTTTGGGCTGGCATGGTTGCTAATGGCAACTAGCCTTCCTCTGCCAGAATAAATCCACTTCTAGCCGGTCCAAACTGAATCAGATTTTGCAGAAACAACTTGAGTTGAGCCAGGGACTGTTCCATTCTAACATTCCCAAGTCCCAGCAGAGTGCAGACTTTTTATGGGGTAAATCATCTTTGAAGGGCGAAAATATTGCAAGTATTTCCTGCCTGGTCTGCTTGAAATCAGTCATGCAGTTTGGTATTAAACTGGGTCTTCTGTTGCAGACACCTTAGACAGCTTCAATGTTGATATTTGCAGGTCACTTTGATTCCCAGCACATTTCACCATGTAATCTAATGTGGAGTATATTCTAATGATAGTAATATTTGGGTTGACCGCACTTGTTTGCTGAAATCCTAGCCATAATGTGTTTATCTATTTTTGTCTGTTTATGTTATTTCAGTAGATCGTATTTCACATAACAAAAATACATTTTCCCCCATATAATTTGTGGTTTGGTTCCAGTACAAGACCAAATAAAACATAGTGGAATATAATAGCATTGCTTTTTGCATTAAAAATTACCTATTTGGGCAAAACTACTCAAATTGAAAGATTTAACTAACAGAACCACAATGGAACACTGGAATGGTACTCTCACTTATTACATGGGTCTATGGGTCACAACTTATAGACACTAATAATGTAGAATAATACTATATAATAATGGATGGATGCATGATATAATTATACTAATAAAAACAATGCTGCTGCCCACAGGTAAAAAAAACAGCATCACAAAAAGTTAAACTGTGGCCCTTTCTCTTCTACCTCCTTACACCTTACAGTTATAAATCAGACAGATTAGTGGGAAAAGTTGGCACATTTTTGTTTTGATGTTACATTTGCTTTATTGGTGGTGTAGAATTTGTTCATAGTCATAATCATCATAATCTATCTTCTAAGATAGAGTGTCAGAATACAAAGTATCAGAATAAAAGTACAGACAAGAAAATCAAGTGTCTCTGCTGCATCTGTATACTGTGTGTCCACTACAGGGGCGGACAGGCCACAAAAAGCAGCCCGGAAGGGTCTGTGAGGGGGGCGGAGATGGTGAACTGGTATATTTTGCCAATGGAAATCAACCGGTTGTATTATATAAAGACTGTCTATCCACTACACATATGTAATAAATATTTACAGATTTAATTGAGCTTATTAGTCGGTCCAGCCTGGTGCAACACAAAGAGATTCTCCGAACTTTAAGATGTAGGAACTACTTTCAGTCTGTATCTCAACCGGATCCAAGGTTGAGGAACCATATGCTAGGATACTTTGTTTATTGATATAATATCCACACTTCCCACATGTGGGATCGGGACCCAAGAAACATTCTGCAGCCTACAGCATATCGGCCTTTTGATCCAAACAAAGGCTGTGGAATTGCTGAGTCCATGGACATTTTAGTACACACTTCCATTGGACAATATACAAATTTTATTTTTCCAAACAAAACTATGAAAAAGTCAACTATGTAAATTGAATCATCCATCCATCCATCCATTTTCCAACCCGCTTATCCCACTGGGTTGCGGGGGGTCCGGAGCCTATTAAATTGAATCAGTCTTCCAATAAAATTAAAATTATCCCAAAAACAGTTGGTCAAAGTGAAATAAAGTGGACTAGTGTTAAAAAGAATTGTGTATAGCCACAGTCCCCCTTTCCAGCCAAATTGGATTTGATGAAATTCCACCTGTTTCCTTCAGTTGCTTATTTGTCACCTGTTGCCTCATCAAGTATAGGTTCTGGAAATGTTCATTGTAGCCACTAGGGTCACTACTTCTAACTAATCCTCTGATCTGAATGAATTCCCCTGGATAGCTGCATTATCGTCAACAAGATCATACCCAAACCCTCCAAATTATGCCTTTATCAATAATGTATCCAGTATACACACCAGATCAGTGTATGTTATTATGTCCTTTCTGGTCTAAACTAAAAACTGGAGTTAATCTGAATAGCTGACCCAGGGATAGAAGGTTACCTATATTCATGTTCTAAATTAATTCTCTAAGCGGTCTAACGTTACTTTCCAACTTGAAGAAGGTGTTCATACTGTATATTTGTGTAAGCCTTGTCACACATGGAAATGCTCCAGCAGGAGCTGACAGCAATCGTTGCTTAACCTTTGTCCTGAATGAAGTGAAAATTAACTGAACTGGCATAACATATGTTTTTATTCTGTGTTAGATTCCCCAGTCCGCAGTCAAAGTACCCATCACTGAGTGGCTTTGAGAACAGAAATATTGCTATGTTTGAAGAGGTATTCATATGAACCTAACAGTTCACAAGCAAAGGTTGCTAATGTTGGTCTCAGATTCTGAAATTCTGAAGGTCTCAGGCTTGTAAATAATCTCTCTCCCTGCCCTTTGTCCTAGTTGAAGGTTAGGGAACACAGTCCAGCAGACTTTGGGCACAGAAGGGTGTACTTGGCAAATGAGACAAAGAAACAATGCTGTCAGGAGTAAAGGACATTGAGATGTTATGGTATTCTGTGTTTGCTTACTGTATGTCTAACATGATAATCGGCATTTACAAGCAGCAAGAGTTTCGGTTTTTAATTAGGTGATTATTTGTTAAAAAATTCTCACCAGGTAGTGTGTTTGTTATTGATAACAATTTATCTTTATGTGGAAATGTGGTATGTTTTCTGATGAAATGCCAGTTCTGGTAAAACCAGTTAGGAGCAGTTTTTTTCCCTCAGTAGACTTTGTTTCTCTGTTGAAATAATTGCAGAACAGGATATGTTTCTTACATGTTCATTTATTCAGTCCAGTTTTGCCATGCATACATACACATTTTAAAGGCTATTTTTTTCTGAAGAGTATTGTTGAAGCTTGTATCAGTGGTGTTGTTTAGTGAACCTTGGTATAATTATGGTGAAAATGTCAAATGGAATTTTATAGAATCAGCTTCTATTACGTTTGTTTAATCTGCTTCTCAGTGCTGTTATGCAGCGTGGTGAGTGTTTTGAGGTATATGGAATATTTTGTTGGCACAAAAAATAACACTTGTCTTCTGCCCTTACTCTAAAATCACCTATTCCTGCCTCATATTACAGTAGTGCTCAATATTTAACAGAAAAAAAACACAAAATGGTTTGTGTAGTGGCCAGGGAAATGATGGGATTTCTTAAGTTTCAGATGTGCTCTCAAATGAAACTCCATTTAGCAAGCCAGCACCTTCCACATACTATCAGAGAAGGAAAGAGTAGCTCATTCTCAGCCTCTCAGCTGAATGTCTTGTATTAGAAGTGCTGGAAGGTTCTAAGCCTTTTCTGTTTTGTCTGCAGGTGACATACCTTGGAAAAGTAACCATCACAGGGACACAATTTCTGTCAGGGTGCACCGAGTCTGCTGTCATTGGCTTGTGGGAGCGCAGGGCACTGGTTCAAGATGATGTTCTCAATACCAATGCTATTCTGGAGATTCGGCCATTCCAGGTGAGACTACACCACTTGGATAGCCATGGTGAAGCCACTGTAGCCATGGACACGTACCAGGTAGCACGAATTGCTTATTGCACAGCCGACCACAACGTTAACCCCAACATTTTTGCATGGATCTACCGTGAGATCAACGACGACCTCACCTTCCAGATGGACTGCCATGCAGTAGAGTGTGAGGGGAAGCTAGAGGCCAAGAAGCTAGCACATGCTATGATGGAGGCCTTCCGCAAGACCTTCCAGAGCATGCGGAGCGATGGGCGCATTCACAAGAGCAGCTCCTCTGACGAATTCCCAGAAGACTTCACACCTGAGGATGGCTGAGCTGGGAATGCATGGGATGACAATGCATGGGAATTGGAGTTCTTTCTGGACCCACACAGAACCGACACAGAACAACAGCACCCAGCCGAAACTGAACAATAATATCTAATGAATACAGAAAAGTAATACACATCCACAAAGACCAATACTATAAAGTCAAAACAGAACAACAATTTGCAGCTCAGAAAGGTAATGAATCATCCCAGAAGAATCATTACCATTCAGCTAAAAAAAACCTTTATAGTAGAAAATAATAAAGAATAAAACCATCTATGACACTTTTTTGTGGTTTTTTGTGCACCTTAAGGTATGCATGATCTAACTCCATTAGATTTATTAACAGCCCTGGATTAAAGCCCTGGATCTTTGACAAAAATGGGTCGTATTTCCTAAAGTCCAAAACTCTATTACATCGCTCCCTCTTTTTCGTAACGATAAATAGCATATGCGATTTATGTCGGATTATTGATGTGAATTTCAGTAACATTTCTCCTGAATTTTCTCCTGTGCAGGCTGTCAGCAGCTTAGAAAAGAGGTTCTGAAGCAGGTAATCTTTACTTGCTTATAATTTCTTGTGAGATAAACCAAAAGTTAACACGATCTCAGCTGGATCCTACCTATGTATTATGTCATTTGATTCTCATTGGGCTGGATCCTAGCACCCTACTCCAACTATCGGCAGCTCCAGATGCAATAACCTGTCTTCAGAGAGCGCTGTTCAAGAACCCAGTGACAGACACACTGACACATAACATTTTACAGTGTTATCCAGATGTTGTGAAAACATGACATATTATTTGCAGTGGCTTGGCTCAGAAATAAAGTAAAAACACAGATGTTCCAGGATGGAGAAATAGCCATGCTATGTGCTCTGATGCTTTGGAGTTTTATGTGGAGAGAAATTATTCTTTAGACTACATTACTGTTTTAATCGATGTAAAAATGTGGAAGCCAACCATCAAAGTGGTGGACCACAGGTTAAGGGAAAGGCCTGCTTCTGGCAGAAACCTGTTGAACATGAAATCACTTGGGCCAGTTTTCTGCAGGACGCATGACTGTCATAATAATTGTACTGCCAGCTCAGTACACCAGCTAGATTTCTTCTTGGATCTGGTTTTTGGTTTTATGTCTTTTAATAGTTGAAAAATGGAAAATGTATAGTTATAAGAAAGCTGCCTCATGGATAAGGACGCTTTTTGTTATAATGCAGATTGTCCCCAACTTAGAACCTATGTGACTTAGAACGACTTGCACATATTAGCATTGCTTGAAATTAGGTAAGTGCATGTGGCTCAGTGGGCTAAGCCTGTGTGCCTGTAACCAGAAGGTTGCCTGTTTGAACCCAGCCTCGGCATGTCTGTGGCTGCCTTGAGCAAGGTCCTTAACCCCCAGCTCTCTAGGCACTGCAACAGGTGGCTGCCTTTTGTGGCCAGTTCTCTCTACAAAGAGCAAGGTGGAGGAGGCGTAAAGAGAATTTCCCTATGGGGATCAATAATGTATCAGTTATTATTATATAAAAATGCATTTCAGACGGCTGTACGCCGGTATTGCTAGGTTACCTAGTGAGCATGGCCTGCCCTACAATAGTTGCTAGTAGTTGACCCTCCAAGCTTTATAAGCATCTCCCAGTCTTATTCTGGCAGCTAAAAGTCAGTAAAATTATCCTATCCTGATCCTATATGACTTGTCTGTCGGGATAGAACCCAGTCGTAAGTCGGGGACAGTCTGTATTTTCCAGTTGTGTCTTTGGCAGTATTTGGTCTGAATTGAACACCATATAGGAATGGTAACATTTGTATGTTGATGCAATTTTAATGAAAAAAACTCTATGTACCCATATTCTGTGAATGAATTTGAACAAAGGAGGTCCTGGTCAGTATATATTTCTAAAGTTCTTTGCTAAGCTAATGTAAATAGAAATATTAATGTGTGTTTCCAAATATTACAGCATAAATGTTTATAGTTATTTTAAATGAACAAGAAACAGTGTTTAATACCCAACTGTGAATATTTAGAAAATCCTGTAGTGCTGGATGTTTAAGCCATGTGAAATCATAGCTGTACGTGGGAGTGAAGGTGTACAGAAGTGTTTATGAAATAATGGATAACTGTGTTCCGTTTTCAGTGCCTGGATTAGCTTTAAATGATTCATTGTGTCACCTTATGTGTTTTATATGCAGTATTTGCAAAGATAAAAAAAATCAATTTATAAAGTTCAGTCATGTTTGTTGTGTGTGTAATTTTTAAATTTTATTTATTTATGTTTATTATTTGGTTGTCTTGAATACTGCACAATCCTGAATCTCATTAACTTTGTAATGGTTCTTTCTTGGATGTACTATTTAATATATTGGTACAAAAAATATATTTTATATTGTGAAAATAATACCATATTTTAAAAATACTTTGTCTCAACAGATCAGTAATATTCACAACTGTTGACAATTCAATGCTCCTGTATAGATTATGTAAAAAGTGTCCTTTTTATATGAAAGTGGCTTCTTAAGAACAGAATAAAATTATCGTGAAATTAATTTCTCCTAGAAAATAAAGGTTACTACAAACTATACATGAAACCTACTATTTAGACTTACAATTCTTATATTTTTTCTTGAAAAAATCTCACCAAAGGCTAAGTTGGATCTAAAAAAAAGATTCATAGAGGGCCTTTCACAAACTAAGTATCTTAAGATATCCTTAGATCATAAAGAAAATCTGTAACTTCCTTTATCTAACCTCCTGCGTCAGGGTTAGGTTTAGAGAAACAAGCTGCCTTTAATGTACATGAGACTACCTAGTAATCAACTGGTATCCTGTCCAGAATGTAATGCTACATGACATCTTTGTTTAGGTTTGGGCTCCAGGATTACAGGTGCTCTAAACCGTGTTTAAGTGTGAAATATCTAAGATTTTGTTCCCAGTTGGAAATTCTTTGAAAACACACGTACAATCATTAATTGTCAGGGAATCAAGTCCAGTCACGTGCATGACAGGAGGGCTTATTAACCACTTTATTAATGAGGAGAGTCATTAAACAATGATTTCAAAAAATAAAAATTTGATTGCGCAGAAAAAGCTTACATCAGAGAGGCAGGAGAATAAATATTGTTCACTTTTGTGCTGAGATCCTGTATTTGATGCAAATCTGGAAGTATACAGTATCGGCACTGTCCTTGTCCTCCCTGTTCAGTGGTGACTTCTTGTGGTGCAGTATATCTATTACATGACCCCTTTAATATAATCTCTTGATTACACCTTCACATTTTTCTCTTTAGCATTGCCTCTGTACATCCTAGCTTTGCCTGGGTTAAACCCAGATATTGGGGAGCCCATGTGTCAGATGCATTTGGCCCAGTCAAGAATAGGTCATCCACATAGTATGCAACTGTTGTTCTTTCAGGTGGCTCTACATAAGTGGCAGCTACTGACGTAAACCGCCCCCCCCCCCGGGTATATTTTCAGACTTTATCATATATTAGTCATGGCTATAAATATTCAAATATCAATTACACTGTGGTCGTAAACATTTTCCATTGGTTTCTAATTTCAATCAAATGTAGCCCTACTTAGCTGACGCTTAGAAGGTAAAGCTGACAAAAATTACGTTTTTAACAGGTGCACCCTTTTCTGAGATGCAGTCATGCTGGTTGACCCTGCGCTGTGACCCCCAAGCTTGTTTTACCTGTATATATGTCTGTGTATCTCATGGAGAACAAGATGAGATAGGCGAAATGACACTTTCCCCACGGGGATCAATAAAGTCTCACTCATTATATCACATTATATTGTATCGTACTCTATTCTATTCTATTCTATTCTATTCTATTCTATTCTATTCTATTCTATTCTACAGAAATATAAGTAACATCAATGGAGTGGGCGCACACATGTAATATATGAGACTCGAATCCCCACATTTGCCAAAAGATTTGGGCACAGATGTTCCTTTTGCACAGTACGTATACAAGATTAGTTACAACCAACAAAAATAGTTTAAAATTTTTGGCAAATTCACTTAGAGTATACCAATTGTTTGTCCAAAAACAACAAACTAACAAGGAATATTAATGAAAAAGCTAATTTATCTTGCCTGATGGCTGAACATGTAAAATGGTTAAACGTGCCTCAATCATCTTTGGGTCGAGATGTCATTGGAAAGACTAGGAGAAGCATGTTTCACTGGGTGGGTTTAAAACAGGTCATATTCCTTAACTAATTAATCAACTACTAAATATGTACATGGTGATGAGAAACACATGAAGTATTGCAGCTCAGTGAGGCAGAAAGCATTTTGCACAGTACTTTGTCAGATATGTTTTGAACAGCCTCACTTTTTTGGTTTCACAAAGAAATGCTCAATGTGATTGTACATTGGCATTAAAATAATACTTAATGTAATTTGAATGTTTCTTTTGTTTCTTCTTCTTTGGTGAAGCTCTGCTTCTTGCAGTGCATGCTCCTTACCTCTGCTTGACTCATTTTCCATGGTCATCTGTACCAGGAGACATACAGCAGATTAGGCTGCCCCAAAACTGGGGGTCCAGATCTCAGAAGAAAAAAATCTCAACACATAAACTCATACAGAGGAATCATTGCATCAAGATTGGATTATATAATACTTTATTTGTCAAAACTAGGACTGTCAAAATTAACGGGTTAACGCGGATTAATCCATCATCATGATTAATCTGATTAAAATTTTTAATGCAATTAACCCATCTGCAGTGCAGAATGACTCAAAATCCCTGAAATGTTTCTGTCAACCCATTTCGGGCAGTTTTGGTGTGTTCCATTTGCCCTGGGAACTCGTATTCGGAGTCACTTCCGAGTTTTGAAGCCGGAAGTAACAGCATGTGCGCTCCCGTTTCTCGGAGATCCGAGAAATATCTCAGAGCAGCACAGAGGATCCCAAGTTCAGAATCCAAGATGGCTGCGCCTTTTATCAACAGAAGGGAAAGTTGTACTTTTATACTGTTTAAGCACTATTTCTCATTTGTGGCTCATTAAATCGGTCACACACACTATACCGTCTAACTTATCCGTGGATGTGTTGCTACGGAGTTTTATACGTAAAGCACAGCGCGTAATGTGTTATCAACTGATATTGCTAACAATGGCAATTAACCGGGCTAAAATTGGATTTAATGATAGTCGGATTATTTGTCAGATTTACGGTAGTTCAGGCTAATTGTAAGTGAACGGAGATAAAGACCATTTAAACTGAGGTACCTTATATCCGACAAGTTGTCCGGTTGAGCAAAAAATCTTGCTTTTTGATATGGGTCCATGGTATTGCACTTCTGTGGCAGATGGAATGCATCCGACTCGTG
>JAODJU010000036.1:17354877-17366650 GCA_026776725.1 Gnathonemus echidnorhynchus
TTAGTAATCTAATTAGGGAGTTGCAGCAAAAACCCGCATACACACCGGCCCTTTGTGGATAAGATTGCCCACCCCTGTCATAAATGATGAAAAGAAAAAAGGAACCTTCAGTCACAAGTTTAGCATTTAAAAAAATCCTTAAAAATGTCTTTGCCTTGGGCTGACAACAACATTCAATTTAGTCACCTGAGACAAATTATTTTAAAGCAAATGATCATCATAAGAAACAAGCAAATAAAAGCCAGTTAAAGGAAATGTTATTTGTTAAGTCCAGAAAAACAGGAAACAGAAACATATATGGTTGACATTAAACTGTACCACCCAATACTGTACTGCCCACAATTTACCCAATGAGAGCAAGGGATGCTGGGAAACAGCAACCAGTACAGTACAGACTGGCACTAGAGCCTGCATGCACAAAACTGATGGGAAACTGTTCTCTGTGGCTGCCCAATCACAGTGAGGAGGAGTGGAGGGGGCTAGGGCACAAAGTGAGGGCTCATCAGGAGGTATGTGGAGGAGAGGAGAAAATAAACAGGAAAACAACATGCCCAAAACAGAGAGCAACAATGAGCAAAAAACCTCACGCAATTCTAAAAAAAATAAAAAATGCATATAAAACATTTTTCAACATTTTTATCCGGGAGGCTGCGAAAAAAACACTAGTTAAAAAAAATAAGTCAACTATACACTAAAACAGGTCAAGATATGATAAATATAGCTTAAAAACAGCTTTAAAATAATACAATTAAATGCCTTGCACAAAATCATTATGAAAAAATCCATCCAAACTGGACAAGACTGGGCATGCAGGAGAGTGTATAGCAGATGCATCAAACGACCCTGAGGAATGCTGGGCTTGCAGGCGGAGCAGCTGGCCGCCGCTACTGGAGGCTGCATGAGCTGCCTTTTACCTTCACGCTCCTCCTCGATGTGGCTCATTCGCATCACCAGGGCAGCCTTCTCTCCACGGGCTTGCTCACGGCCCGCCTCTGCCTCCAACACCATATCCTGCCACTCTAACACCTGGCTCTGCAGCTCATCCACACTGCCTGATTCGCTCGTCTGTGAGAGACAAACATGGCCAATGTCCCATCTATACTACTGATCACATGATCCCAATGCATCTTAACAAGGGAACATGGAAATTCATTTGATCAGTTCTTCGTAACGATGGGACAGTTCTGCCCTCTTGGTTTTACAAAGTCCAAGCTTCCTTGAAATAGACAGCAATGCACTCCATAAAATACATGTAGGTGACAGAAGCAAGAGTGAGCAAAACTATAACCACATAGCAAGAAAGTCTGCGATATCGCCTTGAGAAACAAGATAGCAAGATAAAGATTTAGGAACTGCTTACAGTTCAGCTTTGTAACCTACATTTCCTGAGCTAGGGCTCACCGTAAGTTTCTAACCTACGACTTTAGATGGATTCAGACAGTCTGCAACATGTTTTAAAATCAAGATTAAATGTGGCCTGCCAATCAATTGTTTTTCCACAGAGGCTAAAAAAACAATTATCAGCTAATCAGCTAATATATTGCTAATCCGAATCCCCCCCCATTAACTATGTAATAGATTCAAATCTGAGGAACTCCCATTCGTAATTTTGTGCTTTCCTTTAACACAGCAAAAAATGACAGAACACCAGCTATTTGGTTGATTATCCATATACAATTTTTCATACTTTCACAGTTCACTTTCAAGTGCTCTGCTTGGTGCTGAATGTGAGGTAGTATTATCATTCATTCCGTTACTTTAAAAAAAAAAAAAAATAGAAATTTTTAAAGATATTGCCCAGTCCTACATAGTAATATGGTGAAATGTGAAGCGAAGTAGTAGTCCAACCTGAGAGGCAGCTCGCTTAGTGACTTGCTCCAAGTCAGCTTGCATCTTCCTCTGCTGTTCTTCATACGACACGAGCTTGGCTATTAGTTGATCTAAAAATGAATAAATCATGTTGCAAATGTGAGATTTCTGTTTTTTATTGCAATGTATTTATTTAGCAGACCCATTTATCCAAAGGGACGTACAAGTAATGATTAGCGATAAAGGTTAGTCAGTGCCTGAAGTAACTGGGGTTAAGGACCAGGTGACCTTATAATCACAGGCACAGCGTCATGATCCACTGCCACCCTTACGTACATTATTATATACATTACGTATCTACATTATATATCTACATTCATGGATTTCAGGCGCAGGATTACCGTTTTTAGTTTTTAGTTCATCATACTGGTCTAGTTTGCACAGAAGCTCTTGCCGCTCTTCTTCAAGATCAGTGATGCGGTTCTGTAATGTATTCATATCAGGACCAGGGCATCCAGACTTAGCGGAGACAGAAATAAGAATAATAAACAGATTTCAGAGCCCAAGTAGATGATTGACAGTGACCTCAGCTGTCATGCACTGCAGTAATACATTCATGGAGGAACAAAGTACAAACTGCTTTGGCTACTAATATTAAATGTGAAAATGTAAAAATGTGGAATAATTTTTATATAATTTATATAAATGAAAAATATCCATTTTATTTTCACTTACCTGTGCTTTCCTTAACTCATCCTCAAGCTGCCTGACGCGCGATTTGGACCATGCTTTCATCTTCAGAAATTTGGCTTCAGATTTGCTTGCTTCCTCAGCTTTCACCTTCAAATGGGCTGGGCAGAAAGTTGCAAACTCAGCTGAAACACCATGGCATTAAGAAGAAGAAACACCAAGCTGACAACAGACTGGCAACCCAACCCTGTATCATAAACCACGCTCCCAACATTAATAACAGATCAGGTTACACTGGCGTTTCTGAAGATTGACAAAACTGTTCCGTTATTGTGATAAACAGAGAATCCAGAAGCAGCAGCAGTAAGTTAAGTCACCTTCCATCTCCGACAGCTTCTTTGCCACTTCCATGTCCACCAGGGAGTCTGGCTCGGTGTCCCTGGGCCGCTCCTCTGCCGGCTGGACAGCTGGGGCACTCCGGAGTTCTTCCAGCTGCCGGTAGAGTGACTGCTCCTTCTCCAGGACCTCGTGTTCATGTTTCTCTGCTACCCGCTGCAGCTCCTCCTCATGTTTCTGCATGAGATCCCGCAGCTGGGCTCGCATTACGTGTCTTTCGGCATCCAGCTTTGACTGCATGCTGTCCTTCTCTACATGCAGCCGCTGCATCTTCTCTGCCAGGTCCTGTGAAGGGTGTTAATAATGTTAATAATAATAGATACTTTATTGATCTCCATGGAGAAATTCTTTTTATGCCTCTCCCAACTTGCTCCGTGTAAGTGAGAGCAAGCTGGCCGTGAAGGGCAGCCACCTGTTGCGGCACCCAAGGAGCTGGGGGTTAAAGGCCTTGCTCTGAACTCTGTTTACAACAGATACAAACAAATAATTGATAAATAAAAGAATTAATGTAAGATTTTTAATATTGCGTCAGTAATAAATGTTTGCCTCTATTTGGTTACTTCAGAAGCTGCGGCAGAGGATGATGTGCTCGTATATATACGCATGGCCAGACATTCTGCATGTTTAGAGTGCTGATGTTTCAAGTGCTTAAAAAGAAGGGTTGTGTTGTCACCTGTTGTACAAACAGTATTTTTGCAAAGTTAGCAAATTACAGTAGATTGGTCTATGTTGGATTTCGCAAATAGAAACCATTTCAACGCATCAAATTGGAACCTTTTTCGGAACCAATTCTTTCTTAGCTATGCCACACTCTGTTTATTTGACAGCGTAGCCCAGTGTTTCCCATTCCAGTCTTTGAGGACCCACAGACAGTCTGCATTTTTGCTCCCTCCCGGGGAACTGGAAGGGAGCAAAAAAGTGAACTGTCTGGTAGGGAACTCTGAGGGAGCAAAAACATAGACCGACTGGGACCAGACTGGGAAACACTGGTGTAGCAGGCCCATCTATGGACAGTGTGCTGTTTACCATGTGACAAGAATAATATATTTAGCAGCTTTTTAGTTCAAGATATAGCCACTAAACTGAGATGCGCCTAGACATAATTGACGAAAAAGTGAGATAAACAGGCAGTGCTGTTATGCAAGCTGAAAGTGCTTTGTTTCACATCAGCCTGTTTTTGTTGTAGTACTCTTGCACCTCTTAACATGCAGGCATTGCATGAAAGGCCCTTGCAACTTTGTATTAAGTAGTGCACTTGTAACCGAGTATTCACTGGAAGCTCAACTTAGTTGAACTGTCTATGACGTTCATGCCGTTTGCCTTACTTGTATATCAATTTGGACAAAAGCATCTGCTAAATACAAGTATAAATGTAAATTTAGTGCTGCATTGAGATTCTTGTAATAACTCTGAAACCCTTATCATGGATACAATTACAAGCGGTCACAATAAATTAGAGTCAAATTGCCCAACATTATTTGAACCTGTAACAAGTAAAACTGCTCACCTTTATCTGCTGGTCTTTAGCATCGACCTCCCCCTGCAGAACATTTATCACCTGAGTTTTTCCCAGCAACACCTCCTCCTTTTCATGGAGCTTCTGTTTCAGGGCCTTCAGGAGTTGAAACAAAATCAACCACATTCTCTCTGCAACTTGTATGACCCCCCCTCATAAGAACAAGCAACTGCATATGTTGACTGGTTTAGGAGGAAAAAGGCAGCTTACCTGTTCCAGATCAGCACTAGCATCAGACTTTGCAGCCAATCTGAAGAGCTCCTGTTCATGCATCTGGTTTATTTCTGTTAATTTGTTGTCTTTCTGAAGAATAATGTCTTTAAATGTTTGGATCTGAAGCATAAAACAATAAGCAGGATAAGGCTACTGCTGCACTTGATACATAAGAGAAAAAAAACTGTAAACACACACACACACACACACACACACACATATGCATGCATGAGCCACTTACGTTCTCTTTGTACATGTTCTCTCTCTTTTCAAATTGGGCCTTCTCGTTCACCAGTAACTCTTTAAGGCTCTCTGTCTGTTCCTGCAGAAGACTGTATCTCTCTTCACTCTCCTCAACCTTCTTGGTGAGGTGCTGCACTAACAGCTGGAGTTCCTGCATAGAAGCAGGCTCCCCTGCTGACTGAAATTAAAACATTTACAGTATAAAGTTCAGTTACATTCCAGAAGGATGTTTATCATGGCAGAAGTATCAAAACAAGAAAAAATCATAAAATGACTATTTTCATGTATATAACCTACAAGGTATACACATTTTAACATTCTGCTTGGGTGGGTATGGGTTATACTCATATCTACATTTCCACATATTGTACAAGCAGCAGAAAAAAATGCATGTATTTTGTAATTCCATATTTCAAACACTAAGCAGTTTGCATTTTCTTAACAGGCACATTGAAACCTAATAAAATTCATAACTGAATTTATAATTTTCAGTTTTTTTATTAAATTCTTGATTCATATTGTGTACAAGAGTTTTTAAAACGCAAGACACGATATCATGCGCTACTGATAAATGTTTAAAGCACTATCTTGTTCATTCTCAGAAGGAAAGCCTTCAAAGTCCCTATTATCATCATCATCATCTGAGCTGGGGAAATGTTCAGCAACAAATGCTTCCGCTTCAAGAGAAAATATACCTCCAGTTTCCAAGGACCTTCATAGATTGGACTGCTGATAATTTGAAATTCTGTGTATTCATGACTGCTGCATTGGTATTGTTAACTGGATCCAATTTAATATATACAACTGATTTACCAAAAGATTTATATTTCAGTTTAACTATAGCAGCTTTCTACAGTCAGTTTTACATCTTTTATGTACTGTAGGACAAGCAGTAGCTTTACAATCTATGGTACATACATGGTTGTGTTAAATTTTATAACTAAAATTTCAAATGTAAAACAAAAAATATAAATAAAATAACGTGACAAAATAATTTTACAAATGCATGCCATATTCAATTGAGTCTTGAACCTTTAAGCATGCACAGAATCTCGTGTACATATTACATTACATATACCTTTCGTTCCACTACTTGCGGTTGGTGAGTTTGTGTAGTGATATCTCCTCCCACGGTCATCTGAAGATCAATGATATATGCCTCCTTTTCTGCTAACTTCCTGTTCTTTTCTGCAAGCATGGCATCCATTTCCATGCCCCGCTGCCGCTGAGCCTCCAGCTCCTTAGTCTAATACACACAGTTCAGGAAATTCAGTAACATCTGCACGACATAAACAACCCAACAGTATATCCATTGACAGAGTCGACAGCATGGATCTACTTACAAATTTAAAATAAGTATTTACTACTTATTAAATTAGACTGGCTCCACATTTTGTATCTAGTTTCCATGTTCAGTACTTCCATTACTATCAAGTAACAAATTGCTAGTGTTCGCATCTAATCCTGCCATTAATCTTCTGTAAAAAATATGTAACATGGGACAATTCAAGCTGAACTGTGATTCACTAATGAAGTATTTTTCGCTGATGGTTAATCTTTTACAATAAGGGATTTGAGTATTTTACTGCTGTCCTTGTGCTAACTTCAGTATTAGGAATTACACATTTTGTAACAAGCTCAATGTTTAAAAACAGTTGTTGGGTTACCCAAAAGGACAAGAGGCAACAAAACAACAACAAAAACTGCACAGGAGAAAAGAACAGCAAAATAGATACTGTTTTGCTTTTATTTTCTCCTGTGCAGTTTCTTTGGAATCTAAGTTATGGAAAAGGAGCCTAATTTATTCCCAAGCAGAACACTGCGGCTGAGGTGCAGGGCACAGATAGAGGTAAAGCAAGAAAATTAAAAATTATGGATAAAAGCACAATAGTGCTGAATCAAAGCATCATCCATGACACAATGTGTCCCTGACGTATGATGCAGAGAAAGACATGGATGGTATGTATAGTGAAGTGTCACCTTCAGGGTCAGCTCTGCCTCCTTCTGCAAAAGCTGGTGCTCCAGTTCCTCTGTCTTCTTCTTCAGGAGGAGGATCTTCCCCCGACTTGCAGAGGCATGTTCCTGATCCCCATCTCCTCCACTCTGGGACACATATGGCCACATCAAAAATCCATAAGAGACCCCAGTAAAGCCAAACCTGTGTGCCTCACTGCTGTTTTTTTAATTACTTGTTTATTCAGTTTGTTTTATATGTTTCCCAAAGAGATGTTGGTAGGCCAGGGGTGGCCAGTCTTATCCGCAAAGGGCCGGTGTGTATGCAGGTTTTTGGGATAACCTGTAGGCCAGCTGTTCAAACCCAGGTGTGAGGACTCTTCAGCCAATCAGTCCTCTAATTTGTGACCTAATTAGGGAGTTGCAGCGAAAACCGGCATACACACCGGCCCTTTGTGAATACGATTGGCCACCCCTGTTGGTAGGTTAACTGGCATCTTTAAATTTAAAAAACTTAAAGTGTATGTGTACCTTGTGATGGACTACATCCTATCCAAAGTACAGCTCAAGCCTGAAACCTAGCCTAGCTTAAGTAGTGAGAGAATGGATGGATGGATGGATGGTTTGTTTGGTAAAACCTTGCATAGTGCATTTCATGACCTTAAATAAGTTCTTTGCGAACACAGTATGCAGTGGGTGTCGAGGCCTAATAATCCAAGTCATATTGCCTCAGACATACCTTCTTGATTTCCACCTTCCCCCCGGAGACAGCAAGTTGCTTTTTCAGATCCTCCAGCTGAGCATTTAGAGATGTAACCTTTGCTTTGTTCTGGAGCTTCAGTTTGGACAGTTTGGCCTCAAACGAGTCCTTTTCTGTCTATTAATTGGATAGAAATTTGATAAGAAAAATTAGTTTACTGTTCATAACAAACCTGGGGTTTGATTATAGTTGCATGAACAGAATGTAATAACTGGACAACAAAGTTAATTTTAAGTTCATTTTAATTATTTTGTACCTATTTATCACAATTAACACAAATAAATTACTTTTTACATTTTTATTTTGACAAAATGCCATCAAAAATAATAAAAAAAAATAAAATAAAAAAAATCCAGAAGCAGCAGATGCTACCTAAATAAACATTTAAAAAAACATCGGATTTGGAGGAAATTGTAAGTCACCAGAATTCAAATCCCTAGAATACGCCAGAATATCTGTTATGGCTAAGGTTAAAGTTCACTTTATTGTCATCAATGACTGTACAAGTACATAGTGAGATGAAACAGAGTTTCTCTGTGATCACAGTGCACATATAACAGTAACAATGCATAATAGCTATATAAAACAATAACAATATCTATCTAAAGTGCATCTGTCCTGATGTCATACCTTGAGCTGCTCATCTTTGGCTTGTAAGTTGCTATCTTTCTCCCGGATGAGTTCTTTGAGCTGTGCCACAAGCTGTTGTGTCTGCGCCAGTTGATCAGTGACCTCAGCCATTGACTGGCTACTGGAGCCTTCCTGGGATTCCAGGGCCTTGGAGTAGGAGTGATATGAGATTAGCAACAATGGCTACTCAGGCAGTGCCTCTGATGTGTCATTGCAGACTTGCCTCTTCAGCAGTCTCCTTAACCCCATTCCCATCTACTTGGTTACAGAAATTCAGCAAAACAGAAGCAGCAAAAACAAAGTTGGCAATTCTTCAAATGCAGCTTATAAGTGGTTTCCATTCAGGAATGGGAAAATACAACAAAATTTGAAAATTCACACAAAATTCTGATCAAGTCACAACTATAAAGTATATAAATGGAAATGGCTCGTCTTTCATTATTTATAATTCATACTTACTGCCTGATTTGGGCCAGATTCATCATTTGAGAACCACTTCAACATTATGACTTTCTGTAAAACAAGGAAATCAGGAAACAGTGATGAACAAATTCTTTAAATGTTTACACTATGGAAAAACAAACTGAACTGTAACACAAGGGAAATACTGATCACAAGAAATATATAATTTAATGATTAAGGTATAGGTCGTGAAGAGGGGGATGGGGGGGTTCAGTTCCTGCCTTGAAGATTAGTCTACAATTCAGCACCCTAGCCACCCCAACTATAAACTAAATTTCACCTCCCTGCAGTCTGGTAGGAGAATTCACAGTATCAGAACAGACTACAGATTCACTCTCCATGCCATTAGTGTTTCAAACATACCGATTCCCATGGAACATGCACTTTATAGCATTGTCATCACATGTCATTAACCACTAGATATTGTCTAGTTTTGTCTTGTATGGTTTTGCACTCTCTGTGCTTTGCACTGTTTTGTTCTGTCTTTGTAACAGAGTGGAATTGAATAAGTATTCCTATGGACCTGATGCAAATGACCTATAAATATCTTGAATCTTTAATCATACAATTTATTTTACGTTAAGTACAAACACAAATTCAATTTAGCACGTGGATGTTTCAAAGCCTTTAAATCCAAATAACTCTTCTTTAGAAATACTAAAATATGAGATACTGATATAAATATACCACCTGCACCTGAATCATAGTTCATCTCATACGATGTCATTTTATTTCTCAGATTTAATAATAACTAACAAGATTTGTTTTATGGTCATCTTTAGGTGTGAATGTAGCATTCAAATCTTCAGCACAGACTGAGATAGCATGAACAATTCCTACTTGTGTATTCTCAGCCAAGTGATTCTGCCCCAGAATAACAAACTATGATGTATGAAATGAGTCAATGTTTGATTAGGGTTAATTCCAGTGTACAACAGAATAAGCGACGTTTTAAATGTACCTGGTGACGTGTGTAACAAGGGCACGCGGCTGGGTTATTCAGTTCTGACTGCATGCATTTTAAGCTCGTATACAGGTGCTCTATATATATATATATATATATATATATATATATATATATATATATCAGCAAATTTAAGACACAAACAGCTGACTGATTCCGTCAATAGGGGCAGACTGAGTGGAACAATTCACAAGCCGGCTCGGCCTCGGAGGTTATCATACAACTAAACTTTGCCCAAATACACTCCCCCCATTTCGATTATAGCGATCAATGACATTTCCAACTAAAACACAAAAAACTAAACTGAACCTTAAATTGATGCTGAAATCGTGATTTAGCTGTTAGGGTTTCGCGTAGTTACATACGCTGCAATTTGTTATTAGTAATGGTTTACATATTAGTAATGGTTTATACATAAACATTAGTGTCAAAATCAAAGTATACTTTTTTATGAAGTTGGTAAACCAGTGATATCTGTAAACTGGACTACAAAAATCGTAAAATTGAACGTAAATCCAACACAAATCCGATATGTTCGGCTAAGCTAACATTAGCTACCTTAGGTGCGGTATACTGTACATCCAAGTTACTTTAGTGAAAGAGCCTCCGAGTTTTATCTTTTGACTGACGTGACGTCCCTACTTAATGCAGTTTACTTGTATACAATTTGATGAAGAATAAGAGATGAGTTTTCAAGCAAACAAGCTAGCATCAGTAGTGTCGGCTGCTCGAGTTAAAAACCAGCACGGCTACGTCACAGCGAAGACTGGCTGCTGCAAAAGCTTACCTGCCAAACCTGCTCATGTGGACGCTGCTTTTCAGTTGTTACTAATCAAAAATAAATGTTCATATTTATTCAGACCCTACTTTCACATTCATACGACGGCTTCCTTACATTGGAAAGCCATTAGAACTCAGTCGTAACCAGCCATCTTAGTAAGGTGAACAAACACGGCAGAGAACGGCAGTGCTGACGACGCACGCAATGGACGTCAGTGTGAAACAGCAAGGAAACACTAAACTCCACACTCACGTTACCGGTTAGTCCGGGCTCCTAACTAATACAAAGGCAACTCACAAATTTGTTCAGGCAGTACTGTTTGATTAATGAACCCGAAATAAACTGAATATATCTATTTGGATCTAAGTTTACTTGTATAATATGGGACAAAACTATATTAATTGTTGTAAACATAATACTACTACATGACTTTATGACGTGTCTGACCCTTACAGAAAAGTGCTATGGTATTATCACAAAAGTAATAGCGTAGTAGTAATACTATGCTAAAACCATTGTAATTTGTCCATCTATATACCATAGCATAGTACAGAGTATTACAATGTAAATCTTCATTTAAATACTGTGGTAATCCATTAACCTTTATGTATTATACCATGGTAGTAACATGTTTTAAATATACTATATGATGGTACAACAGGTTTATTTTCAGTTGTATTTTACATAATGTTTACCACAGTATTGTAAGACACATCACTGAAATTAGATGTCATAATTACATTAAATTTACCATGCATGAAATGTGTCTCTTTTGGCTTAATGGAGAAAATGCTTTAATAATTTCATAGCCATATACATCAAACAAACTAGTTAACTACCTACCAACATAAGTGTTTCAATGGCAATAAATGAAGGAAACTTTTTTTTTTCTTCCAAAACACATGTTGTGTCTTTATTTGATATGGTTAAAATAAAATATATGTGTTTCTTAGCAATACCATGAGTACTGAATACCATAGTACCAATACTGGTTGGAAATAAATACCATGGCACATAGCAGAATACTGTGGTATGGAACAAAGTACCATATAATATAAAATAAAACACTGTTCAAATACTAGAAACGTATATCATATGCATATCACCAATACCATAAATGCACCATGAACAAAATGGAAAAAAACACCGAAAGTACAATCCAACACAACCATGCTGAGATGATAATACCTTGATAACGTTTTGTAAGGGGATTCTGCTACATAACATTTTTGTCCTGTTAGTTACTAAAATACAATACAGTGGTACCTCGATTCTCGAACTTAATCCGTTCCGGACTCCGGATTGAATCCTAAAAAGTTCGAGTTCTGATCGAATTTTTCCCATAAGAAATAATGG
>JAODJU010000036.1:17454938-17470289 GCA_026776725.1 Gnathonemus echidnorhynchus
TCTTACCAAGGAATTATATAAATGTAACATCACCTCCCTTGACTTAAACTCCACACACCTAGAGATATAACCCAACAGTCTATTGGCCTTTTTTATTGCTTCCCCACACTGGAGAGAGTGGGACATGGAAGCATCAACATACACAGTGAGATCTTTCTCGTAATCAGCTACCTTTATTTCAGTGGAACCCATAAAATATCTGTACTTTATATTTCTACTCCCTGCATGGATTACCTTACATTTATCTGTGTTTAATTTCATCTGCCAAATATCAGCCCAGTTGCTAATTAAATTCAGATCCAGTTGAAGGATCTGATACACCACCCACCTTGGTGTCATCTGCAAATTTAACCAGTTTACTGTATGTATTGGTGTCGATATCATTAATGTAAATTAGGAACAACAGTGGTCCTAAAATTGAACCCTGCGGAACCCCACTATGAACGCAGGCCCACTGTGACATTATGCCTCTAATTTTTTTATTTTTTTTTTTTCCCTAATTTTTATGTATTGGTGATTTTATTGCATGTGTTTCTGCTGTAAGGTGTCCTTGGGTGTCTTGAAAGGCGCCATCAAATAAAATGTATTATTATTATTATTATTATAACTACTCGCTACTTCCTGTCAGTTAACCAGTTAAAGATCCAAGCTGCCACAGTTCCTAAAATCCCTGCAGCTTTGAGCTTTAGCAAGAGCCGGTTGTAGGGGACTACATCAAAGGCCTTCTGGGAATCTAAGTAGATTTCACAACTTCGCTCAGTGGTTTATGGGTGCCCACAAGGTGACCCTCCTCTGGTCATAGGTGACCACTGGCACTGACAGGATGGCTATGAGGATAGTATCGGTCCCCATGGGTCTGGAGACCAGGGTGAGAGTGGCTCCATGTCCCTTGACTTTGCGGAAGACCAGGGGCTGTGGGTCGCTGGTTCCTGGTTCCAACACCCTGAATACTGGTGACGTGGTGAAGGAAAGCCCAGTTTGTGAATGCTGACCACAGACTTGTTGTTGCTACTCTGAAGATTCAGTTTAAATCCAGTAGGCTACCACCAACTAGGCTGGACATGGCCAGGCTGCAAGATCAAACTGTTTCTGATGAGTCTGCACACAGTTTGTGTGAGGAACTTGGAGACTTAGGTGTGACTCCTGACTCCAATGTGATGTGGGAGGAACTGAGTAGGATGGCTGTGAGGGCTTTGTTAGACGAATCTCTGAGCAGGTGACACACCATCTGTGGTCTAGTGACCCTGTCCTGTTTACAGAGGAATTGAAGCATTATGCACATCTGGATCTGTTCCTTGGAGACTTGCAGTTAGGGCGGGTGAAAGAACAGTCCTTACAGATGACACTGCAGTTGTGACCTGCTGGGCTGACTCCTTTTGGACATCTCTGGGTCCACAGTTCTTGAGCCTGATCCTCCAATCAGCTGTGAACCACCTGTTCTCACTGAGATTACATGGGTAGTGAATCCGGTGGGGATAGGGAAGGCCACAGTGATCTGTGGTATCCGGGGTGAACTTCTCCAGGCTGCTGGTAAGGCTGTCCTCTTGCCATTGCAGGCAATCTTTGCTTCCATTTGGGAGTCAGGTGTCATCCCAAATGACTGGAAATCCGGACTTGTAGTCCCTATCTGGAAAGGGAAGGGTGATCGCCTGGACTGCAGCGACTACAGCAGGATAACACTGCTTTCAGTGCAGGGTAAGGTCCTTGCTACAGTCCTCCTTAAAAAGATCAGTGATAATTTGCTCGCCTATCACTGCCCGGAGCAGTCTGGTTTTATGCCTAAGAAGCCTACCATCGACCATACCCTGGGATTGAGAGTTCTCATTGAATGCAAGCAGGAATATCGGCAGAGGTTCTTTGCAGCCTTTGTCGATTTTTATTTATCTCCACTGATCAAGTTTCCCTGTGGGATTTCCTGAGACTTTGTGGGATTTTCCTGAAGTTGCTGGACATTATGGGCAGCCTGTACACTGGTACTGTGGATGCTGTGCAGAGTGGAGGGAGAACTTCAGCGTTCTTCCCAGTTGATTCTGGGGCTCGCCAGGGGTATGTTTTTGCTCCTACTCTGTTCAATGCTTGTATAGACTGGGTGTTGGGCAGGGTTGTGGGGTCCGACAACTGTGGGGCATCCATTGGTGAAGAAAGATTTACTGATCTTGACCTTGCCGACAATGCGGAGTCAATGAAAATGATTTAAAAATACATAAAAATTCTCTCTCTCTTTATTCTGACATTCAACAAATGCAAAAAATATGTTAATATTTATTGACCTAAAACAGAAAAAGTTTACTCTGATTTAATGTTTGACAGTAAAGAAAACTGCAGTGAGTGATTTTTCTGAAGTGTAGGCAAATATCTGGTTTCAACTGTATGTATGTGTGCATGTGTTTGCATGTTTTCAATTTTACCAAAGCCAAAACTGCTAAAATAAGCTGAAACACTTATGTTATTTATACATCTGTGCATGCTGCCATTTTTGTTGGATGGCATGGAAATGTTTAGGTTTCACAAGGGCCAGAGTGACACTGCTGGAGTGCTTCCAGAGGGAATTGGCTTGGTGGGATATCACACAGCCCCAAATGCATACCATGGGGCATGAAAAGGTTGGATTGTCTGTAAATGTGAATGTCCTCTTACTGTGCACAGGTGTTCCTTGTGGTAGCTGTGACTCACACACCGTAATCTCCACAGCTATGTTTTATTTATCACAAACTTGTTGCCACATAAATTACAGGGCCAGAAACCAAGAATTATCAGGATATATTGATGTGTTAGTTTGAAGGAGCTTGAATGTGCATTTAGGAATCCTTCCATCCATTTTCTGCAACCGCATATCCTATTCAGGGTTGCAGAGGGCCCAGAGCCTATGGGCATAAAGCAGGGAACAACCCAGGATGGGGCGCTAACCCACTGCAGGGCACACTCACATCTAGAGGCAATTCGGTAACTTCAATCAACCTCAGCATGTTTTTGGACTGTGGGGAAACCAGAGTACCCAGATGAAACCGCACAACGACAACATGGACATGCAAACTCCACACACATGGAACAATGACAGAGACTCAAACGCTGATCCCAGAGCTGTGAGGCAACAGTGCTAACCACTGTACCACACCACTGTGCCACCCATGTTTAAGAATAAGAACCATAAAAATAATAGCATGGTTGCAACAGACAGAATTTTAATTAATTATAAGCTTTTTTGTCTCTCTGTTGTGTTACTTTTGAGCTGCAAAGGTGAAAGTATTCAGGTATCAGTGAAGCTATCATCTTTGGTACATGAGGGATTTTTTTACACTGTTGTTTTAATATCCAAATAAGCCCTAAGCTAGTCTGTTTAAGGAGTTTGGCAACACATGGGATCTCAAAGACATTGAGCCCACCTCTGTAACTTTCATCTCTTTAGAGGTTCTTTTTAATAGGGTATCTTAGTAGTGGAGTGGAGCCATAGATCATGACATTAAATGAAAATTCATAATCATGCTTTTTTCTCCAGTAGGTTCAGAACATTACATAATCACTGTAATCTGCTGCCCCCACCATTTGCACCAGGCTCCTAGACAGGACCTTTGTCTTTATAAGCTTTAATTAATGCCTGTTGACTAGGTGGCCAGTAACAGTATAACTGGCTGCATTTGGCACTGCAAATACTGTATATACTGTACTGTATATTCCCTGTATAGTACATGTGTGTAAGTTGTATGGGTGGGTCCAGCTGTCAACCCTTTGAGTCTTTCACAGTCGCCAAAACTCAAAATCTAAAATGGCAAAAGCACTGAGCACTCCAATCCAATAGCCTAATCCACTTAATTACGGTGCATGTTAACGATGCACCGATTGATCGGCCAGCGATCGGAATGGGCCGATTTTCAGCCTGATTGGTGATCGGGCGATCAGTCTCACGTATTTCCGATTATGAACCGACCTTGCGCATTGGGGCTGGTGCGCAGTCGCGCACACTTTCAGACACGCAAAAATGTCCGTAATTTGGAATTTCTTCAATGTGAGCCAAGCAAACGCAAAATTTGCTATCTGCAGCAAGTGTAAGAACAAGGTACACGGTGGGGGAACCAATACAAAGACATTTAACACAACAAATTTGATTAGACACTGAAAAACACATCACCCCAGTGAACACACCTAGTTTGAAGAAGCTAGCAAAGCGAAAGCTGCTAGCAAAGCATGTTTGAAGCCATCTACGAGCCAGCAGTCTGTCCTATCTTTCGTTGGTATAAGCAATTCTCTGAGATGCCCAGCAGCAGAGGTGAAAATGCCTTGAACTACTGGAATACCAACAAAGATCGTTTCCCTGCACTTGCTTCACTGGCCTGAGCCTATATCTCTGCCCCATGTACAAGTGTTGAGAGTGAGCGCTTGTTTAGCTTGGCTGGACATGTGATAGATGAGACGAGAAATAGAATTTCAGGTGACAAGGCAGAAATGCTTCTGTTCATAAAGAGAAACTTGCCATTGATGCTTAAATAGTGGCATTTTGTTTTATATGTTGCCAAGGCAAAAAAGGTGCCTTGGTCTTTTACTTTTACTTACTGCACCTATTATTATTTAAAAAAATATATTAATGTTTAGTTATATTTGGGGTGTTATTTATTTGTTTAGGTTTATTTATTTGAATTTGTAAAGTTTAGTAGATGAAACAAGAAATAGAATTTCAAGTGACAATTCAAAAAAGGTGCCTTGTTACATATTTTTCCTTTACTTGCGGCACCTATTATTATTTTAAAAAATATATTAATGTTTAGTTGTAGCTGGGGTTTTATTTATTTGTTTTAGTTTAATTTATTTGAATTTGTAAAGTTTAATAAACGTTTGTTATGAAAATAAAGTTTTGAGGTAAAGAATCGGAAAGTGATTTTTGTATGTATTTGTTATTCTCAGGGCAAAAATCGGTATTGGAAAAATCAGTATCGGCCAGTCGTACATACCAAAAATCGGTAATTGGATCGGCCTAGAAAATTGGAATCGGTGCATTCCTAGTGCATGTACACACCTGCACTGGGACTAAGGCAGTCACAGGCATGGTCTGTCACATGCACCATTTGACATGGCTAAAGTTGTACCTGGCAGGCAAAGCACTTCTGTTGTGTCCTTCAGAGAGCTATTTAAGCTGAATTTCAACTGCAAATGTCCAACTGTCTTCCAACTGCTAACCAAGTACAGGACCAGGCAGCAAAAATCAATTTGTATATGGATAAAATTCTACAACATATATACCAAACATAAAGTACTATTTTAGATTTGAATGAAACCTCAAGATGATAAATATCAATCCTTATTTATGGGAAACTAATGATACACAGAATATGAAACGTTCTGTTTACAAAATGCCTTGTTACAGTGTTGCTTTCCTGACGATGACATATATATCCTTGAGAAATAAGTATTTGGGGGATGGAATGGGGAGCTTACTTGACAAGTTTAAGAGTCTGGAATGACAAAAAAACATAAAAGCTTGAATAGTAAAACTAAGAGAGATGATAGGGATCAAATGAAGTCTCTCTCATAAGCTTTCACCACGTCTTTCATGGCTCGGCACTACCTTGAGAAAACTCTACTTTGTGCTGCTAGTCGTCATGAACTGAATGCAGATGAATAGAGGAGCTGTTCTCACTGGTTCCACTTTTCTCCCTAAATTTTAGGGCCTAAAACATTCATGACTTCCCTTAAACACCATTTCCTGAACTTTGTTTTGATAAGTCAAAACAAATATGATCCATTTGATAAGCTTGTTGTGTTGATACAGGTCTCCACAATTCTTGCAAAAACAATCATATTTTACAAGTTCCACCAGTCATTACCTGGCCTGTTATAATGTGCTATTAGAGGGACAGTATGGAGATGAACAGTTCTTCCACTGCACAAGTTTTAGGTGGGAATGTGAACTCTGTGTGCACTTCGGAAGCAATTGCACCATCCCATACTGGGCCAGCCCCCATAACCATCTATTGCAGCTCCAGGTGGGCTGTCAATGGAGACAGTCTGATGGATGTCCTCAACCCCTTTCCCTACACAGAAACACTATGTCTCTGTGGCCATGGCTTACTGCACTGAGGGAAGACCAGAGCACCAGTAGGCCAACTGTCCAATTGTGTCTCACTTGTTCCTTTTTTTTTTGCCAATGAAGTGTTAAAGGGTCTCCACATGACACCAACAGCACAATTATACCAAAGTGTCTCTGTCCTTAAACGTCCAGTGTTTCATTCAACTGGAAAAGTGTCTTTTTTGTGTAGCTACTTGCAACCTGCTTCTTATGTAGAAGTCTGTTACTTTTTGCTTTAGTGACCTTATTAGCTTTAAAGGAATTATAAATGCAAAAGAAAGATGTTTTAATATTAAGATAAAACACTCTTTGTTGCATTTTGGTTTTACTTGCTTTCTAGTTGTCTAAGACCCTATTGCTGGCTATAACAGTGCTTCTTTATAACTGGCTGCAATATTTCAAAATGGTTTCCTCTCTAAGGAAATGTATGGGTGTGGAACTATTTTGCACTGCACTGTACATTGCAGATTCTCTGTTTTTGACATATGGCATAAACTAAAGTGTAGGCTTTCTGTTTTTTGATGTGGTTCATGGGAAGCTCAGCAGTCTATCTTTATCTCTCTTTTGTTGTCTCTGTTTTGCTGGTCAGCATCTGTATGTAATAATTCACTGAGGCAAGAAAATTTGCACAAACAAGCAAAACACCATGCAAATGATTTTCCTATTTTTGCCTTGGGGGAAAAAAACGTGGCTTCTTTTGTGAGTCAAGAGACACAAAAAATAAACAGTCTCTAGGTTGGGTTTGCTGGTGCTTGGCTGAAGGGTCACTTTCTGCTCCTCGGGCCACAATGGCTGCCTCTCCTGTTTTTTTCTGGATATTTTGTCTGTACTCCTGATTTCACCCTGTTTGCTGAGAAAAGGATGTAGTACCCTAATAAAGGGGCATTTACAGAAAGGGCTATTAGTATAAGTATGTGTGGCACCAATTAAGTAACCTTCTCTGTTTTTGTGGAAAAACACAAGCTTAAGAGAGAAATAATTTGCAGCTGTCATCATTTGACCTTTACTTGACTGTAGTTATCATTGTGGCTCCAGATGTCCAAGGGGATATCATCTAAAGACCAATAATGAACAAGACTGATTTTTCCTGTGTTAATTAGCCTAGTAATTACTAATAAACACATATTAAAAATGTGCACAATCACACAGTTCAATGTTAATGATGAACATATGGTCATATGTTACATTCAGTGATATTTTTAAAGGTCACCACTGTACTACAATGGCAAGAAGAGAAACTAAGCTAAATAAACCTGCAGTCCTTGGGCTGACCTCGCCTCCTCACACACACATCGGAGTACTGACTCCGATTCATTTTAAATCAAAAATCTTAACACGGATTTAATGAGAACACAGAATTGGTTTTTAATAGCATACATAGCATGACTAAGATCTTAAACTGTGGCTTTTTTAAAAAGGCAGTTCTCTGAACCAGTCTGTCTGTTCTAATTTATTAGGCAGCATATCATCAGCAATATCACCTTGACTGACAGGCAACAATAATTGTGAATGTTAATAAATTTGCAGCATGCTAATTAGAATGACTTTTGCATTCCACTTCGTGGCTGACTCTAACTGTGTACTCTCTCCGGGGTCTTCTTTTCTGTATATGGCTAGTGTTTTAGCAGCACATTATTTGGTAACCCTTATATCTGCTAAGTGGGAATTATTCCACACATTGACCTCAGATATGAGCATCTTGCCTATTAGAATCAATAATTGAATTGGGAGTCATAGGACGTATTGTTTGCTTTCAATGTTAATTATAAATCTTAATTAAGTTTTCTGTAACCAAGGACTGAATTTCCGCTCTAACAATATCTGTAATCCCGTAAAAGTAATTCTTTGAAAAAAGAATTAAAAAAAAGCTAAAAAAAATAAATTATAAAAAAACACTTGGATGTGGTGTCATTGGTATACAAGCCCAAAATATCATAGTTTGAGGTAATTGATGATTAAAAAATTAAAAACATAGATCAAATTGTATGCGTACACTACCTTAAAATGGTAGAGCTAAATGCATGCTTCTCTGCAACTGTGTGCAAGCAATAATACCCGACTCCATGTTTATGCTGTTGCCCACATGCTAATTTGCTAGCTTCACCGATAGCATAGAAACATATACGATACGTAGCAGGGGCAGACACTGACTGAGCTCACGCCCATCACATGCAGAGCATTTCCTCAGTAAAGAACTGGAGGCTGGTCTGCAAGATGCTGAGGAAAGAGGTGATGTGCAGACGGCATGGATAAAAGATAGAAATACACAAAAATTTACACTTTCCGGCCTGTTAATTGTTGGCCAGTCAGTTGTGTTGTGTTATATTTAATACATTGAGGTAAACATGTTGGGAAAGGTGCTACATGAAAATAAACTGAACTGAAATTCAATAGATTGAATGTGGGTGATGTGTGCCACATATAGACTGGCCTGTTCTGCTGGAGGCCATGGCTGTTGGGGGGGTGGGGGGTTGCTGCTTAAGGCCATTGTCAGCATTGTACTTTCAGTTCCTCACAGGGAGATCTGTAGCCCAAGCTCCCAATACGTGGATCAGCTTTTTTTATCCTGAGTGTGTGTATTATTTTGACATTTTTACATGTATGGCAGAGAGGCAAAGGTTCTTTTATTATGAATATGATTAATTATGAGTTTGTAAGTGTATTTGAGGCCTTACTTCCTGAGGTCCATGATTATAATGTTAGCCTTTAGGTGCGGTATAGTAAACAGTCATGCATTGCTATATTTGCCACCATTATGCTGCTCTGAAACATAGGCAGTCTACACAAAATGCACAATATGCAGTTGTTGCTCCGCTTACAATTACAGTAATAGCAATATTCATAATACAGCTGCACTATTCATTCACCAAATGTTGTGGCCTCATTGTTCTGCTAAAATCCATATTGAGATTGTTATGAAAAATGTGTCTTTCCATGATAACTGGATGAAAGCCAATCTTCATTAGTCTAGAAATTCAAAAGAAATTATAATCAGTCCACTTAAGCCTTTAAAGATAAGCTCAAGCAGTAACAAATCTTTTTAATGGGCTGTTTATACTATACTCCAATAAACCCCTATGTACACACAGACAAATGTGAATGGGGTTTGTCAGCTGTAGTTCTACTTACTTCTCCATACGTATCTCCAGCTGATCTGGCAAGCCCTGGCAACGAAAGAGGCACTGCCTTACTTTTTTTTGGGACTAACCTATGAAGCCATGGCTTGGCAGAGATATTTCGAATGAGTACACGGCCTGCTCTGTATCTGTGTATATGCATCTTTGTGGGTGATGTGGCCCATGCAGAACAGCACATTTACGACGGCAGTGGAAACGGCAAAGCCAAAAATTCATGACATCCTCACTGTTATTGGTCTCACACATCTAGAGTCTTGGGTTTGAATCCTACCTTCATTTCTGTGGATGTAGTATGTGTCACAAGGGGTTCTGAGCACACATGCAGAAAGCCATCCAACCACTGAGTTCAAATCCCAGAGAACTTTCAGATAAAGTGTTGAAATGGATCGAGCGTTTCCACAAAAGATGCTCCACCTGTGTAAGGAAAACTAGGGACAGTCCTGGACGTGCAGTAAGTACACAGTTTATCAATGTCTTCCAAAGTCTTCAAACCCAAAGGCAATGCCCACTTGGGTCCATCAGCTATGAAGTACCCCAGAATCTAGGTGGCAGCAGGAAGTAGGAAAAAAACTGTGAAAGCACTTAAAATCTAGGAGAGCTCAATGAAGTCCTAAGCACTCAGTAAGATCAAAGATACCAGCAGGATTTAATACCTGCTCAACAAGTAGGTAATTGTTTACAGGTGTGTTCATGGGGCGGAGTCTTGAGATAGAAGTTTCGAAAACGCTGATATGTCTCATAGATTCCTCACGCCCTCTGGTGGGCTTGGCTACACTTTTCTGAGCATGTGACCATATGGATGTGGAGAATAGAAGGACCAGCATATTATCCAATGAGTCACGTGTTTCCTTGGAAAGGGTCAAGCGCACCACAATCATGGTGTATATATAGCCATGGAAAATGGATGAATGGAAGATACTGGCTACATAAGGTTTGTAAATCAACTGGCTGAGTAAATATAAGTAGCTGGGTAGTAAATATATTACCATATGATAAAAGGGTTTGCAAGGTTCTTTCATCATGAGGAGCCAGAACATGACATGAATTTTAGTAACGCATAGCTAGGAGACATCCAGGGAGAGTACGATCGGGAGAATCAGCATGATAGCGCTGGTCAGACTGAAGCTGCTCTAATACTTATGATTCTGAAAGATGCTGTTTCCTGCATGTGGGAGGACACTAAAGGGGAGGACTGAGTGGGAGCATAACCCAGACAGGCGTGCAGAGACTTGTACAGCCGTGATGACAGTGGTCCCTAGTGACAATGGGGGGCAGGGCAAGACGGGAATAGGAAGTTCAGGCAGGGGCAGTGGCAGGGCCTGAAATGGAGAGGAGGAATGCAAGGCAGAAGAGTGAAATGACAGACAGCGAGGCAGAGGAGAGCAGTGTTAATGCAAAGGAGAGAGGCAGGAGTGGTAGGAACACAATCACTGTAGTCTCTTTTTATTTTTTTCACTTCATTGTTTAGATATATGTGCGTGGGTTTGTTTTTTTTTTTTTTTTTCCTTATTGCTTTTTTCAAAATAGCTGCACACTAATGCTTTCCTTGTTGGTTATTCTAATAACTTGTCCTTTTAAGGCCCAACACCTAAATCTGATCCCAGGTTCCATTTTGTATTCACCCTTCGTGAGTGTTTCATAACTCTCTGCTCCATGTCCTGCTGGTCCTTGATATCGTATGGACACAGCACTGATAAACAAACCAAAATGTACTCTTCAGGTCTGAAGCATTAATCCCTGTTTCAGTCAGGTCTCACATTCAAGGGTGTTAATGAGGTGTAAAACCCTTTGATGAAACTAAATCACACTGCATCAAATATCCAGAAGGTAAGAATGAGATAAGCAAGTAATATGTCATATACATTGCCTGTTTGTCACAGTGCCTGGAAGGCATAAAAAGGACTATTTAATGGGCTGTCATTATTATGGTGTATTTCTTATTTTATTAAATGACTTTTTTCATAGACAGAAAGGATTGTGCCACTTGAGATCCAAAGTTTGCATTAAATGTTAATAAATCAATAATTTTATCTTTACTTTAAAGCAACCCATATTTAATAATAATTTTTAATAGCAATATAACTGTAAAAATATAATTTTTAAGACTAACAACACAGTCCTAACTGTCGCTATTTAGATCACCGTTCCGTTGCCGCTTTGTACCAAAACAGTGGATACTTACACTGCCAACCCCCCGGTATCAGATTATCGGCATTATTATAAACAGCTCTGTTTCGGATATCACACGGTCAAGTGGCCGAGAAAGCAGAACAAAGATTACGAGTGTGCTAGTCCCAGCCTCAGGAAAGTATCTGGTGCTTCACTGTTTAGTATGGGGCTTTACCTTATCAAAAGATTACCCAAATACATTCGGCTGAAAACTTAGAAAAGTAAGTTGCTAATATATTTCGAGCAAAAAAGCTTTCACCATCATCATTAACACTGCAATAAATACATATATAAAAGTAGGCTATTGTGCAAAATACAAACTAAGACGCATACGTATTTTTGTCTTGGGAAAAAGGGGCACATCTTATTTGCTTTAAATTGATATTAATGTAATATGTATAAATCATAAATCATTATAACGGGTACACAAAGTTGGATCTTTATTGTTAATGTCGGACAATCTTATATTTCGTCATAAACAGCTTGTGCTGATGATCTAGAAACCCCTTTCTGAAACAAGGAGCGCTTGCATGAATGCTGTGGCTCCTGAATCAGGGATGTGCTTCAGGGCAGAAGCGTGTCTCCTGAACCAGTGTGACTACAGCCTTCATCGCCGTCATCGACGAGAATATTACTACCCTATTTCTGGTTCTGGTTTCTGACGGGATGGCTGGGGCTAAGTACCTTCTCAAAACGCCGAGGTACGTTATAAATTTTATTTACTATTAATATCTGGTACGTGCCGAATATAATTTAATGCCATTTTTATTTGTTAGAGTTAGATAATTTGGATCTGCTTACTACCGGCATTGGCTCGCGTTTTTATTCCCTGAAGTACAAGACATCGGTGATATTAGAAAACTAACACCCGCGTGGTATTCTAAATGTCGGTATTTCTGTAGATTCATGATTGCATATGAAGTGCCAAACACTATGACATGCTTTGCTAATTCACCTTGAAAACTAATTTATCCTAGGAGGTCGGAGAGGCGAAAAACATTACTTCAGGTTTCTGTATCTAAACGACCGTTAAAGGACATAGCAATTTATATAACGTGAAAGACGCCTTTTATGTTTTGCTAACCAGATTTCATGGTGAATGAAAAGTTCGAAGTAATATCCATCAAAACATGTTACTGTGGTTTTGATATGTGCCATTGTTAACTGTAGATGGCAATGTATCGATGTTCGTGCAGTATTTCGTATTTCAGGCGTCGATTGTCATCGAATTAGATAACATTAAGGTTCCGTAATTACAGAACATCATATAAAAATGTAATCTAATGTTGTCCGATTGGTGTCCGATTAACTATATATTATTAAGTATGTTTTAAGATAGTATCTTAGTACTTATATGATTGTTCAACCGATTCTTAAAATTACACGTCTTTTCTGAAGATATCAGATACCACATTTTTAGAAATGCTATGCTGTTATTGCTGCATAAAGTTTGTCCTGTAAGTATATGCATGTGTTTACTGCAATGTATTCGTAAGCACACGAACGCACGATACCAATCTATATTTAAGTCTGTGTTGTTTACGAATACACACATACACACACGCAAACACTATTATTTTTTTTTATATATTTTATTTTTATTTTCCAAACAAAAGAATAACAACAGAACTTGAAAAACATTTGCGTGGTCGCAAACACTATTATTATTATTTTATTTGATCACAATTTGCCGAATACAAAATGCATAACCTTGGTCCTTGTACACTTGTAATATTTCTCATTATGCAGTTTGTCTGTGAGCGTCCCCAATGTTTACCTAGGCTGCTGACTACTGACAAGGCACATCAAATGACCAAATATGGTTTAACATACCTAATTTTACTTATTTAATTGAATACACCTTGCAAAGTGCACTGTACTGTTGCTGCTTAGGGGTTTGTTTTTTAAATCTGAGGAATAATTAGACTCGTGAAATCTGGCTTCTAGATCATCCAACCATCCTTTGACTTGCCATGGATAATATGGCCCTGGTGGGGTGGAGCCTATCCCAGTCAGCATAGGGCTTAAGACACACATTATAGACAATTCAGAAACACCAGATTGTCTAACCGCAAATCTCTGGGCTATTTGGAAAAGATGGAAACTCCACAGAGCAGAAGCAGGATTCAGTCCCCCCACAGGTATCAAGCTACACAATGAGCCACAGTGCCACCCCTGTCAATGCCATTATGCACGAATATACAGTATGACAGATATACCAACATGAGCAGAAAAAAGTGTTAGCTATTACTTCTGGTCCATTTTGCTTTATAAAGTCCCCTGTACATGCCAGAGAATAAATAAAAGGATGCAGCCAAAAAACAGCACGACCACATATGATTAGCCCTTTAAGATGTAATTGTGTCTAGAATTCTACATTTTGATTGATTCCTCAGGTGCATGCAAGTGACGGTTAACTTGTGTTTTTCTGGACTCGGACTCTGTCACGTCTCAGACCTGCCCCTCTTTGGACTCTTTTGGTCCTGGTCTTGACTTGGACTCGATTTGTTAAAGATAATGTCTTCCTTGGATTTCAGTTTCAGTTCAATTATTTTTTTTATTTAGTGCCTCACAACAGAGGGTATGTAGTGATACATTACGATATTGTTAAGACAGAATAATATAAAAACAGGGAAAAGGGAAGACAAAGAAATGAAAGAAAAAAAGCCAGATGACAATGGATGACAGGAACCAAAAACTCCCATGTAGGGAGAAAAAACCTCTGGGGGTCCAAGGTTAACTGGATGCCCAACCCCTTGGGCATACTAACATTATTGAAAAAGATAGAGTGGCCTTGCTTACTTATTAAGGTGTGAACTGTGATCATCGTCTAGCCAAAGTCCATCAAAGAGTCAGTTCTCCACACTGGCCTGTGTAGGGTGGTAGATTGAAGTTTGCACCCATGATGTTAAGTACATAAGTCACATCCACAATGTCACACTTCCATGGGACAGAACCAGGACTCCAGCTCAGATGGTGCCCGCATATGGGAAGGAAGGCAGAGAGCATGGATGGTCAGAACATGCATAGACACATCGATGCACAAGCATAGTAGATAAAAATGGCATATACATTTGACAGAGGTGGACTTGTACACAACACTGGTGTGTTTTTGGTGCCATAAGTGGAGGTTCTAGTGTCCTGTGGTTTTCCCACAATGTAATGCAGAGGTCAGAGGAAAATGTCCAGACTCCTCCAAGTTAACAGCGCAGCCACAACGGTGGTGTGCAGAAAAAACTTTTCTAAATGTCTAGCTTGTCTACCTCAAAGTGGTTCTGAAGGCAAAAGTAGGTCCTACTACAGTACTAGGTGTACCTAATGAGTCTATGTTAGGGTTAATTGAGTAAGCATTGTTGAAAATCCGAGAACGTGTATAAAATAATAAAAAAAATAATAATTAAAATTGATAAATAAATAAGCTATTTTAAAGACAGTGGAACCCACTTAAAGTGATCATGATTACCAAACGCTTTTATTTATCAGTAAGCTTGGGACAGGATCATCCTTATACAAATTCTGTTTAAATATTTGCTTATAGTAATCAAGTAGTCCACTGAAAGTCTTCATTTTGGGTCTTTTTATACATTGCAACATACGGAAAAAATTTAAACTACGATAATTCTTTTATTTATTTATTTATTTTGATAAGCCTACTTTGCCTTACGGTAACCTGTCTGCTTCTGGCTAGCTACCTGAGGCTAATGCTGCATACACAGAAATCAACAAAAACAAATTTATTTTTGTATAGCGCATTATCGCAACATTACATCGTCGCAAAGCTCTTTACAGCATCCCCACCCAATGCCCCCAGTGAGAAAGCCATAGATGACAGTGGCAAGGAAAAACTCCTGAGAAGGAGGAAACCTTGGGAGGGACCAGACTCAAAGGGAGAGCCCATCCTCCATGGGCTGGCAGGGAGAGTCAAATTGGAGAGATGGCTAAGTGCCATGTCATACTGTCCAAACAATAAAATTTGAGACACAAACG
>JAODJU010000036.1:17496053-17522667 GCA_026776725.1 Gnathonemus echidnorhynchus
CCCCAAACGAGCTTGATGGGCCGAATGGCCTCCTCTCGTTTGTAAATTTCTTATGTTCTTATGTTCTTATGTTCAAATAACTTAGCCTACATTTCAAAACAAATTAATAATCTGTCTGTTTTTGCAAATCTACAAGAAGAGAACTTTGTTTTTAAAGTATATACCTTTTAATCATATTTATGCTACTGCTTTCCAATGATTTGTGCAATTTTGTGCTCAAGTACATTTGCAGGTACTGGGAGGTGGTAGCTGAAATGCTGGCAGGAAAAAAACTCAAAAACTCATTGGTGCAAGCATGTTTCTGTAGAAATTTCTCAACTGTTTTGGAATAAAACATACAAGTTATAATTACATAATACACTCTTTGCATTTGTGACTGTGTCATCTATCTAGGGAGGGTGAAGGACCTGGAATTCATAACAGTATTAATGCATTTATTCATTTGAATTGATGTTTCTTCCCAAAGCCTCTGTGTGCGTTTTGCTTGTGCTACTGATTTTTTTACCCTGCTAGCGCCGGTGCTATACCAGTGCACAAATTAATTCACAATTTGTATACAGTACCACTAAACTTAAGTTAAATATTAATAATAAATGTTATGAAGCTGCTCTGAGTGTGTAAATATACCAGTGATCTGAAAAATAAAACTAACTGTAATGTGTAATGCAATTTTCTTTTGTTAAAATGAATTTTATGAAATCGGTATTGAAAAAAGTATCGTTCAGGAACTAACATCAAAGCCAAGGTATCAATATCAATACGGTATTGAAAATTTCTGAATGATGCCCAGTCCTGTTATAGACTTATTTCAATATGGATTGAACTGATTCTTTTTGCCACCAATCAACACAGACTATCCCATAATGACAAAATAGGTTTGAATATTTTCAGGAGGTACTGTACATATTTTCAGACAAACAGGAATCATCTTCTTTCAATACATATTAAGGATTGCATTTTGTGGCTTCTTATTATTGTCTCTTAACAGTACCCTGTATTTAGTGAGGTGTGGTGCCTATTAGGAAGTGTAAGGAAACTCAGAACTGAAAGTGTGTTTCTCTGTTTGCAGGTCTGCTTTGCAAATATGGACCGACACAAAGGGAATCAGCGTGATGCCAGCTGGCTGAAGGTATCGAGGGCTTTCCCTGATTTTCAGCATACATGGTGTTAGGGATGTGCAGACCCCGAGTATTTGTATTTGTTAAGGCAGCAAAATGGATTGTATTTGTATTAAAATAAAAATGGAAATATGTACAGTACAATATGTAAAGTATAACAATCCAGTTTTTATTTAAATTAATCTAGTTTTAGAATATTAAAGTGTTAATAAAAATGTTCTACATTAAAATGTTAGCTGTTTTTTGAAAACCCTAAACCAATATTACATTTAAGTAACTCTTATTTATAATTATTATAATGAACATGTATATTCATAAAATAGTTGAAGAGAAAAAAAATTAAAATAGCATTCGGTACCTATTCCACACTTAAACCAATAAATTAAAATCTAAAGTAATAATGCCCTATGTAAACATGTTGAACCCCACTGCAACAGACAGAATATAAACAAACAAAAAAATCACAATAAATAAAAAACTGCCATATGCCACTGAGAGCTCTGGCGGGACACACGTTTTATTTTATACATGTCTGGGTCACATTCTCTCCAATAAGATGTTAGGTGATTTGGACATTATTGGACATCACATACATATTTATACATATATGGTATAATGCATCTACAGGAGACCTGTACTCCCTTGAAAAGCTAATATACTTTATACATGAGTAAGAATACATATTAAAATAATGATACAAATTACAGTAAAGTAAAAAATAAGTACATAAAATACATGTTTATTATCACTATCAAGTGTAATTAGTAATATAAGTTAGATAGGCTAAATACTGTAGCATTACAGTATATACTGAAAGATACAGCCTTTTTATTAGTGTTATATTATGTAATTTATAAACTGTGTACCAAAATACAACCTAAACTAAAATTGTTAAAATTACTTTTTTCCTCATTGCATAGCAATATACTAAGTTATGCCTTCATTTTTGATCAATCACACTGAGCTACTCACCGCAGCACAAGCAGGCAGAGCACAAATATTCAGCTTGCTCATTTATGAGGAACACCAGCTATTTGACTTTTTTTTAACTTCCCAAGAACAAGTAAATAAAAAAATATTTGCACAAAATAAATATTTCTAAAGACCAACTGTTTGTGCTTTGCCAAGTACCGTATTCGGCTTCCACCCCTACATGGCATATGCCAGTCGGATGAGCACTGGCTGCCTCTGAATCTGAAATAATCAGCCTTGGTAATACATACATACAGAAACATGCCTGAAACTCCATTGATTTGCTCTATGAAAATAATGGTCTGTGAATGCAAATCATGACTGTTACTTTATTTCCTGCAGAAACTGGCCTTTGTGTCTCCTGTTTTGCCTAAACTTATGGATTCCCTAAGCATGCACCAGCTAAAGGAGAATGAGATCCTGATCCACAGTGGCCTAGAATCTCCACGTTCCTGTCCATCTGATTCCACTTTTGAACATGTGAGAGCCAAGTACACCATATGGTGATGTTGCGTGTATTTATAAATATCTCTGCAAGATTTTGAAACTAATATCATTTTGTCCACCCCAACATATCTCTAAAATATATATATCCAAAATATATGCACAATAAATCCAATTTGTAAGTATCCCATATGTTCATTTAAAGAATAAGAATTGTGAAGGCAATTAAGCCACTGTTTTTATCTTGTGAATACAAAATGCTAACTGTTAAATAATAAATATTATCGCTGTATAATGTCCTGAATTAACCTGTGTTTGAGCAAGCAACTTCATCTAATTAGCCAGTCTTTAACAGACATATTGGTCTATTTTATGACTAGTACACCTTGACTGAGATCTCACATAACTGGTCTTAAATTAGGTCTGTTTATGCTACCAGGATAAACTTTCTCAGTAGGTCTCTCTATCTAGATGAGTTGTGTGAGCTGAACTCCAACTGTCTCTTGCAGGTCCTATGCCTACAAGGCAGTGTAACAGCTTATAAATTTCTTGTCTTAAACAGCAGGATTGATGATGGACCCTATAGCGTTAGAAACTTCTAGAAAATTTCTGTGCTGCTTTTATTCACTTCCACTACATTAATTACCTCTACAATATTTTTTCAGCATTAGGTTACTTTAGTATAATTTTAGATGAACTAAATCATTGTATTGATGGGTTCTCCTACATTATGCTTTAATGTTTTATACAATTACAAAAGGTTTATGCATTGCTGTAAATGTAACAGAAGTAAAATCAGTGTGAATGTACAATTAATTATCTTACCTTTTGCAGCAGTTACAGCGCTACACATTAGAGATGCACCGATCCGATATTTGGATCGGTACTGGCACCGATTCAGACCTATTAGACAGATCGGGTATTGGCCATATATTACCAATCCACGTCCAATACTTATTTATTTAGTTTTCAATTTTTTTCAATCAATTTGTTCAATGAATCGCAGTACAGCTCTTTTCCACTTTTGATGTGTTTTTGCAGCTTTCAAGGTGAATGCTAATGCTGCCTTTCACCTTTTTGCTACACCGTGACTTCCACCTGCTGGGATGCCATGCGCATACCCTTTGTAGTAGGAGGAGTGTAACTGTACATTCACACTGTAAGCGGCGAGAGCATCCAAGGGACCAGAAGTCATTCTTTCTCTATGGGAGGGTCACTACCCTTTTACTACCCTTTTTTATTTAACAGGTATCAGTATCGAATGCGTGTAATAAAACAGAACTATAACATTCATAACAAAAAAAATAAATGTATACTACAAGGGATACACCACCTGTAGACAAACTCAGCACGTAAGCCATAAACAGAAACATTACAATAACACAGAGACAATGATGAGCACTAGGGTCACTACCTGATCTGTACACCCTAAACGACTCATTCCTTCTGGATCCGGTTCATGTATGTTCCACATGTACGCATGCGTGTGTAACTGCCGGATTTGGACCGTGCATGTGCTCAGAGTTGAAGCATGAATACACTGAACATTTTATGGCATGGTGCGATTTTGGCAAGGAGAGCGACCAAATGAAGCTGAAGCCCGGGGTGCGTTTTCCAAAAACTTGAGTGGTTCTACCTATGCAAGTATGACGCAGGTGTTTCCCGAAACCATAGTTCGAACTATGGAGGTAACGACGCTGCAAACTTACATAGTACGATCCAACATTTAACAACATAGGTATTTCCCAAAACCATAGTTAGAATGAACATTCGCAAACACTGTCATTAAGTTGTGTACTTCGACCTACAGCTCTTGAGCTGTAGTTACAGTAGAAGTTTAGTTAAGGGTGATAATGTCATCAATGGTGGAAAATGCAGTGGAAGGAGGGTAGACACATCTAAGTAAGCTGAAAATATTAAATATTCTTGCGGTACAAACATCTGTAATGTCAAGTGTTTTGAATATGTAGTTGTAGAAGTACTTTTTATGTACTTGTTTATGAGGATTGCATGATTGGAGAGAATGTTGTTTACCCACCTTTTTTAGGCTTTATGGTAGAATTCATTACATAAATAAGTATATATTTAGGCCTGCATGATAATGACATCGCAATATTACATCGAGTAATATTGCAATATTTATAAAACCAAATAGGAGATGACGTTACCTGATATAAATTGTTGCCAAATAGAACTTATCTAACAATAGTGTATCTAGTAAGTTGGTGTTGTTGTGTCAACAGACACAAAGCAGTGCCGACAAATGTGATATGATTGTTGTGCACGTGAACATTGCGGTATCACTCGGCACTTACGTAAATACAGTATTTAACAGGAAAAAATATGGGGAAGCAAATGGGCTCAAAATATGGGCAAATTAACAGTTGAAAATAATGAATAACTTCATAATCATTGTGAGCTTTCATCACAATATGGAAAAAAACTACAAAATACCAGTGCTTGGATACAAACTCATAGGCTTGGTCATGACCAGAAATATTGGCACCCCTGCATTTATATCAGAAAATGCACCACTTCTCCCAGAAAATTGTTGCAATTACAAATGCTTTAATATTGTCATGTTTGTTTCTTTTGCTGGCACTGGAAAAACACAAAAAAGCAGAGGGAAACAAAACGTCAAAAATGGCCTGGTCAAAATTATTGGCACCTTATCAGAATTGTAAGAAATAATTGTATTTCAAGCACATGATACTCCTTTCAACTCACCTGTAGGAATTAAAAGGTCCTGGGAATATGGAAATACCAACTTGCAACCAGTTCAAATAGACAAATATTGACTCAATCTTGTTTTTGAGTCTGTGTGTACCACACTGAGCATGGAGAAAAGAAAGAAGAGCAAAGAATTATCTGAGGATTTGAGAACCAAAATTATAGAAAAGCATGGACAATCCCAAAGCTACAATTCCATCTCCAGAGATCTTAATGTTCCTGTGTCCATTGTGCGCAACATTGTAAAGAAGTTTATAGTACATGGCACTGTAGTTAATCTCTATGGACCTGGATGAAAGAGAAAGATTGATGAAATGTTACAATGAAGAATTGTTTGAATAGTGGATAAAGAACCTCTATCAACTTCCAAACAAATTCAAGCTGACCTGTAGGCACAGGGTACAACAGTGTTAGCTCGCACTATCCGTCGCCATCTGAATGAAAAGGGATGCTATGGCAGGAGACCCAGGAGAACCCCACTGCTAACACAGAAATATAAAAAGCCAGATTGGAGCTTGCTAAAATCTGTCTGTGGAAACCACAATCCTTCTTGGAGAATGTCCTCTGGACAGATGAGATAAAAATAGAGCTTTTCGGTAAAGCACATCATTCTACTGTTTTTCCAAAAACAAAAAGAAGCATTCAAAGAAAAGAACACGGCCCCTACACTCAAACATGGAGGAGGTTCACTGATGTTTAGGGGTTGCTTTGCTGCTTCAGGCACTGATAGTCTTGACTGTTTGCATGGTATTATGAAATTTGAAGACTACCAAAGAATTCTGGGGCACAATGTAGGGCCCAGTGTCAAAAAGCTGGGTCTCAGCTGGAGGTCATGGGTCTTACAACAGAACAATGACCCAAAGCATACTTCAAAAAGTACCCAGAAATGGAGAGTTCTGAAGTGGCCAGCAATGAGTCCAGGAATAAATTCTATAGAGCACCTGTGGAGAGATCTAAAAGCAGCAGTTGGGAGAAGGAACCCTTCAAATCTGAGAGACCTAGAGCAGCTGGCAAAGGAAAAGGGGTCCAAAATTCCAGATGTAAAAGACTCATTGACTGTTACAGAAAACAATTAAAATCAGTTATTTCTTCCAAAGCATGTGCTACCAAGTATTACGTTGAGGGTGCCAATAATTTTGTTCAGGCCATTTTTGACATTTATGATGAGTAATAACATAGATCCATGTTTTCTCTCGCCCAGACGCGGGTCACCGGGGCCCCCCCTGGAGCCAGGCCTTGGGGTGGGGCTCGATGGCAAGCGCCTGGTGGCCAGGCCTGCACCCATGGGGCCTGGTTGGGCACAGCCTGAAGAAGGCCCATGGGTCCCCCCTCCAATGGGCCAAAGGGGTTGGGTGCAGTGTGAGTTGAGCAGTGGCTGAAGGTGGGGACCTTGGTCCGATCTTCAGCTGCAGAAGCTAGCTCTAGGGACATCGAATGTCACCTCTCTGGTAGGGAAGGAGCCTGAACTGGTGCACGAGGTTGTGAGGTTCCAACTAGATATAGTCGGGCTCACCTCGACGCACGGCTTGGGCTCTGGAACCAATCTCCTTGAGGGGGGTTGGATCCTCTTCCACTCTGGAGTTGCTCATGGGGAGAGGCGCCGAGCAGGGCTGGGCATACTTATTGCCCCCTAGCTGGGTGCCTGTACATTGGGGTTTACCGCGGTGGATGAGAGAGTAGCCTCCCTTCACCTTAAGGTGGGGGGACAGGTCCTGACTGTTGTTAGTGCTTATGTGCTAAACGTCAGTTCAGAATACCCACCCTTTTTGGAGTCCTTGGAAGGGATGTTGAAGAGTGCTCCTCCTGGGGACTCCCTTGTTCTTCTGGGGGACTTCAATGCTTACGTGGACAATGACAGTGAGCCCTGGAGGGGACTGCTGGGGAGGAACGACCCCCCGATCTGAACCCGAGTGGTGTTTTGTTATTGGACTGTGCTCATCACGGATTGTCCATAATGAACACCATGTTCAAGGATAACGGTGTCCATATGTGTACTTGGCACCAGGACAACCTAAGCCACAGTTCAATGATCGACTTTGTGGTCGTGTCATCGGACTTGCGGCCGCATGTATTGGACACTCGGGTGAAGAGAGGGGCGGAGCTGTCAACCAATCACCACCTGCTGGTGGGTTCGCTCCGCTAGTGGGGGAGGAAGCCGGTCAGACCTGGCAGGCCAAAGCGTATAGTGAGGGTCTGCTGGGAACATCTACTGGAATCTCCTGTCAAAAGGAGCTTCAACTCCTACCTCCGGCAGAACTTCGCCCATAGCCCGGGGGAGGTGGGGGACATTGAGTCCGAATGGGCCATGTTCCGCACCTTCATTGTGGAGGCTACTGACCGGAGCTGTGGCTGTAAGGTCGGTGCCTGTCGCAGCGGCAATTCTCAAACCCACTGTTGGACACCGGTGGTGAGGGATGCTGTCAAGCTGATGAAGGAGTCCTATCGGGCCTTTTTAGCCTGTGGGACTCAGGAGGCAACTGATGAGTACCGGTGGGCCAAGCAGAACATGACTTTGACGGTCACTGAGGCAAAAACTTGGGTATGGGAGGAGTTTGGCGAGGCCATGGAAAACGACTTTCGGACGGCTTCGAGGAGATTCTGGTCCACCATCCGGTGGTTCAGGGCAGGAAAACAGTGCAGCATGAACACTGTTTATGGTGGGGATGGGGCACTGCTGACCTCAGCTCAGGAAGTTGTGGGTAGGTGGAATATTTCGAAGATCTCAATCCCACCGACATGCCATCCAATGAGGAAGCAGAGTCTGGGGACTTGGGGGTGGACTCACCTATCTCTAGGGCGGAGGTCGCTGAGGTGGTTAACCCTCTGGGGTCTAGGGGTAGGGCACACACATTCACTGACTGGGGCATGATCACACATTTCTTCAAATATCATCAACTTAATTCATGGTAAATAAGTTATTTCTTATATATTGGTTTTCCATTACACTCATCTTTATTTTAATGTATATTGTAAATATGTCAGATTTTTGTTAAGTTTGTAATTTGACATCAAATTATAGACATTGCAAAATGCAGTTTGGAACACTGGCAGAAACATTATGAAAGCACATAGTAAGCAATGCTGGCAGTTTGTTTTGATCCCAGATATCTGATCACCAAAGTCTTAGCTACACGAAGATGACTAAATAGTGTAGTTGCAACATTCAGTTGGATAAAAAAATAAGAAAAACCTAACTCATGTAACTATTTCTGATCTCCTTCCATTGAATATTTAGGAGCCATTATGTGTATGTATGAGCCATTCACACCTGGCTGCATCCTCCCCCCCTTTTATGGCGCTGATGGGGATGTATCTGGATCGCGTTTCACTGCTACGTTGTTCATCAAATTACCATGCGAATGTGATTTGAATACACGCTAATGCAGCTATTTAGAATGTGAATAGCGATCTTCGGGTGAGAGCGGTACTACACGCCCCCGATGCAGGTAAAACAAAGTAAGATGACATGGTTTACTTTTTTGCCGATTTAACCTAATTAAAAAAACTTTAATACTTCCGACAATGGACGTTTTGAAAAGGAGACAGATTGTGGATTTAGCCAGTCATTTTTCATGATTCTACATTAAGATTTCAGCGAGATATAAACTGAAATAGAAACAGAAAAGTACGTGATGTCGCCGACAACATACTCGACTCCAGAGGGTTAAAAAGCTCCTCGTTGGCCAGGCCCTGGGGTTGGATGAGATCCGCCTGGAGTTCCTCAAGGCTCTGGATGTTGCAGGGCTGTCCTGGTTGACATGCATCTGCAGCATTGCATGGACATTGGGGCAGATGCCTCGGATTGGCAGACCGGGGTGGTGGCCCCCCTCTTCAAGAAGGGGAACTGGAGGGTGTGTTCCAACTATATGGGGATCACACTCATCAGTCTCCCTAGTAAGGTCTATTCAGGGGTGCTGAAGAGGAGGGTCCGTCAGATTATCGAACCTCGGATTCAGGAGGAGCAGTGTGGTTCTGGCCTTAGCTTTGGCAGTGGACCAGCTCTATACTCTTGGCAGGGTCCTGGAGAGTGCGTGGGAGTTTGCTCAACCAGTCTACATGTGCTTTGTGGACTTGGAGAAGGCATTCAACCACATCCCTCAGGGAGTCCTGTGGGGAGTGCTCCGGGAGTATGGGGTGCCGGGCTGCCTTATAAGGGCTGTTCAGTCCCTGTACAACCAGTGTCAGAGCTTGGTCCACATTGTCGGCAGTAAGTCGGACTCGTTTCCGGGGAGGGTTGGACTCGGCCAGGGCTGTTCATAATTTTCTGTTCATAACCGATTCTGTTCATAACTTTTATGGACAGAATTTCTAGGCGCAGCCAGGGTGTTGAGGGTGTCCAGTATGATGACCTCAGGATTAGATCTCTGTTTTGAGCAGATGATGTGGTTCTGTTGGCCTCATCAGACCGTGACCTTCGGCTCTCACTGGAGCAGTTCACAGCTGAGTGTGAAGCGGCTGGGATGAAAATCAGCACCTCCAAATCCGAGACCATGGTTCTCAGCCAGAAAAGGGTGGAGTGCTCTCTCCGGGTCGGGGAAGGAGTCCTTCCCCAAATGGAGGAGTTTAAGTATCTCGGGGTTTTGTTTACGAGTGAGGGAAGGATGGAACAGGAGATCGACAGGCAAATCAGTGCGGCGTCAGCAGTGATGTAGGCGCTACATCAGTCTGTCATAGTGTAGAAGGAGCTGAGCCAAAAGGCAAAGCTCTCTATTTACCAATCAATCTACGTTCCTACCCTCACCTATAGTCATGAGCTGTGGGTAGTGACCGAAAGAACAAAGTCGCAAATATAAGTGACTGAAATGGGTTTCCTCCGCAGGGTGGCTGGGCTCTCCCTTAGAGATAGGGTGAGAAGCTCAGTCATTCGAGTAGAGACACTGCTCCTCCGCATCGAGAGGAGCCAGATGAGGTGGCTCGGGCATCTGGTCAGGATGCCTCCTGGACGCCTCCCTGGTGAGGTGTTCCGGGCATGTCCCACTGGGAGGAGGCCCCGGGGAAGACCCAGGACACGCTGGAGAGACTATGTCTCCCGGCTGGCCTGGGAACACCTTGGGATTCCCCAGAGGAGCTGGAGAGGGAATTCTGGGTTTCCCTGCTTAGACTGCTGCCCCATGACCCGACCGAGAAAAGCGGTAGATGATGGATGGATTGATGGATGGATGGCATTTTTGACATTTTGTGTGGAATGTCTCAGATTTGTTTTTTTCCCTCTGCTTTTTTGTGTTCTTCCAGTGCCAACAAAAGAAATAAACATGATAATACCAAAGCATTTGTAATTGCAACAATTTTCTGGGAGAAGTGGTACATTTTCTGACATAAATGCAGGGGTGCCAAATATTTTTGGCCATGACTGTATGTAAGTGAGATTCCTGGCATACAAAAATGGGTGTTATGCACACCTGTAAATTCCACTGAGCCACTAATAGACTGTATGAATAGGGACAGATGAGGAGTTTTTAAGTGGCTATAGTGTGATTAAAATAAAATAAATGTAATTACAGATGGAGCAATGTCACTAAATGCTCTGTAGCCTAATGCATAATCACTGAAATGCTACGAATATGGACTATATCTTATGTTAAGCGTTTTCCTCTCCATTGACGCCCTTATAAAGAAAAAGCTTAATGTGACTTAATGTACCAAAACAGCGACCAAATATCACCAAATTTCTCACAAACATATCTGGTCATACAGACTTTCACCTGACAAAAAATCAAAACCAAAATGCTACGAATATGAACTTTATCTAACGTTAAATGTTTTCCTCTCCATTGACGCCCATTATAAGGAAAAAGAAAGTATTAAAAAAGACAATAATAAAATAAATGTAATGGACTGTAAGGTGTTCACATATTTGTTTTTTTTATTATTATTATTTGCAGATGCTCTCTTCTGACTACAGGAACCTCTATGTAGGAAACCCTTTGAACTTGTGCTTTAGTAGCGGGGGACGTAGTTCAAGACCCAGACACCCCAATATAAAACTACAGTGGTACCTCAGTTCTCAAACTCATTAGAACTCGAATTTCTTACAAGTCGAACCAACCAGTTTGAAAAAAAAAATACCTAGAACTCGATCTGAATCTCAGTCAAACCGTGAACGCTGACCTAAGATAACTTGTACGCGCGGGGAAATGAGTCAGCGGAAACAAAGGGTAAAGCTTCAGTCTCAGCCTCGCATTCACTGTGATAGCATTGTGCATGTTTACACTAACTGAATACATATATTTAGACAGTGAAAATACATTGAGGAATTTAATTGATATTTAATAGTTTAAAAATATGAATAATATATAAAGTATGAATAGATATAATATTTATTATATTAAAATATTAAAGTTAAAAGAGGTCTTGTATTGGAATCAGTATCGGCATTGGCAGTAGTGTATCAGGATCGGATTGGAACTGAAAAAAATGTGGATCAGCCCATCTCTACTATAGTTATACCAATCAGCCAAAACTTTATGACATCTGGGATATACTATATGGAAAACTAATATTTGAAAGTTGTAGTTAGCATGTTGGATGCAGAAGATATGGGCAGGGATAAAGGTCAGAGTGATTTTAACAAGGGCTAAGTATGCTAAACCTCTGGTTTAGAGCATCTTTGAAACAGCAAGGCTTGTAGGGTATTCACAACCAACGGTGGTAAGTACTTACTGAGAGTGATCCGAGGAGTGAAAAATCAGGGACTGTCAACAGGATGTTGAACAACCATGTTTTTGCGTTAAAGAACGTTAAAGATCACGTTTGGTACAGACCAACAGAAGGGCAACTGTGACACAATTTTGATGATGATTACTAATGTGTCATGGCACACAGCACATTAATAGTGAACATGTACTCTTCCAGCACAGTTGGGTACCACATTTCTCGGGAGCAGACAGCTGTCATGTGATACTAGCACCAGCTGACATAGAATTGTGACCATTATTCACATCAACATACGTGGGGGTGGCGGGGAGAAGGGCCATAATATTTTGGCTTATCAGTGTTCATGTCAGTAAAGTTTATCTGTACTATCAAACCTTTCTTGGAAGCACATTTTTACAGGGAGAGCTAAGATGTATTTTAATGCATTATTATGGAAAAATATATTTTTACATTTTTGATGATTCAAAATTTTATTTGATCAATTCTGTGAAGTATGCAAATTTAGTAAATGTCTCTGACAACAACAGAAAAAATGATTTGTTAGTTTTCTATATAGAAGTGGCCATGGCATTTTTATTATATATAATAAATGAATTACATAGAATGTAATATTATGAAAGATGTGTTGAAAATAATTTGTTAAAGGAGATAATGGATTATTATTACTTACAGTACAGGTGCAGGAGGCTAGAAGGTTTTAGAAGGTTACATTAATGTGTCATATATTTTTATATATGTTAGATCTCTTCTCAGAACCAGTGTGCGGGTGTCTGCTTGGTCCAGTATGGGGGTAAACAGCAACCTACCAGTCCTTGTAGCATGGTCTTCGAGGTAAACAAGTTCCTGATTGGCCTGGAGTTGTGCCAAGAACAGCAGACCTGCAACCTCTTGGTAGGCCATCGAGTTGAGGATGACACCAACCGCTCCTTGTCCTCCATTGAAGATGACTTTCTGACAGCATCTGAGTACTTCGACAGTGAAGAAGATGCACTACGAAATGGTTATTAAAAACTCTTACTGTAAATCTCACCTGGCCCATTGTACTACAACACAGTGTACCAAAACCATCCAACGAATTCATTCATCATTGCTTTTTATAGCATACATTATACTGTCCATAGACCGTTTAGTCTTAGTCCCACATATTATAAGTTGAGGGTAACACTTTACTTGAGGGTGCACAAATACTTAGTAACAAACTGAAGTACAAGTCATGAAACTAGAATAGCTACTTGAGATAAAGGATAAGTCGAGATACATTAATGATGAACAATCATGAGATCAGTATTTCAGTTAATCATCACTTGTTCCTTCAGTAGTTCCTTAGTACACAAACTTCACAAAGTTTTACAGGATTAACAGATATAGTAACAAATATAAGTACTTCCTTGAGAGAAAAAATATCTCAATTCATTAAATGATGAACAAACATGAAATCAGTACGTAACTATGATTTAGTTTGTGGTTAATTAATACATAACCCTCAACTAAAGTGTTACCCAAGTTAAATTTCAATGTAATTAAATTTTGTTGTTTTACTTAACTGATTTATATCTATATGAAATATACATTTCAAATGAATTTTCTGCAACTTTTATCTTAAATCTCCATTCCTTACAAGTTGTCACTGAACTAACATTATTATATTGTTATATTACTAGTCATTCTATGTACTATAAATAATTTCAGTCCCCCCATATCTATGGTTTTAGTAACTGTAGTTTCAGTTATTCACGGTTTACCACAGTATGGAAAAAATATTTGAGCCAAATGTTTAATAACCTGTTTTCTCATTATTTTTCTATCCTTTGAATGATATAAAAAGCATGATTTTCATTTCTTTGTTATCCCTTGATTCATATTTTTTCATTGCTCTATTGTCTCCTGAGAATAAAGCTTCCTGATGGCATTTGAGAAAATACTGTACAGTACTACATAATAAAGTACAATCTACTTTATTAATACTGTACTTAATTTTGGTAGTGTCTTACTGTGCATAATGTATCAATAATCATATAATTATATAATTATCAATTACCATATGTAAGTAATATTATAAATATTACAAAATATATGGGGTGTGCAGATGGGCTCACTGATAATTGTGGTAGATCTTGGAACGTGTCACTATCACCCACAGATATGGGGGGACTACTGTATTTCATTTCTAGATAAAACCAAAGAGGTTACTTACTAGCTTAAAACAAAAATTAGGTAGCTTAAAACACACACAGGCATCTATTGTTCTGCTTTTGTTAAATGGTGAAATGTAGCCTTAACAGGTGCAAATGTTTTTCTCTGCAGATGCAGAGAGCACTGATGTGGCCGTTAAGGAAAAGGGAAGCAGGCTGAGACATCACAAAAGACACATAAGCAAACAAGAAAGGAGCAATGATTCAGAAGTGACAATCCAGGCATCCTTTAAGATGCTTCCTGCAAGCTTTTCCAGTGGGGCACAACAAAGACCCTCCTGCAAGGCTCAGTCTGAGAGAACTTCCTGCAAGGTTCAGTCTGAGAGAACCTTCTGCAAAGCTCAGTCCGAGAGCACTGGCCATTACGCCATTAACTTAGCGGAGTCTGTCCTGCAAGATGCCTTCATTTGCCTCTCCCAGGATGAAGCGACAAATGCTACCCATGCAGATTCGAGCATGTCTGAAGGGACACATCCCGTTCCGGAAGAATTTCCTCGGCCACCAACATATACCTTTGAGCTCCCTAAAATTGTTATTGTGCAAAGTCCTGATAACCAGGAAGAAGTGTCAGAATGGTCAGAAACAAGCCCCTTGCCCATCTTGTCAGAGCAGATGTCAGCTTCTGCACCCTCTGAGAACATGCCTCCGGCTTGTGGCTTCTTCTCATCAGGACACCCCCCCAGATCTGTGGAGCTGGCCCTAGCATGCGCTGCTAATGTTATTGGAACAATTTCTAGCCCCCAAGTGACTGAACAATTATCACTTCAGCCAAGGCTAGGAGATATGGGTGTAGAACAGAAGCACGGTGTGGAATATTCTTTTTCCTCTGCTCTGTGTGGCATGGTACAGGTGGCAGGAGCTATTGCCATTGTTGATCTTGCTGAGGATGCAGGTGAGCTTGGTAAAAAAGTTGATCCAGGCATCTGCTGTCCTTCCATTGGGTTAATATCTACAACTGAAGCCTCCTCTGCTGTTACTTTCCAACACAGTGTTGCTGAGGGAACGAGCATCAAGGCATCTTGTGCAAATATTGCTGAAATCCTCCTCAAGGAGGCATTTGCTGTGCTAAGCCAGCCAGAAGACCAGAGTGTTAGGGACTTCCTGGAATCTACTCATGATAAGATTGTGAATGGTATTTCACATCCTAAATTGTCCTGTTCAGATGAAAGAGAGGTGCAGGAGTTTGCGCATGTGATTGCTGAAGGTATTTTCAAGCATGCATGGGAGAAAACCATCGAAAAGAAAAAAATCAAAGGTTCTGATACTACATTATTCCCTACCAGCTTTCTATATGAGTATGTGAACAATTTGCTATTTGATGTTCTCTGTATCACATCAAAGAAGATCACAGACGTTTTAACAACTAATAATGGATCAGGTGATAGAGAAGATGAAGAAGTTAAAAAATTTGACAATGCTGATATGAGGAAAAGCAAGGAACTATTAAGCCAAAAACATCATCTTGCTCAAACTATCCAGCCTGATACTTCAGAAAAACAGAACAACCTCGTTCAAGGCACAAATATAAGGTCAGGTGTCACTGAGTGCAAATACATGAAAAAAAAAGAAGAGGAACAGATAAGTAGTTCTGTTAATTCAAGTTCAGTCCAGGCCAAAGACCAGACTATAGCTGATCAGATGAATGATATTTCGCTTTCTGTTACAGAAAGCTCTCTCCTTCAGAGTGAGTTGGGTCAGCAGAATAGCACAAAAGAAAGCAAAAAAATATTCTCTTTAGAAGTAAAGCAATCTTCCTCAGATGTCTCCATCAATAATGGAATCACAATGAATACTGAGATACACAAAGCCAGAGTTTTAAGAGATGGTGAACACAAGTCATTCTCTCTGATCACCCAGTTGACTCCTCAGCATTCCTTGTCTTTTGGAGGGTCTGCTGTTGTGACAAAAAAGGATGCAGAGACCAGATCAACAATGTCTTGTTTTGCAGATGACCTGGCCACCACTGTAGTTTCCATGGCTACAGAACTGGCAGCAATATGTCTAGAAAACTCAAGTGGAAAGCAGCCCTGGTTCTGTTCACTGCAGACCAGAGCTAGGGAAGGTCCCGAAAGCTACCTGCTACCATGTCGCACAGCAAGAAGAAAGGAGGCACAGTGTGGTGCAGTGGTTACCAAAAAACACCGGCCACCACGCCTTAGTGAGATCAAGCGCAAGACAGAAGAACAACCAGAACTTATGGAGCGACTGGTGAACCGTGTAGTAGATGAGTCAGGGATCTCAGATGAACCAGCTGACCCATTTGCAAAGTTTGCCTCTGAGGTCACCGCTAAGATCATGAACTGTCCTGAGCTTGGTTTGATAGATACCTCCAAGCCAGGTCAGCCCAGGAATCGGCTTCAGTGCACAGCCATGGAACGTTGGAGCCGGGGAAAAGCATCAAGTTATGAGAGCATCCCAGAAGAGGACACAGACACCTACAACTTGGCCCATACACTTGGCCTAGGAAGCCGTTTGGGTCAGAACCTCAGTCGAGGAAGCTCAATTTCCAAGCAGTCCAGCTGTGAAAGTATTACAGATGAGTTCTCCAGGTTCATGGTAAACCAGATGGAGAATGAAGGCCGGGGCTTTGACCTGCTGCTGGATTACTATGCAGGCAAGAACGCCAGCAGTATCCTAAATGCTGCTATGCAACAGGTGGTCACCAAGAAGAATGGACATTTGAACGTGAGGTCCACTTGCCTCTCCAAGCAGTCAAGCACAGAAAGCATCACAGAGGAGTTCTACAGGTTCATGTTGAAAGACATTGATAAGGAGAGTAAAGATTATAGCTTATCAAAAACTAGAGAGTGGAACAACAGCCTTTTGCCCCCATCTCACAGGACACCCTTATGTTTCCGACAATCATCAATGCCCGACCGGCGCTCATCTGACTCAAGGCTCACTGTGAACTCCCCTGTCAAAGCCAATTCCTTTGATGGCTTTGCTCGATATTCACATGGAGACAGTCTTAATATTTTTCCTGCTAACACTGTGTCAGCCATGGCCCTCTGTAAGTCAGACTCCTGCTTGTATCAAAAGGGCAAAACAGACCAGATTACAGATATGCTGATCCATGAAACCTGGTCAAACTCAATTGAGTCCCTAATGCGCAAAAATAAGATCATCATGAACCCAGAGGACAGTGTGGATCTAGAGGTTCCAGCTGATTTGCAGCCACAAGTTGAGCTGTTTGCCAACCGTCTGGCAGCGGATATTGTTGAAAGTGGGAAGTCTGTACTTGGGAGCCAGTCAGAGAACCTACTTGGCCAGCAGTCCCGTCCAGTGGGGGAGAGGAGAAGAGGCTTCAAACAGTCACGGCCATGCTGGAGTAACAATAATTATCAGGACCAGCAGGCTATCACTAAAGGGAATGATAATATCAATGCAAGCTCTCTACCACAACAGTCCAGGAAAGTGCCTCTCATTCACATTGAGGGAGATCTGAAGGAAAATCTCTCAGAGGACACAAAGAACATCAGGGAATTGCCCCAGAAAAACTCTCCTCTGAAATGCAAAGGATTTGTGAAACACTCCAGGTATGTTTCTCTTCTTTAAATAATGATTAATGTGTATTATTTCCTAGAGATTAGCTTCATGCTGTGAGAAGAGTGAGCACATTCAAGAATATTGTAAACCCAGCAAAGCATCAGGGAACCTTCAGTATGTTGAACCTTTGATCTTTCAGTTCCAATCTGCCTAAAGCAGCAATCTGAGAAAAATAATCAAACAGAGCTTTTAACTTTTCCAGTTTCTTCGTAAAAACATGCTTTTGTATGCTCATATGCAATGGTATGACCTTGAGTCCGACTCAAATAAACATTGAAGACAAAGTCAATTTAGGATGTTACACGTCTTGGGGGAGTTCATGTGAATTAAATTTTTCTTATAAGCGTATTAAGTTCAGTTTAATTCAATTCAGTTTTGGGTACAAACAACAAGATGGCCCTAGATGTATTTCTGTGACTAGTATCACATTTATTTTATAATAGACAATACAAAGAAACACAGCACCATCACACTCAGCTATATACTGTAACATAGAGATTTATTACTCAATAAAGTTACTCAGCTTTGGACACAAAACAGTTTCTTATTGATACTGTTCAGCAGCCAAAACACTGTATTCTGACTGAGCTCTTGTGTTTATGGGTGATATTGTCATTTTCAGCAGTGAGAATGAGAGGGCAGGAGTGTCCGCTGGGTGTGAGCAGGAACAGCTTCCTCTTAGTGCTAGCAGTGAGGAGAGCACTGGAAGCTGGTCTCACATCGCTACTGACGACGACCCCCATGAGGAGACAAGCAGCTATATCCAGCTAAGTGATGGGTCAGCACTGTCTTCATGCCATCATTTCACAATATGCAGTTTTTGACCTCTGCCATTCCTCATGGGCCCATCATTCTGCTGCTGTTTTGATGCTACACTTACTGCTGCTAACTGCTTTCAGACTGAAACACTATAGAGCAGGGGTACTCAATTATTTTTCCCCAATGTCCAAATTCCTTCAGCAACACTAAGCCAAAGTCCACTGGCCCAGATGATTTTTCTCTCTGGGGGGGGGTGGAGGATTGATCACCCAGTATGGATTAAATTGTATCTGCCATTCGAGTACCCCTGCTATAAGCACTACAATTCCAAAAGCAGACAGATGGCTACTTGTTAAACATTGTGAAGCACTTCCCACACAGCACTGGGAATAATGGGTGATAACTCTTATACATGTTAGTTACTGCAAATGCGACACAATTTCCCTGATTTCCTAAGAAGGTAAGAAAAATGGCTTTGCATGAGGTCAGTTTAAACATTTCATCCACCTGGCAGTATTAAGTATATGTTTTATGTGTTTGGTTAAGTATTATTTTTGAAACAAGGCCAGTACAAGCTCTGCATTTTTGACTCCAACAATCCACCCATATTTCAACAGTTTATGCAGTACAGAATCATAGAGGGAAATGGTTAAGATAAGATTCAGTATATCGTTTAAGATAAGGAAGTATAATTCTTAGGAACTATGCCTTGTATTTAGTCAGTAAATGACTCAGCATACCTTTACTGTTATAACCTGAGACATGGGCACCTGACTTTATATCAATGAAGAAGAAAAACTGAGCTTTGAAAAGCATATGTTGTTTAATTTTTCTTACTAATGTAAAGGAAAAATATTTGTCTGGAGTATTAGAGAGAATGTAAATGAGAGAAATATGTAGCAAGGGAGCAGAATTGGGGCAGCTTGTGTTTATGTGGGATTTGCTATTTATTGGGCTACAGCTGCATCACTTGGCATTATTATTTAATGATTGCTACATAAAATGATCTTATTTTATGTAAAGCAGTTTGAATGATGCTTGTGTTTGAAAATGTGCTATATAAATAAACTTGCCTTGCCTGTTGATGAAGATACTGTAAGTAAAAGTCTGTTTGATTTTCAGAAACGGTAACAGTAGTGCGTCAAGTCTGGGTATAGCGGACCTGGAGGCCTTCTCAGACATCCTCTTGCCAAGCACGCTGGTCAGGTATTATTAATGTGTGCTGGTGATTTCACTTTCTTCGCAGAGGTTGTGAAAGAATTTTCTTAATGCTGATGTCTCCCCTCTTTAGTGCAACAGCTGAAAAGGAATCTATAAAGAGCAGCCAGGATAATGTGGATGGTGAATATTCTCTCATTTCATTTTATTTTTACTTGTAGTACCATCACCTTATAATATAGTATAGTAATATTATATTATAATATAGTAATATTTCAGTAATGTACATATAATTTTAGGAATTAATCAAATATATATATAAACACACAGACACAGACACACACAGAGCTTATAGCAATTTGGCACAAATCAATCCTGGATGGGATGCCTTTCAACAATGCTCATTTGTGCTCATTGTGAAGTCACCTTCAGTCACAAGAAACGATTCGTTTACTTGAATAATTTTTTGACACTTTATTGAATTCTTTCTGCTTAAATATTGTTGCAATTTTGTCTTTTGACAGAATTTTCATTAAATTCATACTCCATCACAACTGGAAATGACATGACATAGAACCAAACACCAAAAGTAATCAAAAGTCATAATATTTTCACTACTTATTATAAATTGCGTTCATACAGCACAGATAACAAGTTACATACCCATTATCTTAAAAATAGAAAAAAAGGTATAGAATTTCAATAACTTTCTTAGTAACTCTTCTTAAAAATCCAAAACATTCAATTTTACACTTAACTACAAACTTTTATAGTTTTCATAGGGGGGCTAGTATTATAGTCACATGCATGTTGGGCACAAGTACTTTTTGTCCAATGGAGGATGTTGAGCACAACTTACATAAAACCACTGCTCACAATTGTCACAGCAAATCTGGTAAACAAACAAACAAACAAATAAATAAACAACATTTTTAAAGTGTTTTTCTGAGAACTTTTGAAATTTTACTGTTTTGGATTACAAATAAAGTTATTAAGAAAGTTATTTCAATTCTATACTTTTTTCTATTTTAAGATAATGGATATCTCCTTTATTTTCGATTAATAAGATAATGGATATCTCCAGTATTTTCCAATCAGTGTTGAACACAGGCCCCCTTACTTAGAATTTTTTCCTTATGGCCCAACTCAAAATGATTTCTGCAGCACAAAAAAGGCACAGATATCAGTAACTGGTGGAAGTTTGGTGCCTGTTGCATTTTCCCAACCAGAATTAGATGGGAGCGGGGCATTCTGTGGCAGAGTGGCTTGTATAAAATGCCCCCCTGCCTATAATTTTTTCCTTATGGACCAGCTCAAAATATTTTTTGCAGCATAAATAAGGCAGAAATATCAGTAACTGGTGCAGGTTTGGTGCCTGTAGGATTTTCCCAACCTGGGTTAGACAGGGGTTGAGGTTGGGTATTCTGCGGCAAAGTAGCCTGCTATAAAATAGAATTTTTTCCTTAGAAATAAGGAAATACGGAGTACTTGTTAGTCCTTACTGTCCACAGGTTGTATGTGTATTTTAGATTATTCTTATGATTATTTTTGGTGTTCGATATCATATCATTTCCAGGTGTGACGGTGCTAAGTAGGTAGTTAATCGCAGCATTTTATGAAAAAAGACAGAATAGCAACAATATACAAGCAGAATGAATTAACTTAAGGTTTGATTGTAAAATATCATAATAAACAAGTAATATGATTTTTTTTTAGTGTGCTTAAGGCAAGAAAAATTAAATTACAACCAGTGGTTGCTTGTGCCGCGCAGGAGATGCAAAGGGACACATGGGAGGGGCAATGTCAAGTGGGAGGGGCAATGTCGAGTAGGAGGAGCAATGTCAAATGGGAGGGGCAATGTCGATTGGGAGGGGCAATGTCGAGTGGGAGGGGCAATGTCAAGTTGGAGGGGCAGTGTTGAGTAGGAGAGGTTTATGGTTAGGGTTAGGGTTGGGTTTGGGGTTAGGGTTGCTATCAGATAGCAGTTATAAACATCTCCTACATTGCACCTCCTACTGGACATTCGGCTCCTGGCTGAGGGACGTGCCTCTCAGCAGGGGGCAGTTTAGAGCACAACACCGGAAGATAAAAATGTTCATGATCTCGGCGGTTTCGGTCTTGGATTCAGAACTGTTACACCCTTAATATATACCCAGTGTTTCCCACAGAATTAGTGGCGCTGGCTGACAGGGGTTCCCATGCGTGTTCCCGCGCAAGGAGGCACACCAAAGCTTTCTTTAATTTATCACAATTTCCAATTTGTTTTAATGTAGGGTGCTGCACATACGCAAACTTGAAAATTAAAATAAAAGTTTTAATTGATGCTTTTCAATAATGAAGTTTACATGTAATCATGACAGCTCCAATTGCTTGTGTCACCTAGCCCTCTGAACTAACGCTCTGAATAACAGCAGAGCCCTTGGGAGATGGTGTAATATATTCCAATGTGTCTCCATGTGTCATAGAGGGCACGTCTGGCCATTCCGTGGGTGGCAGCAGTAGCCACAGGGAAATGCTTGTGATGAATTTTGACCTGGAGCCTGATTCTATGGACTCTGAAATGCAAGCAGCCTTGCAGTGGATTGCAGCATCAGAGCTAGGCATCACCACCATCTACTTCAAGAAGTCTCAGGTCAAGAGGAGAGAAAAGGTGGGTTTTTGTTCCTCCAATATGGATCTAGAGGAAAAGCAGTTTGCAGCTAGTTGTTCATTATCCATCTTCTGACCACTTATCCTGGTCAGGGTCACAAGGGGGCCTGGAGTCTATCCCAGGCAGCACAGGGAACAATGCTGGGGTGCACCTTGGACGGGATGCATACACATAAATCTATACTCTGTGAGCAACACTTAGCATTACTACAAGTCTTTGTACTGTGAGAGGTATTAACCACAACATGGGTTATGAGATGCAATAATCTCACACACACCGATATGAGGTAAGAGGCTACAGTGGTTCCCATGACCCACCATATCAGCATGTTCATTATGATAAATTTAATATCTTTGTAAAACAAGTGAAGCACATAAATGCATCACATTAGTATGAAATATGCATGAGTAATGTGTTTTCCCTGATGTATGTGCAAGCCTCAGGTTGTGTATGGCTTCTTGCAGTTCCTAGAGGTTGTGCAGTTGGTTACCCAGAAATCCTGGCGAGTCGGAGACCTCTTCCATGCCATGGTGCAGTTTTGTAAACTCCAGGAAGAGAACAGGGACTCTGTTTCCAGCCTGTTCGATTGGCTGCTGGCCACCAAATAGACCTCACCCACCACAGTCAAAACCCTCCCTTTCATTTGAAGCCCACCGAATCCCATCAGTACTACAAACTGTTTCTGTCCTGTGGTGGCAGCCCAGCTTGCTGTGTTTGTTTCAGTGTCGTGTTTCAATTTCATCAACATTGTTACTGTCTTTGAAATTACCTAAAGACCCCTAACTGTAACCACCCTCAACCATCGTCACCTGTCACCAGGGTGAAAGATATATTGATTGCACTTTTTAAAAAATGGGAAAAAATTTGCAACATTGATCCCTTTAAAGCATGTTTCTCATTTGAAATGCACAGGAATAAAACATTATATGTAATAAGAAAAAAAAGATGCAAAGCAAACATTTAGCCTGCTATTTTTAATATATTTTTTGATTTGAAGCTCAAACCACAGATAGTTGCATCATTCAACTCACTATTATCCTGTCTTTCTACAAAGTCACATGCTTTGAAAAATAATGAAATAAATCAGGTCATGCATCAATAATTTTATTGCAATTTTTAAAGTAATTTGTGATCATGTCAAATTATTTTACATAATTGTATATACTGTAGATTTTAAATGACTGCACTAGAATACAATGCTCTTAATACTATTGATTTATGAAGTAGAATATAGATTTCAGTGTAAACAAATTTCTATGTGAATGTTTTGTTTGACCTGTGTTAGTGTTACTGTAATGTTGTATTAGCATTCAAAGTAGACCGTTTTAACTATAAGTGAATGTCTGTCTTTTGAATTTAATAAATTTGTCAAAATGTGTATTTTCCAGTTGTAATGCATCCTGAAAAGAAAAAGGGTGGGAAATGCATAAACATCTGTTTCAGGGCAAGCACATGTGACACAATCAATCATGCTAGAAACTCTCAGACACAGCAGGAGTCAGCGTATGTCAAGTACAAATACCCATAGCTCAAAGATCCAAAACATTAATGCAATCTTTATATGTTAAACTTATGTGTGTACAAGGTGTTCAAGCAGTGGGATTACAATTACAAAAATAACACTATATATTTCACTGCACATCTCTTAAAGAGCACAAGAATCATTCCCCAACAGCTTATCTACACTGTATAGTTCTGTCAGCGCCAGATCTGACAGGTGTTGTCCTTACTGCCTGTAACAGAGAGATGGGAATGACTGCATGTAAAATTGCAAGAACTGGCACAAATATATATGTAAACATAAACTCACAGGTCCTCTTTCATGGACACATGCACAACAGTTTAAGTTCATTGACACAAATGTAATACCTGTGATGATGATATCACCTTCATAGTTGAAGGTTGAGGAAAAGATCTCATCTGTGTGACCCTGCAAAACCTGCAAACAGGAGCCAGAAGCCACATCCCACAGCCTCGCAGTCTTATCTGAGCTGGCTGTTAGCACTTGAGTGCCCTGTGGGTTGAAACAGATCTGCAAAAAAGCAGAAGAGTGCAGGAGTTATGGAGCTGCAAGAGAGCGATAAGAAAGATTAGAAAACAATGTGAAAATTGTAAAAAAAAATAAATAAATCAGGATGAGAATATCTTTCTATAACTCATAAGAGTATGAATAAAATTTGTAATTATGGATATTTAAGGAAAAGATCACTTTAAGCAAAGTATTTTAAAAACAACACTGTGACCCTTACCAAGAAAGCGGTTAGAAGCAGGATGGATGTTTTTAAAGGAAATTATCTTGGTCAACGGGCCAAGCTAATCTTTTTGAAATATATAACATTTGCTAGTCTAAACTCTAGACTTATACCTGTGATTTTAGTAAACATGGTTGCTTCTGGTGACTTTTTGGAGTATTTATAGGAGGGCAACTAGCTAGTAGCTACAAAGATCTGCGTGAAGTTGGCCCCCCATATGTTTCAGATTTCAAGCCAAACTGGACTCAATCATATGTGCCGCATTTGTGCCGGATTGTGCCATTAAAAATTTTGTTTGTGCTGTTTTAGTTTCTGAGATATAAATGTTTGTTTACATGGTGATGTCATCAGCGTGAAGTTGGCCCCCAGCTGCGTCTGATTTCCACCAGACTGATCGCATTCATGTGTGCTGCGTTTGTGCTGGTTTGTGCCATTAAAACTGTCTTTTGTGCTGCTTCAGTGCAGAGATATTGCTTATTTACATGGTCACGTGACTCCTCCGTTAAGTCCCCCCATTTGCCTCTGAACCGGTCTCAATAGTTTGTGCCATTTAAAAATTGTCTGTACTGTTATTTTTTCTGAGTTATACATTTTAGTTTATGCCTTTACTTGATCGCCGTATAGTGCTCAGGCTGGTGTTTCTCATGTTAACAGAAGGTGGAGCATTTGATGACTCCGCGACAAAGCTGCACGTAGACTTAGTCAGCACTGCCAGCCAGATACCGCATTTCAGGAACGTGCTAAGATATTTTCACAAATGACCGACTGTTATATATTGCCTCGTTACGTGCAGGCTTGACCCAGGATATCATCTGTTCCACCAACTCATCACAGCACAGTATGTCCATTCCTTGAGATGTGGGAGTGAAAAAGCAAAATGACAGTATGGAAATTAGCTCCTGCGGTGTGAAAAGTGATTGTGTGCCATTTACAGTGGTAAAGCACATCAGACACACACACATGCGCTCAAAAAAAAAAAAAAAAAAACTACATGACCAACACAAGAACTGCGCGTGCCATCCAGCTGAAGTGCTCAGAGTCTGACTAACAGGTATTATGCCAAGTATTGCTTGCACCTCGTAAAGTATTGTTTTTTTGTAGGGTAAACTGCTGATTATAGCTGTCAAGTTATATATCGCCTGTGTTTCACGCAAAAATATGCACAGATAATGTAATCTGAATGTCTCTATAGTAGCACCAGTTGATCCTAAGGTAACAATATGGTGACAATGATAATACAGGGTGATTTCATTCCCCTTTTTTCAGCCAGGATAACTGAAATTTACAATGTTAAGTCAAAATTGCCTAAGACACATGCTGGTAACATCATGTGATTATAAAAATGTAAAAAAAAGTGTGTAAAAAGAAAATTACACAATCAGCAAGTCTGATTTCATAGCTGCCAAGATTTGCATCCTCCATTTTTCACGAGGTGCATGCGATTCTCAGCAGGCATGCAAAACTCAGCATAACACCGGAGGTAACCCTTTCCCTTGTGAACGTCTGAGTTGGCGACACTAGGAGTGCAGGGGAGGAAGGAGGACAATATGCAGTTCTGATCGAATTTTCCCCATAAATAATAAAATAATTTTTTTTTTTTTTAGCAAACACAAAATGAACAGGATAAAACAAGAAGATCATATACTAAACATATCTAAGCACATTTATTAAAACAATAATTTGTAAAGTAAGAAAATAAATGTTTCCAAACAATGTGTATAGAAAAACCATGTGTCCTTCCTCGATCATCCGCTCCTTCAGTGTGCCACGCCCCCTCGTTAACGTCATGTGGAATCCCCAGGTGATCATTTCTGGTTGTTGTCATTAATCCTATGTATTTAGTGCACATTTCAGTTTGTTTCCCCAGTCCGGTGTTAGTTTGTTACTTTGTTGAGGTAGGCTACCGTAGTGCTAATCGATAGCCCTATCCCTAACCCCCCAAAAACCCCTAAAACGCTTACCCAAACCCAAACTCCTAAAACCTAACCCTAACGCCCAAATGGTGGAATTGCAAATGCGTACAAGTACGTCTCGATAGGTAGCTCAACTCATCAGAATACCAGTCATTGTATTGTCCGTCTGCATTTTGCCTGCCTTACCTGTAATTAAACCCCGTATTCCCCGATACCCTGACGTCTG
>JAODJU010000036.1:17522767-17533948 GCA_026776725.1 Gnathonemus echidnorhynchus
ATATGTATTCAGCTAGTGTAAACATGCACGATGCTATCACAGCTAATGCGAGGCTGAGACTGAAGCTTTACCCTTTGCTTCCGCTGAGAGACGTGCAGCATGACTCATTTCCCTGCGCGAACAAGTTATCTTAGGTCGACATTCACGGTTCGACTTCTGAGATTCAGATCGAGTTCTAGGTATTTTTTTTCAAACTGGTTGGTTTGACTCTTAAGAAATTCGAGTTCTAATGAGTTTGAGAACTGAGGTACCACTGTATCTCAGAAACTAAAGCAGCACAAAGGACAGTTTTAATGGCACAAACCAGCACAAATGCAGCACACATGATTGCGATCGGTCTGGTGGAAATCAGACGCACATGGAGGGCCAACTTCACATTGATGACGTCACCATGTAAACAAACATTTATATCTCAGAAACTAAAACAGCATAAACAAAAATTTTAACGGCACAATCAGGCACAAACGTGGCACACACAATTGAGACCAGTTGGTTGAAATCTGAAACATATGGTTGGCCAACTTCACGCAGATGCCACAAAGAAGCCTGGATGTAAAACATCAGATAAAAATAAATATAAACTTAAAAAAGCACCAAATATTTTGGTTTTTTTTTTGTTGCCAGATCATACATTAACTGAAAAAAGTGTTCCCTCAAGTAACGCTGCTATTTTCCACAACACTCCTATCAACCGGAACAATCGATAATATAACGGCTAAGAGCAAGGGACAAAAGACATTCAGAACCACCACTCAAGGAAAACAGGTCATGATCATTGCATTCATTCTGCCACAGATTTCAGCAAACAGCTGTAACTTTCAAAATGAAATGGTGATGTGGATGTAAATGATATGTCCCTTACTACCATGTAAATATTCTCGCTTGAGCATGTCCAAATAAACAACACAGAACAGAACATTGTTACTGCACAGCATTTTGGAAGAATATGAAAACCCACTACTGGAAGCCCAATATCAATTACATGAAACCTTAGGTACATGTAAGAATAGCATCCCTGTCCAAGACACATGCCCTTGGCAGGCCACTCTTTCTGTGGAGTGAATGGGTATTGATTTTGGAGCCATTCGTGTCCTTTAGCTGGCCTGCAGATCACAAAGCCTTACAGTAATGCATGTGAATGGCAGCGATGGCAGAGCTCCTAGGCCCATCACCTTGGATATTTCTCCCTCGTGGCCTTCCAGCTTAGCAATGCATTCTCCGCTAGCCGCATTGTGCACTCTTGCTGTTCCTATAAGCGCAAGTCAGTCTGTTAGTACAGTGGAACTTTTGGTAAGACACTCAATATAATCTCATTAGAGAAACTAATTCCACAGGAGGATTCGTATAAAGATGGACTCTTTCGATGCTTTAGCACTGTGGTTTTCAATAGAACACACTTACTAAATTATGTGGCAGTTCATCCCAAAGGTATTCATTCTCTACTCCAGACACTCACTCTCAGAGATATTGTTAGGCCATTTAAACTCTCAGTCATGTCAGCAGATGTGTCATGAACAGTAGCAGCTCATTTGTTAGTCTTGTGGCACGGGTGTCATTTACAGTACCATCAGCAGATGCTGTGGCAATAAGCTGGCCAGTGTAGTTGAAGCAGACATCCAGCACTTCATCCTTGTGACCTGTTAGTGTAGTCACACACTTCCCATTCAATGTGTTCCACACCTGGCAGTGAGATTACAAAATATCAGCATGACACACCAAATCACATTTCAAATGGTAAAACTACACATTCCAGTCTATGAGGTTGTGCCACTGTTGTTTTTATTACTATTTGACAAGGAAAATTATTTTGTTTATCCTTCAAAATAGAGGTACCCCAGCCTGCTGTTTAGTACCCCATAACAGAGAGCTAACCTTAGAGGTCTTATCCATGGATCCAGTGGCGATAAGAGAACCACTCCAGTTAAACTGTACACTGCTAATCTCTCCTCTGTGTCCAGTTAATGTGTATACAAGCCTGAGAACAGAGAAGAGCAGAGGACTGGTACCGTACTCCATCTGAGACAGCACCTAAACTGTGCTCAACTCACCTTCCTGATGGAATATCCCAAAGTGACACCGTGTGGTCAAAGGAGCCTGTGACCAGCTGGTTTCCAACCGTGTTGAATGATAGGGAGATAATTTCAGCTGAGTGACCCTGAGGAAAAGGACACTGTGAACAATCTATGCAGTCATGCATACAATAGCCATTTGACACTGAATTCTTACCACAGTCCTCAGGGCTAGTTGTCCCAGTAATAAAATCCCCAATAGCTGTGACATGGATACATAAGTACAGGTAATAATAGCATCCCCTGGTTCCCCACTGGCTTTGGATTGAGGGAGCAGCCTACATTTCATTATCACTACATATTCAAATAATGCTAAATATAAATATCAAATAAGTGCAAAATAAATGTATTGTACATACAGTAAGTCAAACGTCTGTGTACACCAGATGGAAATTGTCATGTTTTACAATATCAAGAGTGAAAGCTGACAGAAATTGACAAGAAAACTGAAAATGCTAGATTCCTGAATACAGTCACCATTTGCCATGATATAACAGTGTCACAAACAAGAGGCAAAATCACTTAAGGAGTTCCAGTAGGAACCGACACGCATCCTCCCAGCCGCACTGCAGCGGCTCTCAGAGAACAATCTGCTTGTGAATTTGCTTTAACTCTCCAATCCGGTTCAACCTAACAATTTCTATAAGCTTTACGTGATATTTCTGAAGACTGGGAAGGGCAGCTTCAATCGCCCCTCATTATCTGTCTGAGCCAGACAGGGGGGTATCTTGTGGCATAATGAGAACTGCACAATCAGCCATAGCATAGCATTTGAAGTACTATATTAAACAAAGCTGGCTAAAATTGCTAGATTACCAACTCAGTCATCAGTAAAGCACTTACTAACCAGAACACTGCCTCCTGCAGGCTTGACAGTGGGAACCACATTTGCAGCATGTACTATCCCTCTGTGTCCCAAATGTGTCTTAAACATGCCAGTTGGACCCAAGATTAAAATTTTAACTAATTTGTCTTTAAGAACAACTTCCACTCCTGTTCATAGACAAGCATATACAGTTAAAACCACAAATAATTATACTTTCGAGAAGGTGTATTCAAACTTTTGACTGGAACCGTAGTAGGGAGGGAAAATTCTGCTATAACCAGTAGTAAATATTCACAGGCATATATATGTGGGAAACACCTACCACTAGCGTGGCCATTTCTTCCCCTGTGCTGATGTCCCACAGTCGGGCTGTGGTGTCCATGCTTCCTGTTGCAATCATGGTGCTTTGAGGGTTGAATGCCAGACATACCTACTTCACATAATGTTCTGTATTACACCATTATTCATAGATTTGCATTAGTCTCATGCTGTAAGGAAGCTCTAATGACTAATATGATAAAAATAAAAATAAAGCAATGAAATAGATAAATAAGCTTTAGTATTATTTTTACAAATATAAAACAACCAAAAAAGTCACTAATTCTAAAATGTATAATAATGGCTTAAAAACATACATAGTGATCTAGGTGTCATTGTAAATCAAGGTCAACTTGAATTTTTTAGGAAGCCTAAAGCAGCATAGGCTTACAATTTCAGCAGTGTGTCCATGAAAAGTGTAGTAACATTTGCCTGTTTCGGTACTCCACAGCTTGCACGTCTTATCAAAGGATCCGGTAGCAATTTTGTCTCTGAAGGAAATGAGAAATCAACAAATAATGATCCGTCATGAGAAGTTTCCTTTCTAATATTGTTTGGGAATTCTGATTAGAAAACTGAATTTCTTTAGAGGAACTGTGAGTTCTCCAGAGATAAAGCAGAACAATAGTAGGTGTATGCAGAGTGTAGTACTGTATATAAAGCACATTAGTAAGTATGAGTATAGTAGGACTTTATCACTAAAAGGATGCATGCTGCGCAGATGAGCAAACAACAGGGTTTGTGAGTAAATATCGAGTAAAGGTGATAAACTATATACCCATATGGGTTATTGAAGGAAATGGCATAGACCACATTCCTGTGTCCAACTAGTGTATGGATCTCTTCTCCTGATGCGGTGTCCCATATCTTACAGGTCCTGTCATAGCTGGCAGTGATGAACCTACAGCCAGTGAGATGGAACAGAGAAAGATATTGTTTTGCTGTCCTTCATGACAAATCAAACAATGGGGAGTGTTTTAAGATATATGAAACTGATAAGCCTACCTTGTTCCAGACTTATTGAAGGCAACATTAGTGAGAGGAAGTATGTGTGCCTGTAGCTTCTAAGAAAGATAAAGAAACATGTAAGGAAAACAGTAAAGTAAGACCCCACTCTGCTGCATTCATTCATTCAAATTCATTCTAATGTCATTTTTATGTGTATCCTGCATTCTGTGCAATAAAGAGTATTATGTTTCTGTTTCATACTGCCATCTACAGGTTTGTTCTTGTATATAACAGGCTGGCCAATATTAGGAAGGCAAGAAAACAAGATTTTGTATAACTGTAATATAGAAAAAGTTCTACACAATATATAAAATGCCAGGGTTTGTTAACTAGACAATTTACATTCTTAAAACTGTCAATGTGTGTGGTGTGTGTCTACTTAGATATGCAAAACACATGCAGTACTGTGCAAAAGTCTTAGGCAGTCAAAGAAAATGATGTTTAAATGACCTTCATATTGGTGTAAAACTGTGATTTTGTGTCTGTCAAAGTGTGTCATTTTAGCCATATCAATACCTCTTATACAGTCACCCCAGTATTCGCAGCAGCCATCCAACACACACATTTATTTTTTTACTCGCTCACCCAGCCACCCGTCCATTTTCTGCACGTTTGACTAATAAATATCTCAGTGAGCTATTTAATTAATTAACTAACTAAGTTAATACCTACCTAATTGGTCTGGTGTTGTAATTTATTGAATACATGGAATGATTGTGATGCCCATGAGGAGAAGTTTGGGAACTGAAGCTGACGATTTCAGTGACCTTTTGTCACTGTTAATTTGCATATATTTTAATACTACATTGTGTGTGTTTTTTGTGCAAATATATTATTACTAGCCAAACAAATAGCTTTCAGCATTATCTTTGACTGCCTAAGACTTTTTGACAGTACTGTATAACTAAGCAGCTATAATGTACATTTAGAGTAACAAGTAAAACACTTGATGTAAAATGATTTTTAAGTATTTAAATTGATCATTTTAATGTCATGAACGGTGCCACTTTACAATAAGGCTACCCATATAAAGAGTTTATAAATGGTTTATAATCTGGTTATTAATTGTAACACTTTCTAAATTATCAGTAGACAATTTTAAACAAGTTATAACACAGTTTTCTTATTGTTAACAAGTTACTACCATTTACAAGTGGCAAAAGGGAGCCGTATTGTAAAGTGGTACCTCATGAACTTTTGAAAAGTGTTAAACCTAGAAAACAATGAATATTATCTGTGGCAAACTGTAAAAGTAAAAAGTCAAACCTTTTGGTTTGAAAATATAACTTCTTTGTATTCAACTATATTATATTGCCAGTGTTATGGACAGACTTCATTTCAAGTTGTGAAATTTATAAAAGGTTTCCCATATTGAATGGACATTGTGTCTATTGATATGTCAAAGATTTGTCCAGTTTTAATCACACAACATGACATTTAATAGCAACTGAATTAATTCTTCCATCTGTATCCTTTTTTTAAATGCACTTTGCTTTTTATACTGCAAGTAAACTGTCAGCTTCAAAAATCACATAATGTAGTCCAACAGTATAAGTTTTACCTTAAACAGGGAAAACCTGTGGTTATCTGGCTGGTTCAGCTTCTCCTGAAGCCGGCTTAAAAGGTGTTTCAACTGAGGTATGCATGAGTTAGTGATCAGAGGTTCTGTCTCCTTGATCATGTCAATTAACTTCTCTGTGTCACACCTGAATGAATAAAGGTATGTAAAAAAAAAGTTCCACAATGAAATCAAATGCCAGCAATTAGGCAATGCTCACAGCTGCAAATGATTGTGACTGGGAAATAGGAAGCACCTTAGAAAAGGTTCATTTAGATTGCATTGTACAAGACTGAAAAACAAAAAAATGCTTATGTTGTAGAGATGTACAGTTGAAACCAGAAGTTTACATACACTTCAAAAAAAGACACAAAAATTTTTTTTTTCTCACTGTCAAACATTAAATAAGAGTAAACTTTTTCTGTTTTAGGTCAGTTAGGATCACCAAATTTTTTTATATTTGTTAAATGTCAGAATAAAGAGAGAGAAAAAATATTTTTTTTATTTTTATTACACTCATCAAAGAAAGAAGTTTACATACACTAAGTTTATTATGTCTTTTAACAACATAGAAAATTCCAGATGACTGCAGTCTGAGCTCTAGAAGCTTCTGATAGGTTAATTGACACCATTAGAGTTAACTGGTGACACACCTTTGGATGTATATTACCTCCTCAAACACAGAGCCTCATTCTGTGACATCATGGGAAAATCAAGAGAAATCAACAACACATCAGGAAAAGAATCGTGGACCTCCACAAGTCAGGTTCATCCTTAGGTACAATCTCCAGATGCCTGAAGGTCCCACATTCATCCGTTCAATCAATAATATGCAAGTATAAAAACCATGGGAGTATACAGCCATCATAGTGCTCAGTGAGGAGATGGATTCTGAGTCCCAGAGATGAATGTTTTTGGGGCAAGATGTGCAAATCAACTGCAGGACAACAGCAAAAGACCTTGTGAAAATGCTGCCTGAAACTGGTAAGATAGTATCATTATCCACAGTAAAACCAGTCCTTTACCGACACGAGCTGAAAGGCCACTCAGCGGCAAGAAAGCCATTGCTTCAAAACCACCACAAAAAAGCCAGACTACAGTTTGTGCACAAAGATCTTAATTTTTGGAGACATGTCCTGTGGTCTGATGAAACTAAAATTGAATTGTTTGGCCATAAAGATCAACAGTATATTTGGAGGAAAAAGGGGGAAGCTTGCAAGCCTCAGAACACCATCACACCCGTGAGGTACGAGGGTGGCAGCATCGTGGTGTGGGGCTGCTTTGCTGCAGGATGGACTGGTGCACTTCACAGAATAGTGTCATGAGAAAAGAAAATTATGTGGATGTATTGAAGCAACATCTGAAGACATCAGCCAGGAAGTTAACGCTTGGGTGCAAATGGGTCTTCCAAATGGACAATGACCCCAAGCATACCTCCAAATTAGTTACAAAGTGGCTTGTCAACAAAGTCAACGTATTGGAGTGGCCGTCACAAAGCCCTGACCTCAATCCTATAGAAAATTTGTGGGCGGTACTGAAAAGGCATGTGTGAGCAAGATGGCCTACAAATCTGATGCAGTTACACCAGTTCTGTCAAGAGGAGTGGGCCAAAATTCCAGCAAACTATTGTGCGAAGCTTGTGGGACGAAACCCAAAACTTTTGGCTGAAGTGAAACAGTTTAAAGGCAATGCAACCAAATAGTAAGGAAGTGCATGTAAAATTCTGCCTTTGATGAAAGTAATAAAAATAAAAAAATAAAATTCTCTCTACTGTATATATATATTCTGACAAATATACAAAAAAAATTGGTGATCCTAACTTACTAACTAAAACAGAAAAAGTTTACTTTGATTTAATGTTCAGCAGTGAGGAAAAAAAGTTTTGTGTCTTTCTGAAGTGTAAGTAAACTTCTGGTTTCAACTGTACATAATACGTAATATATTTGTGCAGAAATTCAGGATTGTCATGTGTACCAGAGATCTACTAGACAGATACCACAACAAATTGTTTTAATATACACTCTATTGGCAAAAGTATTGGGACACCTGCCTTTACACACACATGAACTTTAATGACATCCCATTTTTAATACATAGACTTTAATATGGAGTTGGCCCACCCTTTACAGCTATAGCAGCTTCAACTCTTCTGGGAAGGCTGTCCATAAGGTTTAGGGGTGTGTTTATGGGAATTTTTGACCATTCTTACAGGAAAACATTTGTGATGTCAGGCACTGATGTTGGACGAGAAGACCTGGCTCAGAGTCTCCACTTTAATTCATCCGAAAGGTGTTCTATCGGGTTGAGGTCAGGGCTCTGTGCAGGCCATTCAAGTTCCTCCACACCAGACTTGCTCATCCATCTCTTATCAAGCTTACGGATGTTGCTTTGTGCACTGGTGTGCAGTCATGTTGGAACAGGAAGGAACCATCCCCAAACTGTTCCCACAAAGTTGGGAGCATGTCCAAATTGTCCAAAATGACCTTGAATGCTTCAGCATTAAGAGTTCCTTTCACTGGAACTAAGGGGCCAAGCCCAACCCCTGAAAAACAACCCCACACCATAATCCCCTCTTCACCAAACTTTACACTTAGCACTATGCAGTCAGGCAAGTACAGTCATATGCAAAAGTTTGGGCACCCCTCAATAAATAACATACTTCTGACGTTAGATTTTATGATGGGGATGCAGGTAAGGTTTTCTTCTGCTGATTCTTTCATGAAGGTCTTGTGGAACGGTGCACCACCACTCCTGAGTCTGCTAAATGTTCCTGCAGTTTTTTTGCAGTCAAATGGGGGTTTTGATTTGTCTTTCTGACCAGCATACGAGCAGTTCTCTCCGAGAATTGTCTTGGTCTTCCAGATCTCATCTTGACCTCCACAGTTCCCCTGAACTCCCTTTATTACAATTCTTACTGTGGAAACTGCAAGCTGACAACGCTTTGCTATCTTCTTGTAGCCTTCTCCTCCATTGTGGGCATCAATAACTTTCATTTTCAGAGTCTTACACAGCTGCTTAAAGGAACCTATGGTTGTTGAGTGTCCACAAGTGTGTGCACAAGGTTTGAAGAATCAGAGTATTTGTAAAGCTTTGAAATTGGCACCACATGACATCTACTAATGACAGCTGTCGCCATGCATCAGATCTAATGAGCTGATTAAGGTCTGAAACTTTGTAAAAAGAATCTGAGCCTTTGGAACTCTTAGGGTGCCCAAACTTTTGCAAAGTGCCACAATAATGTTTTTATTTTTTTCTTTTCATCTTTGTTCAATTTATGACATAAAAAGTAACTATGCATCAATGTTTAGTGAAAATATTGTGCATTTTTTCCATTTCCTACAGAGACTGTGTTTACATCTTTTCAATTAAAAAATTACCAAAATATGTTATTTATTGAGGGGTGCCCAAACTTTTGCATATGACTGCACCATTCTCCAGGCAACAGCCAAACCCAGACCCGTCCATCAGATTGCCAGGCAGAGTGATTCATCACTTCAGAGAACATCACTCCACTGCCCTAGAGTCCATTTGGGTATGCTTTACACCACTGCATCCAACGCTTTGCATTGCATTTGGCAATGTAAGGCTTGGATGCAGTTGCTCAGCCATGGAAATCCATTCCATGAAGTTCTCTATGCATTGTAGTGTTCTTGAGCTAATCTGAAGGACACATGAAGTTTGGAGGTCTGTAGCTATTGACTCTGCAGACAATTGTGGACTTCTGCACACTGTGCACCTCAGCATGTGTTGTCCCTACTCTGTGATTTTACGTGGCCTAGCACTTTATGGCTGAGTTGCTGATGTCTCCAACTGCTTCCACTTTGTTATAATACCACTAACAGCTGACTATGAAATATTTAGTAGCGAGGAAATTTCACGAATGGACTTACTGCATAGGTGGCATCCTATCATGGTACCATGCTTGAATTCATTGAACTCCTGAGACCGACCCCTTCTTTCGCAAATGTTTGTAGAAGCAGTCTGCATGCCTGATTTTATACATCTATGGCTGTAGTGATTGGAAAAATGGAATTCAATGATTTAGAGGGGTGTCCCAATACATTTGGAAATATGGTGTATATTTAGACCTCTGAGGTTCACATGAGACTACACACAGTATGAACACAGATCAGCTCAGGGTGGGGAGAGTGCCCTTGCACAGTGTATTGCTGTGCCCACCAATAATAATAATAAAAAAATAAAAAATAAAATAATAATAAAAAAAAAATAAATAAATAAAAAAAATAATAATAAAAAGTAAATTAACCTCTCAACAAGGTCAACATTCCCATCATCAAGAGCCCCAATCAGAGCTTCCATTGACTCAACGTAGATCACAACATCGTCTGAAAAGTCAAGATTAGTAAATCTTTCTTTAACAAAAAGCGCCCCACAGCCACTGGGCCCCACGACCCTGCCCAACACCCAGTCCATGAAAGCACTGAAAAAAGTAGGAGCAAGAACACAGCCCTGACGAACATCAGAATCCACTGGGAAGAACACAAAGGTTCTGCTTCCAGCACTCACAGTATAGGTGTACAGGCCAGCCACGATGTCCAGCAACTTCAGGGGGATCCAACTAAGTTTCAGGATGTCCCACAGGGACAAAGGCTTTATAAAAATCAAGAAAGGCTACAAAGAAACCCTGCTGATATTCATGTTCACACTCAATGAGGACTCTCAGTGCCACAATACAGTCGATGGTAGACTTCTTAGGCATAAAACCAGACTGCTCTGGTCACTGATAGGTGAGCAAATGATCACGCATCCTGTTGAGGATGACCCTGGCAAGAACCTTACCCAGCTGAAAGCACTTATCCCCCTACAGTTGCCACAATCCAGGCAGTCACCCTTCACTTTCTAGATAGGATGTGTAGGATGTGACCTTTTCTAGTCAGTTGGGAAGACTGGATAACCTCAGTCTTTCTCCCAAATGGAAGCAAAAATTGCTTGCAATGCCAGGAAGACAGACTGAAGTTCACCTCAGATACTAGATGCCTGCGGCCTTCCCTATGCCCAGCTGATTCACCACCCATGCAATCTCAGTGAGATTAGGCAGTTTACAGCTAATTGGAGAATCAGCCTCAAGAAACATTGACCTAGAGATGTCCAATGTCCTAGCAGGAGCATCAGCTTTAATCAGCTGCTCCAAGTAGCCAATCCTGCGGGTCACAACTGCAGTGTCATCCTTAAGGACCATGCCATCACTGGCCCTTACTGCGACTCTCCTTGAAAGAGATTTGGATGTGCATAATGGTTCAATTCCTCTGCAAGCAGGACGTGGATTGCTAGATCACAAATGCTGTGTCACTTGCTAAGAGATTCTTAGAACATAAGAACATAAGAACTATACAAACGAGAGGAGGCCATTCGGCCCATCAAGCTCGCTTGGGGAGAACTTA
>JAODJU010000036.1:17555070-17568417 GCA_026776725.1 Gnathonemus echidnorhynchus
TAACGTTGATGAAGGTCGGGGATTTGGAATCGAAGCGTTACAAGCGTGTTTTCGTTATAAGCCGAATCGTAATAACCATGCTCGACTGTATTACTAATATCCTTCAGCCATGTTTTAGCCAAAAATGATTACAGGTACACAAGGTAAATGCAATGTTTCAAGTTAATTTCATACCATTTTTAAAAATATTTGCAACTTGCCAAGATAAAGTTTTATTGGCTTTAGTCCCATTTTGGATATTTTAGAACAATCAATTGTGAAGCACATTTATAAAAAAGAAAAAAGGACCCTCTTGCTCTCTAATGCACTGCTATGGGATTTTCAGTTCTCCTTAAATAAGCACTACTGAACTAATATTAGTTTTGCTTGCCTATGGCCATACCAATTAGCCCAGTGTCCAGACCAAAGCATCAGGACATTTAGCAGAAACCCAAACTCTACACCATGATAAAGCTGCTGGTATGACTGTGGGAAAGAAAGAACTAGAAGGCTGTAGTCTAGGGTGATAGTGGAAAACAGGCTAGTAAGCAGGTCATCACACTTAATGCAAAATACAAAGTTATTCACAACATGATGTCCACATCTGACATTCAAAATGCCATATGCACCACATAACTAAACGGACAGTGTCAGTTTAACCGTCTCTGCATTTCAGCAGATGTGAAATAACCATTTCAAATGTCAGAATATCATGTTTAATCATAAAGTACTGAAAAAGGAATACTTTGTTACTACACCAGCACAAGCCAACTACACCACCACTGCTCTGCAGTGCCATCCATAGTACATTATTTATTTGAAATAATCACGGTGTAACATAACTCTTAATAAATTTCAATATTTATAAATTATTTATAAATTTCAATATTTATAAATAATCACGGTGTAACATAACTCTCGGTCATTCTAATCACTTAACATGCAGAATTTCAATATAATTACTAAATGCCTTTTGATTTGAATGGTTTGTCTTAGTTGGCCAATTTGTCAAAATTTTATTTAATTTAAAATGCAAAGCCAATATTATTCTTGCATTGAATCTTTGGGTCTTGTTTGGTAACAAAAGATCAGAAAATAAGCTAGATATTATTATGCAAGTAATGACATTCAGATGCAGATTTGTACTAGGTCAATTTTATCCTGAGGCTTGTCTGAATGGTGTCTCTGGATCATATGCAAATGCAATGCATACCATAATCAAAAGTAAGGAATATATAATCAGAGAACATACAATATTTATTAATCATATTAACACGCAAATAGGCAAAAAAATTAAAATATTTTTTTCCCTTTACTGTCCAAAGTCCATTAACAAGTGTCCATGCATCCATTTCCAATAAGCTAAGTATCCAGCTCAGAACATTCAGCTTCTCCTAGAAATCACAAGGCAGGTTACACCCTGGGAGGAACGGCAGCTCATCACGGGATGGTTGTGCACACACACACACACACACACACAGGACAATTATGAGATACAGTTTCACCATGTCTCTGCGCTGCAGAGCTTAAGTAATACACCAAGACACCCAGGCAAACACAGAAAGAATATTGCTAACACCACCAAAGATAGGAATTAAACTCCCATATCTGGACATTTGGATAGTTTAATTAGGTCAGCTGATACCAGAACCCAAAAACCAGTACACAGAATTTGCCACAAGGAACAGACTTCAGAAACAGAAGGAAGATGGAAGGGATGTTAAACGTAGCATTTCAGAAGATTACCCTGACGGAACTGGAATGCAGAGATGTGGTACTTGAGTCCAGTCTCAAGTACACATATAAATGTATGCATGGACTTGGTCTTTTCATCCACCCAACTGAATTTTTTTCTTGGACTTGAACAACAATCTTCCAGAGTCTGAGTCTCCTGATTTCTTATAACTTCAATGTTTTTCTGCTAGGACAGAAATTATCCAGTTTGTGTACATAAACCAAAAGAAGCTTCTGTGCAAGACACTCAGTAAAAAGCACACTGCAGAACATGAAAATTGCAAAGCATCAATAACTGAGGAGGCTGGCAAAACATTAAATTTCTATTGACATTTGGAAAGGAAACAAAGACCAGTACATAGTAGAATAACTTGCTGAGACACTGGACAAGTGTCCAGCCAAAATTTGTCATTCATAGTAATTGTTACTCTGCTGATAGCTATCCAGTAAGTTAGCCAACGTCAACGTCAAGAATAATCATGTTTCTTTTTCCAAACTGAGTCTTTGATATCACAGACATGGGTCTCCAGAGAGAGAGTCAGCCAGTGTTCAGCTTCGCCGGAGTAGTTATGTTTAAAGGTTTTAGGGGAGACTGAGGACAACTGTTGTACAGGGTCAGTTCAGGCTAGGGTGGCATCAAATTTTTCATATTGTGCTTTTTCATGTTATACTGAGACTTTATAAAAGTATTTTGAAATCTTGGCAATAAAATTTTCTGACCACAATAAGTTTTACCAAAATAATGCTGTATACCTTTATATGTCCCAAACATAGATCAGTCATTGAATAGAATTTCAGCATTCAGTGGTACCTCAGTTCTCGAACTCATTAGAACTCGAATTTCTTAAAAGTCGAACCAACCAGTTTGAAAAAAAATGACCTAGAACTCGATCTGAATCTCATAAGTCGAACTGTGAACGCCGACCTAAGATAACACACGGAAGGAGCGGAAGGTCTGGGCATGACACTTTTTTTTTTTTTTTTAACTTTACACATTGTTTGGATACATTTATTTTCTTAGTTTAAAAATTACTGTTTTGATAAATGTGCTTAGATGTGTTTAGTACAGTATATGCTTTTCTTGGTTTGTCCGGTTCATTTTGTGTTTAAATACTAGAAAAAACATATTTCGGTGTAATTCTTTTTGGGGCCGGGAACCAATTAATTGGTTTTCCATTATTTATTTCTTATGGGAAAAATTTGATCAGAACTCGAACTTTTTAGGAATTGATCCGGAGTCTGGAACGGATTAAGTTCGAGAACCGAGGTACCACTGTACTTAAATGCCAAGAAAATAGTGCTGTTTAATGTGACAAGGAGTTACTGAGTATGTGCAAAACACAAGTTTTGAAGTTTCTTTTTTATTTTATAAGTTAGTTATATCTGTTCAACTACAGACCATATTCAAAAATTGTGCACAGTATCCCCCTCAAGGGTGTAATGGTGGTATGATTAATCTGATAGGAGAATAAAGCCAACTCTTTTTCAGACACAGGAGTCTTAACCCGCTTAGTCTCACACTACCCCATAAACAATAAAGGTTAGGTAGCTATACATATTCTTATGCACATGCGGGAAGGTATCCATGTTTGCCACTCCAAAAACCACAGGCTAGAAATAATGTTTTGCATTTCAGGCAACCAGAAAACACTAAAGCAGAATTAGACAGTTAAAAGATCAAGTGCAAATATAAATATACAGTGGAAATCAAAATTATAGAACAACCTACAATTTCCTAATTTTCGAAATCACTGCTTATATCTATTTGAAGTTATCCTATCGGGAATAGAAGGGCAGTTTTTAAAGCATATTTCATAATTTAAATATATTCTGAAGCACAATATAAAAACACTTAAGAAAATTGGTTCTATGCACACAATGTCTGTGACGTATTTCCATTAGACATTATACTGCCAGTCAAGCTTCCGGTTTGTGGGATCAGTAGCTAGCCTGAAAATAATACAGTGATATTGTGCTGAAGAGCTGTGAATATCCAGGGTTTTTTAATAAAACGAGTAAGAAGGCAGTGACGCATTTTTATCATTATTAAGCATTTTAAGAAACACTTTTTTTCAAATTATCCCACGGTACCACACTCATGCATCAGGCATAATTCACACTTTCTGACCACAACCACACAAGAAATCTTACGGCAAATCTATATTATTCCATTATAAAACTAAAACTAGCTGCATCAAAGGTGTTGGGATAGTTTGCAAACCATACAGACTATTTACAAGTTAATAAAACTATTACATACATGTAAATGTGTGTGCAGACTTGTCTTGAAATGAAAATCTCATGCCAGCCAGCAGACCAAAGTTGATGACACTGATTATCCTTGGTAAAATACTGCACAATGAAGTATTTTAAAATAATATTGCTAATAAAAAAAACATTCTTTTTTATGCTTGTGAGACTTAGATTTAAAAAGTTATTCATTAGCACAAACATGGCCTGAAGCCATGATGCTTGCTTTCAGTAGCAAAAAACCCTGTATCTGTTTAATAACCACTATTAGATATTTGAAATAATATGGTAGTGATTACAGTAACATGTGTTTAATAGGCTGATGGGTATACCTCGGTTTGCCAATGTCTTTTTCGGCTCTTTAATGAAATATTTGAAAATATATTAAAAAGGTTGTAAAATACATTTTACAGTGTATAAGTTTACTTCATTACAGATCTTAAGCTACACTAATAACCCAATTTTCCCTGGTCCATAGGCTACTGGCCTTTGCTCCAATTGTTCCGAGGCTACTGGCCTCATTTCGATTTAAGTCCAAATTGTATTTTAAACTGAGATATGCTGAACACATTTTTCTCATCCAGCTACTCTTTAAAGAGAAAAAACATCATAAAAGGCAAAACAGTGCATTAAGAAGTGATGAGGAAAAAAAGGAAATGGTAACAGGAGGGTTCAGATTTAAATGTATGGGACTGAGGAATTTCTTGAGTAAACGAACATTTCAAAATTTAAAACTGTTAATAAGAGGGTACAGAAAATAAAACCATTTGATGGTGTATTGGGTCGACAAAGGAGAATGGTACAAAAGATAGATAAAAATATTCTAATCTTTTGGGTTATTAGCAATGTTATTTTAAAATACTTCATTGTGCAGTATTTTACCAAGGATAATCAGTGTCACCAACTTTGGTCTGCTGGCTGGCCTGAGATTTTGTTAGATTAGAATGTTAGAAGATTAGAATTAGAGCCTTGATGTTCGGCTTTTTGGCAGGCGTCTAGAAACCATACATTGATTTGCCAGTATACGCGAATCCGGAAAACATGCGTGCATAGAGCCTATTATCTGACAAGCTCTATTTATCTGACAGCACTCCTAATTAGTTTCCAAGATGGTGAGCTGTTCTAAGGTGACTGAAACCCTGCGACAGCAGGTTTTCCAGAGGAACGCCAAAAGGATAATCCTTTCAGCCACTGCAAGTGAAGTTGGTTGTTCCAAGTCTGTAATTTCTAGAATACTGCAGTTTTATGATTCATTCAAGACCCCCAAAAATGCTGGTCACCCACATTAGATAAAAGTGGATAATGTGAACAAAATAATGTGAAGAATAACTTTGGGGAATCGGTGAAGCAGTGCAGCTGGAATCGGTTTAACAGTGCAGCTGGAATTGCTTGCCGGTTCAGCACTGAACACGGTAAGGATCTATCTCTGCATACAGCGTCTCGCTGTTTAAGCCAATTTGGACTGAATGTCCACTCTGCAGTGACCAAGCCTCTCATCAGCAGAAAGAGTCAAAAGGCTAGACTAACCTTTGCTGAGAAGCATGTTGTGTAGACAGAGGAGAACAGGTCTAGAATTCACTTTAGTGATGAGAGTTTAATTCATTTGGGTCTGAAGGGATACATTATGTTTGGTGTCAAACTGGGGAAAGACTGAACCCAAAGTGCATAAAGTCGTCAGTTAAAGTAGGAGGAGAAAGCATCATGGATTGGGGGATGTTTTTTGCAGCATGAGTTGGGCCTTTTGTACAGTTACATGGCAAGGTGACTGCAAATGTTTATCAGAACCTCTTGCAGCAACATGTGGTTCCTTTCCTGTGAGTATCTCCCAATCAGCCTGCAATTTTCATGCAAGCCAATGTCTTCTGTCAAACTGCAAAACAGCTAAAGCAGTTTCTTGAAGCTAGCAACATTGAAATAATGAAATGGCCAGCCCAGAGTCCAGACCCGATAGAGAATCTCTGGAAAATCCCTGACGACCAAGTTATAGCTAAGAAACCCACTACAGATACCGAACTGTGGAACAGATTAGAAGAAGATCAAACAAGATCAAACCAGAGCAGTGTGAGAAACTAGTGATCTCCTGAGGGTGTAGATGGGCTGAAGTCATTCAAAGCAAGGGCCTCTACACTTCCTACTAATGATTGAAAGCTGTTACTCTTCAAAAACTTTAGGCGAAATATTTTTTTGTGCTACAAAGATTAATGTTCTTTAATTTTGACCACTGTGTTTTCCAAAAAATAAAGGCTTTTTTGAAGTGCCTTGATTATTTTGATAAACATGCTAGTAGAACAGTCCTTGAAATTCTGAGCAATGAAGGTTAACGATATTTCAGGAAAAATCGAGTGCTCCTATATTTCTCTAATTTTGATTTCCACTGTAGAAATAAACCAGGTATCCAGCAAAAATACTTTATGTACCAAAAGCAACTGTCTGGTACAAGGTACATTAAAACATTGGTGACCTCACTAATGGAAATCAACCTGGAACACCAAAAAATACTACTGTGAAAATAATGTCTATATAGGGCCGAAAACAAGTGTCCATTATCTAAAGCCCTGCAATGACATACAGTTTGATTTTGTTAAAATAAAATTAAGTTGAACTGTCTATTTGATTTTCTGGAGGAAAATGTATTGTTTAGATTATACAACCAATCGGTATATTAAGTAGATTAATCCAGAGAAAAACAGTCATTAGTGGCAGCCCTAGAAACTATTCACCGTTATAGCAAATGACAGCCTTTGCTTGTTGTGTATGATACTGTGTAACAGGGTTGGGGCCATTCCGGAATGCAATCATCAATTCCAATCCAAAACAGGAAATGGAGCTGGAGTTGGGATTGGAAAAAGAAACTATGAGGAACAGAATTGGAACTGAATTCAATTTTCAGGGAGACATAAATTCTAACTCCAGTTCCATTTCAACAGCTGTTCTGGATATCCACAGCTTCATAATTACAGTCAGCTGCACTGCTACCACGTTAATAAACCTGATTAAAATATCAATTTACAGCTCTCCTTAAATTCACGCTGAACCATGTGACCTACTACCAGATTTACGGCAAAATAGCTTAAATTATTTTGTGGTAATTTATTTGCCAAAAAAAAAAGTTGCAGTAAAGTCTCTGTAATTTTACATATGCTTTTTAAGTGCTGCATTTGTAAACAGCATGCAAACAAAAAGTATTATTTTTTTCTCCACATTACTTCATCTCTCTCATGTAGAATTACTTAGAATTTAATTGGAATAAAATAAAAACTTCTGTTTGTCCATATTGACCTATTTTTTTACCCTTATTTACCTACCCCCCAGACTTTGTCCCTTAAGTGCAATGTGTAAATGGGACATTACATACTGTGGTAGTTTTTGCAATATGCCCAATTTGCCCTATTTAGCTTGTTTTGTGGATAAAGAATGACAATGTATTTTGATCACTGGACACTTTTGAGAGGCGGGTGATTTCTATGACTTCTTCATTGTAAATAACATCAGTGTGATAAATTGCAATTTCAAAACTCTTCATCTGATGTGTAAGCAAAAATGGGCAACCCTATAGTCCCTAATCAATTCAGATCCACAGGGCTAGAACAGAAATAAAAATCCTACTGTTAAAATATTAGTGGAACAGAACATACATCTTACGTGGTACTTTGCAACTAATATCCACCACAACCACACATATAAAATATTACAAACAAAACAGACAGCATGTACTATATCTGTAGTATATCAATATCTGCATTTCACAAACACTAAAGCCAGTGTACTCAGTAACGCAAATGGGTCTTACATAACATGACACAATATCAGGGAAAGAAAATATTAAAATGTAAATAGAAACAAAGACAGACAGACAGCCTATTCCTTAGGCCTACAATGTGTTAATGGATAAAGGGCACATACTGCATTAGCAGTAGTTTAAAACAGTAAAACGCTGGTAAAACAAAACAGACAGAGGTCCATAAGGGACAAATAAAAGAAGAACCCTTGTGAGCCTGAGCCTGTAGGGCGGAAGTGGCCTACATAGTCCCTGCAGTCCCAGTGGAGTGGTTTCTAGGGCACTGGTATTGCTCTACAGCGAGCAGATGTAGTACCTGTACCCACAAGAATGCTGTACCAGCTACACTACACCTACTTAACCAGTTTACTATTACCTTGTCTCAACAACACTGCTGCACCAGTAATGTTTTAGTAGATTACAGGACACCGCTAAACTGATGAAAAACAGGCAGCACAAAGATGCAGCATCTACACTGGCATCATGATCACAAGAAGCATACGACCACAACTGGAACACTAAAAAGTTGAAGAAAAAAAAAAGAATCGTTTTTTAAATGTAAAGGAAACACTACTACCCCATGTCTTGCAAGCAGGTAAAATTTCCTTGTCAGAGTGCAATTATTTATTGCTTTGTATCCAAGTTGTTTTAATGGTGACAGAGCAGCAATAGAATAATGATCAAGCCTTACTGTCTAATAGATCTATGACTCTCCCCTGGTGGAATATAAGCACAGTCACAAGGAGTGAGGATGTGGTCGTCTTCTTTCAGGGACAGCTGCACATGAGCATGGGAGTACTGAAGTGCACAGAGAGGCAGGGCTTCCAGTATAAAGGAATTCTGTCAATATGGAATTCTTTTAGAATCATTTGTTGATTTTAAATATGCCTGATTTTCTGCCTGATGTTCTGTATGTGTGCAAGCTGCTCTCCATTGGGCTCAACAATAAGTAACTTTTACTGTTGAAATATCATTACTGTTACACTGCTCCACAGCCTAAATTTTGTTTAAACAGATATTTTTATATTTACTTTTGTCTCTTATTTTTCAGTTCAATGATAAGTTAAATCCACCACTGAAAGAGAATATCTATTTAGCTCTTATTAATGTAGCCTCGCTACTATTACTTAGCAGAAGTGTTGACTCAAACAGCAGCTCAGCATTTGAAATATTACTGTTAACCTGTCCTTAACTGTAACACCTTGCAATAACCCAAATTCTAATCTTATTTTCAACCTTAAATAAACAGTGCATTGAAACAAGTGTCTGAAAAGAACATCCATGCTCAAGGTAGCTGTACCGGGCTCAGAAGTCAAAACACACATCTTTTGCAATCAAGGAAATGAGAGGTCGAAATGAGTTCAAGAAGCAGTGCGACACCAAGCCACAAAGAGGCAAAAACAGGAAAAAGATGGGGCCAAGGAGTAACCTACCAAAATGGGCCTGAGGGAAGGCCTGCCCGTGCAGGGTTCCAAACAAGCCTTGTCCAGCATGACGAGAACAACCAGATAGAACTGTCAGTCTAAGACAGACTCCCTCTACTTTTCAAGCACACACACTGACACACTGTGACCTGTCATCAATTATGGTCAAATTTAAAAGGCAACCACTTTTCTGATACTTCCTTGTGACAATAAGTACCAGCAGACAGAATATTATATCATAATAATTGTGTAAAATTCAGAATTTGTTTCACTTTTTTGTCATTGAGTACCCTATACCACAGAGTTTATGGGAAACACAGCAACGCAGTTGTGAAGAGTTTCAAAATGAAAGCACTGGTTGAATGACTCTTCTAGGTCAATTCGGCCTGCTAATATTAATGGATATAGGCAAAAATAAACTAAAAGCTGTTTCTTGAGATTTGCACCAATATGGTTCCATAGTTAAGTAGTGCTTCAATGACACAAGTTCCTACTATCCCATCACACCCCACACAACCCCCTCAACCACACATTCATTCCAACCGACTCCACCTGTGGCTGCCACAGCTGCTGCTCTGCCATTGGTCTGGAACGGATTGGTTGGGGCGGTTGCTGGGGCAACCGGAGCAGCAACAAAGGGATTTGTTGATGGAGCTGCTAAAACAATACAAGAAAAGCAGTAATCAGTTTTGAAAGTGACAAACTATAGAAGAAAAAAAAATTAGCATGTAATTATTAAAGCAGCTATGTAGATGTCAAGTGACTTCAGTACACCTGCCTTCCATCTACTAATCCAAAGAAAAAGACAAAAATAAAAGGGGGCATTTACTCACCTCCAAAACCCTGGGGCATGCTGGGTATCACCTGCTGTACCTGGGCTGGAGTTACCCCTGTCACAGCACCATAGACACTGCTGAGGCAGAAGAGACAAACAGACCAGCAGTTCAGACACAACAGGAACTGGTGGGGGGGGGTATAAGTGAGCACAGCACACTGTTTGGATGTGTGTTTTTCTCACATCACAGGGCAGTTATGTGTAAGAGATCCAATCTCTGACTTACCCTGGGGCAGAGCTGCTTGTGCTGTACACACTACTAGTTGGGGCAGAAGAACTGAAGACATTGTCCAGCTCAGCCAAGGCAGCATAGCGGTCGCCTCCACCCCCAGCAGATTGGGACTGAGGTGGCACTACTCCTGCTGAAGCCGGGGCAGAACTTATCCCACTAAGTATACTACCTCCTGGTGCAAGACAGGACACAGAGAGCGGGTCAGAGCGTCGGCCTTCTCACCCTGTACAGACGGCAGCAGCGACTTTGCACATTCTCTGGCAAACACCTTAACACGACGAAAACTGTGCACCTGGACCAAACCCTGACAGCAGGAACCTAGTGAATCACTACAGAAGATTCCAGTTAAACACAAATGTGCTGCCAAGAGGATCTACAACTAACACGACACGGTCAAATTAGTATTGAACAGCACGTCCCTCCTGACAAACACAGTGCTCTTTTATCACAGGTACAAACACAGCCCAAATAGACACTGCCGACAGTGTCTGTTGCACAACAATTAAGACTCTGTTTATGTAAAGATGAATTGTGGCAAAAGAAACTTCCTGTGGGGAAAGTTCTGCAGAAGCGGGCCCAAAAAATGTCTACAGAAGTGCTTTGGTTTTAGAATGAATGACACGACCTATCAATTCTCCTACCCTCTCCCCACCCAAAACCTTCTAAACTCACAAAATAATAAAGCCAAGGAGCGCACTCTGATTTACAGTGGCCAGATAGATTTCAGGCAGAAGGCCACTGTGGCTTCTCTACTCTGCCCTTTGGCATCAGGATAAACCCAAGCAGGGTGGACATCTTTAATTCTGCAAAACAGGGAGGGCTGTTTTAAAAAATTACCTTGCTCAGGTTTGGCAGAGCTAAAGATGTTATCCAGGTCAGCCAGAGCTGCGTATCTATCAGCTGGGGCGCTAGTGCTGTCTACAGCTGCTTTGGGGCCTCCTGCGGAGTTACTCTGGGAGGAACTGAAGGATCCAAAGTCAGCGCTACAGGATTTGGGGAAGTTGTCAAAATTTGCAAAACTGGCATTAGCTAATCCAGAGCTGCTACCTGTATGGAGGAGAAAAATGACACAGGTATCAAGAGAGAGCTTGAAGCTGCAAGGCTTCCATGCACTGTGTCTGTCCACTTTTTACAGCGCTCCTTCACATACACAGCATTCACAAGTGGCACAGCACTGCACCAGATACCAACACAACCGCCACTTTGGAGTAGCTGTGAACAACTGCACCTTGACACTGAGCACTACCTTGGGCACTTCCATGATAAATATAGCGCAACGCTGTAACGTATCCTTTTACTGTAAGCACTGGGTCTAACACAAATCAGTAGCTGAGAAAAGGTTGCATATTGTATGCATTAGGTCATAGGTCATACCATGATAAACAAAACTGAATAATAGGCAATCATGGCATAAATGCAGAGGCTGTGCCGTTTCATAACTATAGTCCCAGCTAGGCTTGGGAAAAAGGCCTAGCTCAATTATAAAGAAAGGTGACAGAATATAGGCCAAAAAACGTCACTTTGCATTTCATTTCAGAGGAGTATAATACTGGGTTGGCGATAACAGCGCTCTCCTGGCTGCAGTCCACACCACACAAAGTTCAAACCCTTCATTTCATCTAGTGGCAGCAGAATGAGGACCAAATGTATGATATTCAGAGAATGGTAGGGCTGTGGCATACCATAGAGCTATGCTGGTGTCAGGACAATCGAGGAATTGTTAGGTGCTATGTCTTACAGACAATAAAAAATTCTAATTAGAAAGTAACATACTATATTTTTAATTAGAGCCCATAAAACTTAATGGCAACTACGGAGCTCTTGGGAGATTAGGAAGAAAATATACTGGGATAATATTAGCTTATTGCTGAAAACTATCCAACATATTTCACCCATCCATCTTCTATGCAACTTAATACATGGTCAGAATGATCCTGGAGCCTAACCCAGAAAACAAAGGTCTTGAAGCAGGGCACACCCTGAACAGGATGTCAGTCTATCTCATGGAAGACCAAATTGCCACAACAAATGTTTTTAGACATCTTCAGATATGCTGCAGTTCAAAGATAAATGGGAAACATTTATTTATAGCATGTAAAATCAAACGCACTCATGTACATACACACAACAAGCTATTATATACTGACCAGTCCAATTAGAGACTTTGGTTATAAAGATAGGGGCTGAAACACGTCTTAGATCCTGTATTTCTTTGGTAAAATTTAATTTATGATTATGGCCCTTAGCTCTCTTTTCATCAACAGCTTCCAGTTAGATAAAGGTGGTATAGTATTAGATACAGAAAGACAAAGTGGACGAGCAAAGAGACAGTGATGGAAACAGACAGGGCTGAGAGCTCCTGGGGGCCCAGCAGACTTACTGTGTGAGGTCAGAGGTAGCAGAACAGTGGAAAACTCACCCACACTGTGGCTGGATGAGAGAGCAGTGAAAACTGGCAGCCAACAGGAGGGACAGGAAAGTGACAGAACAGAACAGAAAGCAGAAAAGAAACAAACAAAAGTGTGAAGTAAATTTAAAGAAACGGAGCAAATGGGAACCAAAAGCACAGGCCAAGCAGCGGTTAGACCACCTGCCAAAACAACAAAAGGGCTGTTCAGCACCAATACAGGACATTCAGTCGACCCACAATCATTGGCTGTGGTCATAATATCAGACAAAACACATACATACTTTGGTGAAAAGGAAATCCAATAAAATGGACTTTTTTGGTGTGAACAACCTTTACCAGACACAAAAGAAAACTTTCATAGAGTGTGAAAGCAAGCAGTGCAACAGTTTCAGACAAACTCTAAAAGAGGAAAACAGAGAAACAAAGCAGGGAATAGTCTGACAAAATGGTTGGTAAAAACCCACAGGTTTCTGATACAACGGAAATACACGTGAGGTAGGGGTTCTTCCCAAAACAACAAGTAATCATTTATGGAAAAACAAACAAACAAACAAATGAATTGAGACAAAAATCAGTAGGCCAGGGGTGCCCAATCTTATCCGCAAAGGGCCGGTGTGTATGCGGGTTCTCGCTGCAACTCCCTAATTAGATTACTAATTAGAGGACTGATTGGCTGAAGAGTCCTCACACCTGGGTTTGAACAGC
>JAODJU010000036.1:17601037-17613783 GCA_026776725.1 Gnathonemus echidnorhynchus
GCTTTCTAAAAGTTTTTACAAGTTTCTAAAAGTGTTTACAATGGCGTGGTCTGCCATCTCACTTACAAGCATCTTTTGTGGCTTGTCAGATTGTACTTTAACCCTAAAGTAAAAAAAAAGCTAAATAAAGTTAAAACTTGTTTTGAACCATTTTTTTGTCATCTGTAGTTTGATTTTGAGTAGGGGAGGGGAAAATCGATTAAAATCGGATTTTTTGTGAAAAAATCAGAGATTTTATTTTTAGGCCATATCGCCCAGCTCTAGTCCATGCCCAAATAAATAATATTTCTCCATAAATATATGCTTTACAAGACAACTGACATATCCGGCAGAATTCATTTTTGTCAACACTTACTTGCTGGTGTATGATACACATTACTTGCTGCAGCCAGCTAAACGCAACACACAAAACAATGATACTGATCTCTGATAATCTGGCTTCATCCATGAGTGATGGAGCTGCACTGTCAGTGTCACGATCTGGAGTGATTCCTGTTAGGGATGTTTCGCTTATGATGGCAGCTGTTTTACCATCCAGAGGTGACAATGACATGGTGTTTGGGTCACCCCCTATGGCCTAGACATGAGATCTGAGTTGCATTCATTTTTGGTGGACATTTTCAGATGGATCAGCTTCTTCCTCACCTCTACTGCTATTCTCATTATACTGTAGGGGACACAACATTAACTGTGTGTGTCCCCCGTCCCCATGCTAGGTCCTCCTCTTTCTCTGACAGGCCACTAGTAAAGTCGCTAAACAGTAACTGTTTTTGTCCTCCTCATTCTTGGTGAAGTTCTGTTTTACGCCCCTTCATTTTTTTCTTAACGTCTTACTATCAAAATACAGAGAAAAAAAATCCAAATATCATTTTGTATGGCTGTTCATACGCATGACTGATAATTTCCAAGTTGCCCTTGTGTACCAGCGATTCATTCACATCAAGGACTTGTTCTATGCACATTTTTATAATGGTCTTGTCTGCCAAGGTTAAAAAAAGATATCAAATACTTCTTGAGTTATCATGCTGACAAGATCAAGTATCTGAGGCTGCCCTTCTCTTTGACATTACTGTTTCAGTTTTGGGGCAATTTGTCTCAAAATCTGATGACATACAAATTTTCAACCATACGTCTCCAAAGTTTGAAAAAAAATCCATCAAATTCTTTTAGACTAACTTTGTTAACCAAACAGCGTATTTTCTACAGCCTCCATTTTTTTCATTTCCACACTGGCTGGCTGCTTCATTTATGAAGGAATCTGTGTCAAAATGAAAAAAAGTATAGATCTAAAAAGTATAGAAGTTCCTGTAAAGCAGTAATAAGATACATCAAATAATTTTTGACTTATCGCATTCACAGACCAAATGTCTGCAGTGATTCTTTTCTTTGGTGTTAAGTGGTGTTGCTTCAGTTTTGTTTCAAACGTCAAGCAGTTCCAAAACCTTCACAAAATTTTTAATTTATGCTAACAAGATGAAGTGTCAAAACTGCCAATTTCTTAATGTAAGTATGCAACACTGTATCAACTTTAGTGAAATCTGTCTCAAAATTGAACCAGTTTCATTTTGGCACCCATAGAATTTGTCTTCATAGTCTGAAAAAGATTTCTGTAATATATTTTGAGTTATCACACCAACACGAAAATGTCCGCGATGCCTGACTGGTTCCAAAGCCATACGTATTCCCCTTCCAGGGAAAACGATAAAGTGACAATTCACATATACAAAACATCCTCAGAGAGTCTTAAAAATATGGAAAATGCAGTCATGAATGAAAAACAAGCATTTAATTCAGATTTATAACAAAGTACCAAACAACAAGTAAGATGTGTAGCAACTAGGGGTGGGGAAAAATATCAATTTTACGAGTAATCACAAATGGTTTTGACAATTCAATATTGATTCATAAAATCCCAAGATCAATCTAGTTCATTTAGCCATTTTCCCTGTGTCTGAAAATTTTACTTCCGTCCTTACATCCGTCCTCTTATCGTATAGGTGGCTCTACTTTTTACTCTCACTGACAGAAGGGTTGCAATAGTAGTGTGCAATCACCTTGCGCTGCCATCTTGGTGTATTGTCAGTCATGATAATGGAGTACTCCGACCACGAGAATGCAAGCTAGTCACGGTAAGCAGAGCTTTATTCTCACACCTGTCATTTTCAGTAACCTACTTATGGTTATGCAAAATAGCATTAGGCCTACATGAGAGCAAAATAAATAAAACAATATAGAAGCAAACAATATAAGGAAAAAAATGATTATTGGATGTGACCTGTCATTTATAATAATATAATTACCCGTTTTTTTCAAACATCGGAGTAACACAAACAAATGAAAAGTGACTGAAAGGTTGTAGGTATAAGTAATATTTCTGGCTGGGTACAATAATGACAGAGGGGAAGTGTGGATGAAATATTTCAGTGTATTCATGGGTAAGTACAAGAATATAATTCTGCCATATATAAGTACAAGAAGTAGTTTCATATTTTTTATTATATATTGTGTTTCGTTACTTTATTTATAAAGTGTAATGGTAACTTAATAATGTTGCCTTGCAGTGTTAACACTACAGTGCTGTGCCTGTTATTGTTTTTACAACAGATCAGGTTTGATTGCACATCAGTGAATGTGTATTAAATGCAGAGTGAAGAGTATTCAGCTGAGCACTTGTGAATTGAAATTGAAACAAATTGGTAGGTCAGGGCCAATTCCTAGCCCTAAACAATACCTGTATGTTCCTCAAATAAAACGATTCATATTAGTATTTTGGCACATATCTTAAAGTTAAAGTATTTCTGAGTTTAAGACTTGCCTATTGTTATTTGCAGATATTCTTTTCAATCAGAAGTCATATTTTTGTGATTTGAAAAACACAATTTGGTTTTGTTCTTTAAGAACTATAAAAGTGTGTTCCTCACATAAAAAGATTTTGGTATACAAGCCTTTGGCCTCTCTTTAGTGGTTTTCAAAATTTGTTTCCAGTGACTCTACACTTGAATATTTGTGTTCCATTTACAACATTTAAACAATATGGAAAGCTACTATGTAGTACTCATCAGACATCGAATCAGAACAGAATCAAATCTGATTGAATTGAATCGTTAGCTTGTGAATTGAAATCGAACTGGGGCATTACCCAGCCCTAACTGACTGCAAAGGTTAAAAAAAGGTCCTGAATGAAAGTTATGGTTGTGGTCCAAAGTTTGGTCCAAGTGTTTCTAGATTTCTGTATGAATACAGTACTAACCCCCTAAAAGACTGACAGGCCACCCACACATGCACAACTCCTACTCATTTCTACTAAGCACCAGTTTGCCCAATGATCTCAAGCAGCTGTAGGGGGAAAAACTGATTTGTATGTGAGTGACTGTGAGCCATAATATTCATTATAAAATACATTATGTATCTATTAGTAAGTAGACTTTTGACAGCACACCCATAAGACCACACCACCTTACTTTTCAGACAGTTTTACAAAAGCCACTTTGTTATGAGAACAAGCAGAAATCTAGTCTAGTAGCAAGCTCCAAAAACCTATATTCTTTCAAGCAATCAGTGACAACTCAATTGCACAACTGCCCGGAAATAGTACATCCCTAAAGCTTATAAAACTAAACGTGGATCATCAGAAAGGAGAGGGCTCAGAATAAAACCTGCACCTTACAATAATCTAGAAGACAGCACATCAAACCACATTTACTTTGAAAGACAGCCACAATTCATTTCATCTGCTTGTAATTTTGTCTTTAAAAGAAAGTGCATACCAGAAACAGTAACAAGTAATTTTGTATTTCAATTACAATTTAAATCTTGTTTTTAAATGGGGGTTTTAAATTTCACGAATATTCTGAAAACTCTAAGTCCAATGATGCAAACATATAATCTTTTTGCAAGTGTAAAAAGGAAATATTAAAGTTAACCAAACTAGTGTATACAGCCAGTTAAAGCCAATTGGGCATTAGCTATGAGGCAAGAAACTTGACACTAAGACATGAAACAACCCACTTTTCCACTTCAGTTTGATCTGTTTTGGTATAATTAATACCGCATTATGACTTTTTTTTTCTAACAACCTCTGGTTTCTAAGGTGTAAGGTTAATAAGCACCATAGCAGTTTACCATTTTAATTAGGCGAGCCCCATCTCCTTCCCGTCTTTTTCCCCCATTTTAAACTGTCACCAACTTACAGGAAGACATCTTTAAGCAGATTCCTGATCATACTTGATAAAGCCAGCTAACCTGTACCTGTAAACTTATTTTTATGTGAACAAACAAAATGTGGAAAAATTATATGTAAAAGATTTTACATTTATTGTTTACCAGACAATTTTATGTCTAATTGTATTATGCATCAGAGCTGCATTGTGGATAGTGCCACTGTTTTTCAAATTGCAAAGTCAACATCACTACATACACTCCTCTTTTTATACCACCTCCCAAGTTAACAATACATGACACACGGCCCAAAAAAAGAAGTTGCCCTTTAAGCATTACTCTGTCATTCAGATAATCACCAAAATCCAAAGCAGTTACCTGAAAAATCTGATGCACCTTTCACTTAAATCAATTCCAAAATGAGAGGTAATTCTAAATATAATGTACATAGGAGACTCCCTGCAGATTAGAACTATGACCTACAACCAGGGGTGGCCAATCTTATCCCGGAAGGGCCACTGTGTATGGGGGTTTTCGCTGCAACTCCCTAATTAGAAGACTGATTGGCTGAAGAATCCTCACACCTGGGTTTGAACAGCTGACCTAAAGATTATCCCAAAAACCCACATACACACTGGCCCTTCGCGGACAAGACTGGCCATCCCTGATCTACACAAACACCCAGATGACCACCTGCACTTGTACTACTTACTCAACAGCACAGAAAACACTGGTGTCAGAATACTACACACAGCAGAGATTTTTAAAGAACTTTACTGCTGTTCATTATGGAGTTTAATATAATTACACCTTGGGGAAATTTTCTCTACATATAATCCCAAATGCTTTAAAAAGCAATAACTTAAAATCCAATACTATCTCATAGGAATCTAGAGCTAAAAATTAGTGTTCTGGCTTAGTCTACTGCTTATGAACTGAACATGAAATCAGTTTTGGTTCAGGAGAGACTACAGTCCAAAAAAGTCATGCTAGATTGGAAGTGGAAAAGCTGTTCTCAAATCAGGAAAAACAAGGCCTGAAAAGACACTATGAAACACATGAAGGACAACCACCTCACCTTCGTTAATTATCAACCATTACATAGTAATGGGGAATGATTGACTGATATCATTTGGAGAAAAAGTAGGAAGAATATTAAAGGTAACTGACCAGATTACATTGTAACAGCATCTTTCTAACAGAAGGCACAGTGAACTGATTAAGGCCATCCATCTTATAACCAGTTTTCTCATTAGGACCACATGGGAGCCTGAAGCTTAGCTTAGACATAAGGTTGGGGAAGACCCAGTACAAAATACCAGTGCATCACAGGGCACATACTAGGGGCAATTTAGTCACACAAAGCAGTGTAACTGCATGTTTTTGAACTGTGCAAAGAAACCAGAGTACTAGGAGGTTACCTGTGTGACACAGTGAGAATATGCAAACCACACACTTACAGAGAGGTCGGATCTGAACCCCAACCTGGCAGGTGTAGGCAATAATGCTACCCTCTGAACCACCAGGCCACCCTAAATTTAATAGTAGCTTTTATTTTATTTACATTTAGAAATATTACCTCAATCTTGAACAAACAAAAGCTGCGGTCAGAGTTTATGCAAGGTGTTTCACCATATGGGTTTGTAGAGGGTGGTGCCCAAGGAAAAGCACTGAAACCTGCACCTTAAAATAAAGGGACCACAAAACCCATGCAAACTGCGAATACTAGTCAACCCAAACTAATGTGAATAAATATTAAGTTGCTAATGCTAAATAGTTTGGCTGTAAAAAGAAAAACTATAATGGTAACCAAAGATGTGGTAATATTGGGATAATGACATAATAGGAGGACATTTAAATACAACAGTTGAACACAGATTAATTTTAATTGTGTTAAAATAATTTGATATATATATATATATATATATACACACACACACACACACACACACACACTAAATAGCAATGGTGTTATTTTTCTATATCGAAAACATGACACTAATCCTAAATCCATAGGCAGGTATACAGATGTTGGATTATACAACAGTGAAACATAACTAGGCCTCCACCTCGACGTCAAGGCTACAACTTCTAGTTAGCCATGTCTTTTCACACGAAATACCAGCAGCTTGTTGCTTACTCAAACGCCACACTTCCGGGTTGTACAGGCGGCACTGCAAATATTACCCAATAATTGCTCAAAATTATTGGGTAATATAATAAACCACATGGTTTCCACTTTACACAGCCTAGAAATAGTGGCTCCGTCCGTGAAATGCCCCAAGCGTACCCATTTTGGGTTCTAAAAAAAATATCGTTTTTTTCCATCCACTGCAGATTACTACAATACACACAGGAAGCAAATAGATCTGTATTTTCATATATTATCCTGTACTGGCGGTATATGGATCTATGGGTAATACTAGCTAGATAAATATTACTCCATCTGTTAGCTAATGCTGCCGCGAATGCCAAAGCCTAGGAGCATTACAACGGGACCGCACCATAAGGATGTCTGCTTAGCAGCAACTTGCTATCGATTTTAGCTAGCAGGCTAGCTTAAAACCCAACCCCCACCTCCGCAGACAATAACGGTAGCTAGCCAAACGACTTCACTAGTGATCCGATCTTTACTTCGTACATGCACTGCGGAACCATTACACATCGCAGTGTCAAAAAACACGTAAAAGGTCAAGGTTTTAATTCATACTTACAAAATGCCTGAACAGGAGGTACAGACGAAGGAGCCCACCGTCATGTTAGCATAAGTTGGGCCGCGCTGGTCGCAGTCAAAGCACTTTCTGTTGGGAGGTAAGCTCGTCATTTCCCGGAGCATCTTCAGGTGCTTCTCCTCCTGCTTTCGCTTCGCGCTCGCCGCCATAGCCTGGGCCGGGAACTGTCGAGAGGAACAGAATAACACCCAGGGAGGGAAGGGAAACTGACAAGTCGTGTGGTGCTGGTGGTCGCAGTGGCGACGGGGATACTGGAAAGGAGGAAAAAAAAAGACGGAACAAGGTAGCCGAATGAAGAACGGAGTGAACCGAACCTAAACCGGAATTCGCTGTGCTCTCCGGTTTCCACGAACAAGGAGTCAAAGCGCGGTAGTCAAGAGGAGGGACGTGCGCGACCCGCCCGCCAGCGCCTGCCACGCGTTGCTAGCGCCACCCAGACAGCAATAGACGCTCTTTACTGCACTGTGGAGCGAAACTGAACCGCTGCAGGAAGCTGAGCGCTCGCTGTTTTAGTCAAATCCACGGTCTTAGACAACTGCACTTTGTGCACAAATAGACTATTTATTTATTAATTGCCATGTCTTTTGTTCTTATGTTACACTGTCTAGTCTTGTATTACACTGTTTGTTTTATTCACCACGTAACCCCCCAACTGTGGCAGACGGATTTCGCTATTACCCGAATCCATGCGACAATAAAAGCTGCTATTCGTAAACAAAAACATGAAATTTAATTTAAAATAGCCCCGTTATATTTTTCTCCTTACGTAGCTTTTTGAAATCCAAGCAACGTGATTTATTGAAACTGTTATCATTAAATATACAGTACACTAAACACGGTTAATGTTAATTGTTCCTTATTTTTCTCTAAGTTTACTCGAATGTACCTGATCCTGGAAGAGATATCCGTTATAGGCTACTTCAGGGAACATCCATGAAAGACCGCACCTGGATTAGTTTGGAAAGTCATCTAAACTCATTCTTTAGCGTAATAATAATAAAAAAAGTTTTAAATCTTTGCCTTTTATTTCCACATTTTATAGTTCGGGTTAAACAACGCACATGTAGTTGAGAGTGACCAGGTGAACTTAATCACAAAGTGTCTTTCAACATCAGATAGAACGAATTTAAATAAAATCTATTAAAACCTCCAATGAGTCATTACACCCAGAAATACAAATACCGCATCTCCTATTTCCAGTTTTGGTGCGACGACCGTTTGGGAAGCGGGATCCTTAAAGGGAATGTTATTTTATGGGTAGCCTTACTCTCAGAAGCGGAGAGCCCCCTCGTCAGTTAGTTGCAAGGAAACACTGTATATGCAGCAGATGAAACTGCGGTCATTTCGTTGATATTTAGAGGAAGGATGGATGGATGGATGGATGGATGGATGGATGGATAGATAGATAGATAGATAGATAGATAGATAGATAGATAGATAGATAGATAGATAGATAGATAGATAAAAATCTGGTTGTCTGCCTCATGCAGGTGACACCTACAAATATAATTTATAACTTAAAGTTTCACTAGTTTCAAAATAAAGTATAAATGTGTAATTTTTTCCTGTTTGGACAAATTTATTGTTGCAGAATTTAGTAAATATGTGTAAACATTATTTTAGGGTTCAGAAACATAACAAATGGCATTTGTCATTATACATTTTTATTGCTCACAAGCACATTTGAATTTGTGTTAATTAATCCAATTATATTCCAACAATCCTGTAACAAGAATCCAAATTTATCTTCAAAAGATCTTGATGTGTGTTATCAACCTCCCAAGTGTACAAAGTAATTGAGTTCATCTCCATCCTTCCCAGCCGACAGAATAATTTGTATTTTGATTACCATGGTGGCCAGTGTGATTACAAATCATCTATGGGTTTTTGCATGTGTGTATGGCAAACATGGAAGATTGTTCCAGAAGGGCTGAGAAGTCCCAGGGTCTCCGGTTCTCAGTGTATCCATACAGCTTTCTCAATGCTACACGTGCTGCCTCTTCTTCCGCAGCCAGAATGGTCTCTCCTGGAGCTTCGGCGAGGAGCTTCTTATCACTGAATTAACAAAAAAAGACAACCACATTATACAGAATACATTATATTGCAAACATAGTTAATAAACAAACCAAACTTCAGCTTACCTGTAGAGTCCCACAAAATAGAGGGGCAGCACTGTGCTGGCGCCGGCCGATCTGGTAAGACGGGGTTCGGGGAGGGGCAGATTTCTGCAGGACATTTCCTCCACCAGCAGCCCCATGGGGTTCACTACTGGCCACAGCTCAAACAGGTCCTTCCCTATCAACTGTGTGATCAGAAAGTCCTGAGCATAAAAATGGAAACACAGGATAAGTAAGCTCAACCAATTATAACAGACAGACAGCACTTCAAACAATACTCTCAAATATATATTTTCAAGCATAATTATGTAATTATTCACATTTCAGACAGTCACCAAGGAGGGAGTAAAATAATAAATGCAACTTTCAAAACATGCTGAATTGATTGTTACTTGCAGTCCTTTAAAAACATACTCTGAGAAAAAGTGCTGCTCTCTCTGGTCCACTGCTCTCCTGAAGTGCTCCAATTACAGCAAAGAATGTATCATGCAGGATGCTTTCAGGTACAGGGAATTGACCGCTCAGTGTCAACTCCTCAATGGCAAGATTGCGTGCTACATGGCACACAACTTCAGGACAGCTAAGGTGGCCCACCACAGCTGCAACAGCTTGGTCTGGGAGGCTTGTAAAGTTGCTTCTGCACCAGTCAGTCAGGAAAGCCATAGTGAAGTTCAGTCCCTGTACACGGAGCTGTGCATTATCCTTCAAGTTCAGCGCAGCCATTTGATTGTCCAGCTCCAACAAGCGTCTTCGCTCCTCCTCAGCTCTCACATAGCAAGGATTCACAAATGCTAATTTCAGGAGTTCCAATGAGAAACTTTCCTGAAGCCTGCTGCTCAATGCTTGAATTTCTGCATGATAATCCCAGTTTGGCTGATGAGAACTACAGAACAAAAAAAGTTAAAATTATTCTGTGAGTGATCTGACCTCATTAGTCACACCAGTTAGAAGCAGTACATTGAAAACATGACAAAATGTTTTAAGTGCATAGAATAACTAGATACAAGCAATCAGTTACAAAGCATTTAAAAGTAAAAAAAAAACTGAAAAGTATGTCATAACATACATATTGCACACTAATATTATATTATTATTGCATTTTAACTATAATATAAGCTATATTCAGTTGCCGGAAAAAAATAACACATATAAACTGCATTTACAAAATATTAACTTATTTTTAAAACCAATGGGTCATTCCATTCAACAAATGCATTACAATTTTTGATTTTGATAAAATTTGGCATGTTGATTTATGTGTACCTTCCAGAGCTCATAAATGTTTTTTTTTTTTATTTTTTACAGTGGGGAGTTGCAAAAAAATATGATTGTGTGTTTTCTTATGAGTTGTAACTTTTTTACTGTTACATAACTCTACTATAACTTTTTGTAAAGCTCAAAAATAGTATTTTTTCATGTATGTCCAAATTCAGAATTTGCATGTCTAGGTTTCTTTTTTCAAGGTCAAAATTCATCTTCTAAACTGCATTTTTTGCTATAATTGGTCATTGATAAAAACAAAGTGCTTGGAGTAACAAGTCATTTGTGTAGAAAAAAATACTTATGTATGCGTAGTAAAACACTGATCTGATTCTTGGTTCCCTTCATGAGATACACACCCAAAAAATGAAAAAGCAAAAACAATACAATTAAGCCTCAAAAAAGGCATTTAATTAATTAGAAGTACTCTTCACCTGTTTTTCAAACAAAACAAAAATCTTGTTATTCAAAGGGGTGTAGGAGTTACAAGGCTCTAAAATAAAACTGCATACAAATCTCACTCGTTTTTAATCTGCTTCTTTCATAAGAATAGCCTGAAGTATGTCTAGAGTGTATAATGTGTTTTGGGAGACGTTTCAGAGAATTTCTCCTCCATACTGCAAAATGAGGTCCAGGCATACCACTAGTCAGGGTAGCAGGCCACATTACACCCATTTATTGTGTAGCACAGAGGTTGGCAACCTTTTTAAAGCAAAGAGCCATTTTATCCTAAATGTCTGACAAGATTTACAAAGAGCCGCAATGGATAGAGAACAGAGTTTGAGATATGATTTTTACTGCGATATCGACATACAGTGGTACCGTTCAGAACTCGGGTTTGAATCCTAAGAAGTTCGAGTTCTGATTGAATTTTCCCTATAAGAAATAATGGAAAACCAATTAATTGGTTCATGGCCCCAAAAAATACACCTATATGTTTTTTTTAGCATTTAAACACAAAATGAACAGGATAAAATAAGAAGAGCATATACTGTACTAAACACGTCTAAGCACATTTATCAAAACAGTAATTTGTAAAGTAAGAAAGTAAATGTATCCATAATCCAAATGTAACCAATGTTTAAACAATGACACCTTTTTCATAAAGCCAGACACAGCACTACTACCTTGAGTCATACTAAGGGTTTGTATTTAATGTAGGAACAAAAACAAAACATTTAAAAAAATTAGAAAAAAATTGAGAGAGAGTGTATGCCATGTGGGCCATTTTTATTTTTATTATTACTCTCTATTTGTCAATTTGTTTGTAAATCGCAAGCTTTTAGGTTGTAACATTTGGACAACTATTGTGTAACTTTTTGGTGAGCAATGGCTACAGTATATAGTACAGTGTATTACCTCATATTTTCAATAAAAAAAAGCACTATCACCAACAAACGATGCTATCACAGTGAATGCAAGGCTGAGACTGAAGCGTTACCCTTTGTTTCCACTGAGACATGTGCCGCGTGACTCATTTCCCTGCGCATACAAGTTCTTAGTTGGATTATTGAAAAAACTTATATCAATCAAAAAACTTGGGACAGAATCAATCCTGTACAAATGCTGTTTAAATAATTTGCTTATAGTAATCAAGTAGTCTGCTTACAGAGTTAATTTTGGGTCTTTTTAAACCAGACAACATGTGGAAAAAATTAAAACTGTGGTAATTCTTTTTTTTACCTTTACTTTTATCGCATTAGTTTGCTTTGCAGTAACCTGTCTGCTTATGGCTACCTACCTGAGGCTAATGCGGCATTGGAACATGATGGTGGAAAATAGTCTTTCAAGTACAAATACAGATTCATCAAAGCTTAGGATCCTCAAACAATGAGTCAACTAGATACAGCAGCGAAACTACAATAAGTACTTTGAGACAATGTAATGTTAGGAAAATGTGATGTACAAATAAAACTGAATTGAATATTATGTACAGTACTGTACTGCATTATAGCATATTTGAAATATACAGATGCTCCTCTACTTACGAACGAGTCACGTTCTGAACGACCGTTTGTGACTTATAATGTTTGTAAGTCGTTATTCAACATCATTGTAGGGGTATACGCAATTACAAAAGAACTAGGGTGCCCCTTATAAATGGGGAAAAAATAATTTTTAAAAAAGTAGACTCTCACCCTAGAATGTTGCTACACCACTGAAGACATTTTTCTGTGAAATATTTTTGGATTTGGATAATATTTAGGGTATGCTCAAGTCATTTGCATTTTATAATGACTTCAAGCTTACCAACCGTGAACAAAAAGGCTTGGCAGAACTCTGCATACTTGACATTCATGTCTACCTGAAATCGTGGTTCTTGTCTCGGCTGCCAACCATTGCTCCAGCTAATGATCTGAATCTACTCAAAATTCTGTTTTCACTCAACTCACAAGCAGCAAAAGGTGCCCTAAAGAAGCTCTGTGGCCACCTCTGGTACCTTAGTGAAGAGTTGATTGCACTGTCATTCTTTGACAGA
>JAODJU010000036.1:17631138-17657175 GCA_026776725.1 Gnathonemus echidnorhynchus
TAAAAATAAAATACAATAAATATACAAATAAAAAGAAATTGACCAACATGAAGGGCCTATACAGAGTTTATAGAGCCGCTCATGGTAAAGCGAATATGTCTGCCACAGCAGTGCATTCAGACCATTATTCTGCTTGCTAAAGCTGCCGGACAGGACACACACACAAAAAAAGAATATTGTGTGCAGGTTTGGTCACCATACCTTAAAAAGGACATTGCTGCCTTCATGTTTAACATAGGGCTACAAGAATGATTCCTGGTCTTAGAGGAATGTCTTATGAGGAGAGGTTAGCTGAGCTGAATCTATTTAGCCTCGAGCAAAGGAGATTAAGGGGGGACATGATCCAGATATATAAGATTCTAACAGGTCTTGATGCTGTTCAGCCAAATGGCTAATTCAGTATTAGTTTAAATACTAGAACTCGTGGCCAGCGGGAGAACATTTTAAAATGAATTTGTGAAAGCACTGTAGTTAGAGTATGGAATAGTCTTCCTCCTAGTGTAGCACAAAACCCTGGTTTCCTTTAAATCAGAGCTAGATAAGATTTTAACAAGTCTATATATATATATATATATATATATATATATATCAGCACATTTTAGTGCACATCAAATGGATGCAATGGAGAGTGGAGGTAGTGGCCTGGGTGGTGGCTGATTCTAGCTGGAGTTCAGCCTCCTGGTCTCCTCTGGAAGAAACTGTCCCAGAGCCTGCTGTTCTAGCACTTGATGCTGTGGTACTATGCATGATGCATGATGGTAGCAGGGTGAACAGTTTGTGGCTGGTGACGCAAGTTTCAGTAGGACAGAGTAGTGGGCGTGTAGAAAGCTTGATGGATGTATTGAAACGTTGGTAGTGGGTGTGTCAACAGGAAGAGAGTGTGGAAGCACTTTCCTTTGCTCTTTCTTGATGTATGGCAGTAAGTGTAAACAAGCATAGAAAATTTCTTATATGAACAAGCATGAAACAGGCATTTAGTTATAGATATCTGCTAATCAGAGTCATTAAGAGTAGCTCTAACCTGTATATCTAGTACAGTAAATATCTGGCTTCTGCAAAGTTGTTAAAGAGACAGCTGAAATAGCCTGAAATGCTAGTTTTAGCTAAGTAATAGTAACGTTAGTTTGTTAGTACGTTACTTCTGTTGTTGTATAGATGCGTAGGATAAATTAAATGCACTGATTTATTTTTTACTAGACTATTTATTTCCACTGAATAAGAGAGTAAAATGTAGTATTAATCTCTGGTATTTTATCACATATCCCTGATAACCTTGTGTTTCACAACTTTAACTGATATATTAGGTGGACAAAGTCAACATTACTTGACTTGACTTGAAGCCCAACCCAAAACTTCAAATTCCACCTGGCATTGTGTTCTAGAACCACCCCTGAATTCTCGGTAAATTTTATATTTATACAATAAAGTAGTCTAGAAAGATACCTTCATTTATATCTTTTATGCATTCTTATTTTTGCATGTACACTTCTTTAACAAATGTATGGATTTTAAAACAACAAGAAAAAGGTTCATTTAAATTATTTGTCTTCTTTTTTTGCCTTCAACTTTCTTTATACTGTCTCCTTTGAATATGAACACTTGATGTTTTTTTCTCAATTATTTATTAATTTTCATCTTTTAGCAATGATTGACCTGAGGGGAGGAGCAAAAAGAGGGGAAAAGTAATAATAATAATAATAATAATACATTTATAAATAAACAAACCAACAAACTTCACGTTTAGACTGGGGAACCCTTGAGCCTGTGTATACGGTGTCCAGATACACCTACGCAGAACTGCCACCTGGTATGCAAGTTGTGATTGACGGGATTGAAGAGGATAACAGTGCAAAGTATTTTTAGTGTTTATTGCATTTATTTTGAGTTTTATTTGTATTTTTGAATCAGATCCGGAATTAAAGTTATTCTGAAATGTTTGTGACATTGTTATGATTGAATATATGAATATGATGAACATTTTACCTGATTAAAACCGTGATCTTTACTTCTGATCTCAAATAGGAACCATGCATTATGAGAAAGACCTCTGTATTGCTTGGTGCTAGACCCTGAAAGAGATCATGGCCGGAGAATGCACTGAAGCATGTGTATCTTTCAATATCAGGAGGACACGGAGACATTGTTCACTAATTGTCTAGATCAGCAAGACCTTAAGTTTAATGCCATGTTCCTTTAATTCTCGTCAGGAGGGACTCTTGTCGCCATTGCCATTTTTTTTTTTTGGGGATCTGTGTGCTTATTGTGTTTTAATTTTTGGACGTTTAGTAGTTTGGGGTAGGTCAAATGATATTTGTATTTGTTTCAATACATCTGCCCTATATCACTGCTGTATGCATGACCACGACCACACATGGTCGATACATATGTCACATATGAGTTAAATGTCACATATGGGTTAGATGCAGAGGACACATTTCATTGTTATGCAAACTGACGCTTGAATTAGGCTTTAGCAGTGTACCAAGGTTGGTGCAAATTGACGTATAGGGGGTGCTGCATCTACTTATGTGTAATATGTCCATCTGCACCATAGTTTTCTTTAATTTTGCAAACATACTTTTGTGACCTAGTGAATAAGAGAAAATTTGTGTCAATTTTATGAATACTTATCCAATCTATTCTTGATTTCCTTTTTTTTTTTGCTGAAAACTTCCCCTTGGTGCATTGGTCATACAGTGTCATTTTACCAATACCAATAGATTCTGTAAATGGCACCAAACCTTGTTGTTTAGTATGACTTTTTAAACTTAATCTTTTGGTATATACACTGTTATTTGGTGGTCTCTGTTGCCACCTGGTGGTTATTGTCTTCTGGTACAAGGTCTAATATAAGAAGTTGCATTTATATAGCACCTTTCACAATCCCAAGCTCGCTTTACACACACACACACACACACACACACACACACACAAATGATAAGAACAATAAGGAAGAGACAGAACAGAAATGTTCAAGGAAAAGAAATGTCTTTAATTCTGATTTGAAGGAAGTGAAAGAAGACCAGTCAAGGAGTAATTGTGAGAGTTCCATAGTTTATGGGCCATGGCAGTGAAGGACCTGCTGCCCATGCTAGAAAGTCTAGTGTGTGGATCGACAAGGAGATTATTATTAGAGTATCTGAGAGAGCAAGAGGGTGAGTAGGGAGTCAAGAGTTCACTGAAGTAGTAAGGAGCAAGGTTATGCAAAGAATTATAAGTGAGAAGCAATATTTTGAATTTGATACAAGACTTAACTAGTAAGAAGTGTGGATGAGAGAGGATGGGTGTGATGTGAGTGGATCATTTAGTGTGAGTGAGAACTCTAGCTGCTGAGTTCTGAATATACTGAAGCTGTTGTATAGATTTTGCAGGCCAATGAAAAGGAAGTGAGTATAGAGTCAAATAGTATGCCAAGATTTCTGATTACTGTAGCAGGTTTTACAGGGACACCATCAAAATAACCAGAGAAACTGAAGGATTTATATATAATGATTTTGGACCTAACAGTAAGACTTTAGTTTTGTATGTGTTGAGTTTGACTAAGTACTGAGATGTAACTGAATATCATTTGCATAACAGTTAAAGTTAAAGCCATATCTTGCGAATGATTTAACTAAGGGGCAGAGGATGTGCCCGAGAACTGATCCCTGAGGGACAGCACTCACAACAGGAGAGGTGGAGGACTTGTGTGGGTCTAGTGTGATAAACTGTTGTCCATTAGTGAGATATGACCTGAACTGCTGAAGGGCTATGTCTGTGATACCAATGGAAGAGAGGTGAGAAATGAATACATCATGGTTTACCTGCTGAGCTTAAGTCAAGGAGGATAAGAATATTGAGAGAATATTGGCAGACCAGAGGAGATCATTCACAAAATGCAGAAGAGCTGTCTCAGTGCTGTTCTATTTACGGAAGCTAGACTGGAATGGCTCATATAGTGCATTACCATTTAGAAAGGCATACAGTTATGTAGCTACAACTCTTTCCATCACTTTAGCCAGAAAAGGAAGATTTGAGATTTTGATCTTGAGGTCTGTAGCAAGAGAGAGATGATGGATCCAACTCAAGTTTCTTGAGGATAGTAACAGCAGCAGTTTTGAGGGCAGAAGGGACATAGCCAGAAGAGAGACACGTATTTATCAGAGATACAATTGGAGAATTGATTATAGAAGAACATGCTTTCTGTAGAAGTGTAGGGACCAGATCAAGCTGACAGGAGGATGGATTAGACTTAAGGATTAACTCAGAGACAGCGATAGAGTCATAAAAGGCATACGAGAGAGTTTAATAATGGAATAGTGCAATCAAAGTTAAAGGGGGAGAAAGACTGAGAAGTAAGACGAAAATTATGATAGATCTGGTTAATTTTGGTGTCAAAAAAATGTAAAAAAATGCCTGACACTGCTCAGCTGTACACCATGCTAGTACAGGAGGTTTGAGTAGTTTAACAGTCCTAAAGAGTGTTTGTGGCACAGACTTAGCACCACTTATGCTGGAGGAGTAGACATAGGGTGTATTTTAGGGTGTCCCTATACTTGTAGATGTGCTAGATGTATAAAAGCTGTGCATGGTGAGACCAGTTTTCTTTTAGGCGTTGTCAGTGGCCTTCATTATGCTGAGCTCAGGGGTGAACCAAGGACAAAAGTGAGCAGCTGGGATTAGCCTAGTCTTAAGAGGAGCTGGATCATTAAGCAATCCAGAGATATGCTATTATAGAAGGAAACCATAGTATCAGGAGAAGAGAGTTTATGTAAGTCAAACAGAGAAGAAGATAGAAGAAAACCTGCAATGAGATTAGAATTGACAGGAGTAGCAGTAATGTGAAAGCTGCATTAAATAAACTTACGATCAGAAAAATCAGAGACTAAACCACAGATAGAAACATCATTCAAACCACTGGAAGAGAGCAGATCAAGAATATGACCATGAATGTGAGTTGGAAAGTTAACATGCTGTGTCAAATTAAAATACTCTAATACTGACATGAACTCTGAACTCAGATGTATAGGAACAGTTAGTGTCAACATGGATATTAGTCACCTAGCACAATAATGGAAGGGCAGAGAGATGAGATGACTGTGAGGAGTTCATTACATTCTGGCAGGAAGGAAGTTAGCAGCAGTTTTAGGAGGGTAATATACTAACAGCAGCACTAACGGGGGGGGGTTGCATGTTCAAATGTAAATAATGACCAGATTGTTGCCAAGTTTCTGAAATACGAAACATGTCCACTTTCTTCTGGATAACCTGCCCTTCCAGCAATCCCAACTGGTGACAGCAATGAAATAAGAGGGAAAAACTCTCACCACGGTTACAGTCACAGAGCAGGAGCAAAGGACGAAGGCTTGTGCATGTAAGAAGCAGATGTGTTATGTTATCATACGGCCAAGTTATAAAATAAGCAACGAGTCCAACAGAACAAGAACACCAGTGAGAAGGGGCAGCCTAAACACTTACAGCATATTTAACCTTCTCAAGACTATAACAGCATTTCTCAAAACAGTTCATGCATACAGCTACAGTTTAGCTGCAAAAGACTGTAACTTACCCAAAACAATTAACCCATGTCTTAAAGCAAATAACTCCACCAATGAATTATTCAGTGCCACCAAAATTACAGTTTTTATGAGTCACTTTGGTACACTTCTTGAATCATCCTTAACATTTGCAAAACAGTAAGTGCATTTTCTAGAATCAATTCGTACAAACAGCACCACATGATGGATTACCTGCAAAAGCCTGTAACTTTCTCAAAATCCTTAGTTTATCCCTCAAAAGTAAATATTTATGTCAATGAACTTGCCAGTGCCACCAGAATGACAAGTCCTTCTGCCATCGTTTACGAACAAGAAGGTCAAAATGCTTACCCATTTTGTCAGTAGAACAGTGTACTATAAGTATTTGTCCATGTAAGCCATGGCTGAGGTTTTGATGACAATGATTGGAAATGCACAAGGATGCATTTCTTCTGCATGGCATTTATCACTTTCAACAGTACAAAGTTGCTATATATGTATATAGTATATGCTGTACATATACTGTAACACACAAACACACACATATGTATACATACGTACACACTGTAAATATGCATACATATGTGTGTGTGCTACAGTACATGTCCAGTATGCAGCTATATAAAGAAAATTTACTGTATACTACAAGAATGCAAGTGGAATACTGTAACCTGAAGTATTGCACTAAGTATACAATATTACAGGGCAGGGCACATTGTTGGATTACATACCTGTTGTCTCTACGAAACGTTTGAACAATTGAGGACACAGTTGTTCTCCTAGTATTCGGCTGTAACCTTCGACCAGCTTCAGCCATTGTAAGGCCTTGATTGAGGACATGGTCCACAATTGTGGCCCTTATTTCATCAGGAACGTGCCTGTTTTCAGTGTCTTCTACCTCTTCCTCTGTTTTGCCTCCCTACCCTTCCACAGTGCAACCGTATTCCTCTTCTTCTTATTGGCTGTTGACCCTGTTCATTTCCTTGTTGTTCTTCCATTGTCAAATTGTAACACTATGTTGTGCCCTATTGATATATGCTTGCCAACTGAAGGTTCATGAGATGCACCTCTGAGCTATCCTGGAGAACTGGTTGATCAGTGATCAATCTAATACTTCAGACCTTCCCTGAGAAATTCTTCAGTTCAGGGCACATTTGTGCATATAATGACTTGTATAATGAACTAATGCCTTAAATGTCATTTGAGAAATGCTCCAAAGCAACTGAGGAAAAGTGTAAGACAAAATAATTTCATAACCATTTATAAAAACAAACTATGAAAAAATGCTTGGAAACCCTGATGTAGGACAGGAGAGATCTGGGCAAGACCATTGTCAGTGATCAGTGATAATTATCAAAAGGGTATAGTGGGTGGTAATATATAAATAAAATGAATAAATAACGCTAAGTAGAATGAATGAATTGCAGTTTTTCTCTATTGCTTTGGTGCATTTCTCAAATGACATTTAACATTTGCAAAGCAACAAATGTAATCCCCTCACCATAATGTCATTTCTGCACAGCGGAACATCATTTGCAAATGTTAATTGTCATTTGAGAAATGTATTAAGGCAATCAAGAAAAACTATAAGACTAGAGTAGCCTGCCTGTCAGATCATGTGCCTGATTCTGTTGCTGTGCTTGCTTGCTTAGCATCCTTAAAACAGCTGGTTTTGTATTTTATTGGTGATAGCTATAGTGAACATACAAAATACCCTCAAACTATGATTTTGTTTTTATTTTATTTTAATAACGTTGCTCTTAGTAACAGTAGTGTGAAAGTACTCCAGTAGTCGACATTGAGGAAAAAAGGAGAAAAAAAATGATCTGGTCGTCCTGGCGGAGGAGATGAGCAATATACTGTGAAGTGTTCTTATACATCGTTAGATAAAGAGTCTTCACTGGGAAGCAGCTCGTCTGTGCTTCCAACAGTTAAGGAAAAACAGGGATGCCTTGTTCGTACCTATAGGGGCACAACCTTTGTCACCACAAGGGTGGTCTTAAATTTGAATTTTGCAGTATCATGTATTTTCGGGAATGTTATTTTACAATGCCATCTGCAGTTCCACTGCTGTGCACGGTATTACTCGCCAATATGCACTTTACATCTTGTATGGAGCTACAGCCTGATATGTAAGTACAATAAAATACAGGCTTCTTACTTTGGTTGGGTGGGTGGGTAGCTTTCTGTAATAGGAAGCAACGTTATTAGTATAGTATAATAATGTACAATTGAAATGCGATTTTATCTTATCTAAATTGAAAAATAATCGACGGTCTTATTACTTGTAAAACGTGAATATCCTTCGCTTTAGTGTGTACTCAGGCAGCTAGCTACATATTATTCAGTGTTACTGTATTTCATTGTTTTAATCCAAACTGATGCCATTGTGACAGTGACTTGAGTTGTTAGAAATAAAAATGTCTTTATGCACAGCCCCTAGATGTCACACTCTGTATCTTTATTTCTTTAAAAATATGAATAAAACAATAAGAGTACGGTAAGTGCAGATAACTTCGTAATATGATAGCGATATGTGTGTGTGTGTGTGTGTATATATATATATATATATATATATATATATATTTGTCGCTATTATTATTATTATTATTATTGTTGTTGTTGTTGCATTGTGCTGTAAGTGTAAGTGCTGAAGTAATGTTTTTACCGTTGTGTGCACGCGGTTGTGTAGCCTTTACCCTGAGTGACATTATTATGTGAAGTGCCGGCTTGCTCTGTCCGGAGCCAGTGCATGCTGTCTCTAGCAGTGCGCTATTGTAGTTTTTTTTCCCCCTGAATTTCCTGAAGTTACATCACCTTTTTCAAAAACCCTAATCACAAATCTAAAATGAAAATCTAAAACTTAACTAATCTAAACCTACAATGACTCTGTGACCACTGATATTTCTTCCTGTTCTCCTGGTCTGTGAGGTTGAAGCTAGCCGCATCAATGAAAAGAAACTAGCGTGGGCTCAAATTAGCATCCATTTCCAGTACTCTCTAAAAACAAATTAAGCAGTCAATACGGTATAGTCCAGAGTACTGGGAAAAATTCATCGTGGGGCAGCATGGTGGTGCAGTGGTTAGCACTGTAGCCTCACACTCCTGGGACTTGGGTTCAAGTCTCCACCATGGTTCTGTGTGTGTGGAGTCTGCATGTCCTCCCTGTGTCATTGTGGGGTTTGCTCCAGGTACTGTGGTTTCCCCCCCCCCCCCCCATCTAAAAACATGCAGAGGTTAACTGCAGTTACCAAATTGCCTGTACAGTGGATATAAGAAGTGTATACACTTCTGTTATTATGGTAGGTGTTTGTGATGTAAAAAAATGAGACCACAATTAATCATTTAAAAAATGTCCCACCTTTAATGTTACCTATAACTATAACCTATAATTCAATTGAAACAAACATATCCGTTAGTGGGAAAAATATAAAAAATTAAAAAGTACAATAAGCTGGTTGCATAAGTGTGCACCCCCTTAAACTAATACTTTGTTGATACACACCTGTCATGAAATAAAGTGACTGATTAACCCCAAATAAAGTTCAGTGGTGCTAGTAGAATTTTCCTGACATTGCCATAGCCATGCAGTCAGGCTTACAAACACTTGGGTTATCCTGAAGAGCTCAGTGAATTCCAGCATAGCACTGTCATAGGATGCCACCTTTGCAATATGTCAGTTTGTGAAATTTCTTCCCTGCTAGACATTCCATGGTCAACTGTAGCACAAGCGTTTAGAAACGACAGAAACCATGTAAAGTAACACAGCAGAGTCACTGAGTGCTGACGTGCATAATGTGTAAAAGTCGCCAAGACTCTGTTGACTCAGTAATACAGAGTTGCAAATTCCCTCTGGCATTAACTACTGCACAAAATCTATGCACCGGGAGCTTTGTGGAACGGGCTTCCATGGCCGAACAGCTGCATGCAAGTTTCAAATCACCAAGCACAATGCCAAGCATTGGATGGAGTGGTATAAAACACTGCCATGACTCTGGACCAGTGTAACCGTGTTTTGTGGAGTGACAAATCATGCTTATCTGTCTGGCAGGGAATGGACGAGTCTGGGTTTGGTGGATGCCAGGAGAACATTTCCTGCCTGACTGCATTGTGCCAACTGTAAATTTTGCCGGAGGAGGGATAATGGTATGGGGTTATTTTTCAGGGGTTGGGCTTGGACCCTTAGCTCCAGTGAAGAGAACTCTTAATGCTTCAGCATCCCAAGACATTTTGGACAATTCTGAGCTTCCAACTTTGCTGTAACAGTTTGGAGAATGCCCCTTTCTGTTCCAGTATAACCCCATGAAACACATTTGGGATGAACTAGAGTCACAATTGTGAGCCTGGCCTTCACATCCAACATCAATGCCTGACTTCACAAATGCTGTTTTGGATGAATGGGCAAAAATTCCCACAGACACACCCCAAAATCTTGTTGAAAGCACATCCACAGATGTGCACACAAGTAGGTTATATTACATAGAGGAAAAAAAGAACATCATTTTACAGTGCAGTAAAGTGAATTACCTTTGTTCTTCTTTGAATGTCCTGATTAAGGATGCAACTGAGAAGCGGCTTAAATTTGACTGGACCTTCCGGCCATCCACTCTCATGTTCATGCCATCAACTAATACATAGTCAGTAATGTGAATCTGATGTCATCGGTAAATTTGTGTTGTCCTTGTCCTCCTCCTCCTCTTCTTCTTACCCCTTGACCCATTCCTCTCCTCTCACCACCTTTTCCTCACTCTCTTCCTTGATATCTTGGCTGGTTGTTGAGCTCCATTTTACCAAACAGTTTAATTGAGGCCCCTCACGGATTCACTTTTTATATCAGTTCCCTCATTGGTTGATTAAACAATTAGACAATTAAGCTTGTTTATGTTTAGACAATGACAGTTGTGTGCTGTTATTGGTGCAATGAAGGTGCAGGGGTTCAGTATTTTGAGTGGCAATGCTTTTTGTAAGATAGCATGAGGATAAGTGTGCTTTGTGGTAACAGTGTGTTTAGGGAAATTGAAAGAGTGTTTAACAAATGTGCAAGTATGTGCGTTTCAGGAAATCGTGTCTAAAGTTCTGCAAAAAGCTATCAATTTGACAACTGAAATAAGGTTTTGAAGAATTGTGTTTGGAGTATCAGTTTTAGTGTGTTGGCAATAAAAAAATTGTAATAATTATACAAATTACTATTGCACGCTGAAATAACTGTTTAAAATGCAATCTTGAAAACATGTTTGCAAAGCCACATTTCAAGCATCTTTCCCTAATCTACAGAGTGTGTTGCCCAAACCATAGGTGACCATGGAGATGTGGTAATTTTTGTGGAAATCCATTCATATAATTTTAGAGCAGCAGAAAATGACTGTGCTGCTCAATAAAATGTGAAAATGTCTTTATTTAAATTGTTGAAGTAGCTGGCATGTAAAAGTCTAATGTTGGTTTCAATATTGGCCAAAAAGAAGGCAGCTTTCCCTAGAAACTCTTAAATCTATTGTTGTTCTGAGAGGCTGAGGCTAGTCCATGTGTGACTGTGCCAAGAAACTGAAGATTTAATACAAAAGTGAGCATTACTGTAAGAGCAAAAACTGAAAGTAACCAGAATGGAAAAAGAAGTAAAGACCCAGATGCGCAACTGCACATCGGGACAAGTATATGTGGGTCCCTAGTGTGAGAAAGACACCTTACAGGCTCCCAGCTAGCAGCTTCATGGGAAAAACATAAAGATATTTATGAATTGAATTGAATTGAAATTATAGTTCTGAATGAGCTGTTCCGGGTTAAAAAGTTAACTGACAAGCAGTCTCACTGGGTGCTTTTTAATTAGTAACACCCTTGCAGTAACATAAAACACCAAACATTTGTGTTTAGTATCCCTTTGAGAGCCAGTGACTATAGTTGCAAGTAATAGCAAAATGGCAAGAATAGAACTGAATGAGTCAGTCAAAAAAATTGTAACGATAAAGATCTTTGCGGAAGATGTGCAGATATATTAAACACTGCTTGTCAATGGGCTTCTGTTATAAAAGCCATACATTTGCAACATTCGTCCCAGACGTTCTGTGAGCATTGTATGTGGGGAATGAGCAGTCAGCAGGCTGCCCCTGGCAAACAGCCCCATAGCATAACAGATCCAGCCCCACGTGATTGTTTCCTTCATGCTTCTCTTTTTTATTCAAATGTGCCTTAGTTGTTCGTAACATCATCAGACCACAGCACTTATTTCACAGCACTTACGGCTCTGGATTATTTTCATGTTGCTGTTCTCACTTCAGTCATCATCTTTTCTGATGACATTGTAGGTTAGGTTTCCTTCTAATGACTCTTCCATGCAGACCGTGTTTGTGTAAGTGATGCCGGGCAGTGGAGCAACTAAATCTTTCAGCAGTGCCTTTACTGTGGGGTTTTGCTTTGACTTCCTGACTAGTCTCAGAGTGGCTCTATCTGAGATTTTTCTTAGTCTTCCAAAGCTCACCTTGAGTTCCCCTTAACTTCCATTTCTTAATGATATTTCATGCAGTCAAAATTGCAAGCTGGGTGCATTTAAGTATCTCTTTGTGTCTATTTCCTGCTTTATAGAAGATATTTCTGATTCACAGAAAGCTGCTTAGAGGAATCCATGGTTGTTGAGTACAAGGACAAACCCTTATTGTTTTAAAGACTTTTTAAAAGTTATTATATATTTTTATGATGATATTTTGTTTTTTGATTGCAGTCACAGATTTCTATAAAAATTAGTTGCCCCTACTGGGGAACAAAAAAGTAGTCACAACATCAAAATAACTAATTTTTATCACGTTGTGGGAACATTTGGTCCCCACAATGTAATATATACATTACCCACACACACACACATACACACACACACACACGTAGGTTATATACATTAAGAAAACAGAACTAAACTTTACAGTGCAGTAGAGTGAATTACCTTTGTTTTTCTTTGAACGTCCTGATTTTGGATGCAGCTGAGAAGCAGCAAATAGAAGCTGTGTATTAAAACTAAATGTGTCATATTGAGGTTTTTTTGATGAAGAGGTTGTGTTCACTTTATTTTTCTTCTAATACGAATGAAACACATCATTATATATTACAGTTTTTCTCGAATCAATTAGCACATTTCATGAAACATGCTTAACATTCTGAAGACTGTAATGGCATTTCTCAAAACATAAGAACATAAGAAATTTACAAACAAGAGGAGGCCATTCGGCCCATCAAGCTCGTTTGAGGAGAACTTAACTGATAGCTCAGAGTTATTAAAATCTTATCTATCTCTGATTTAAAGGAACCCATGGTTTTAGCTTGCACTACACTAGCAGGAAGACTATTCCATACTCTAACTACACGCTGTTTAAAGAAGTGTTTTCTCAAATTCAGTGTAAAATGTTCCCCCGCTAATTTCCACCTATGGCCACGAGTTCTAGTATTTAAACTAATATTAAAGTAGCCATTTCACTGACCTAAACAGTTCATGCATATAGCGCAACACTATGGCTTAGCTGCAAAAGCCTGTAACTTACCCAAAACAATTAACTCATATCTGAAAACCAAATAATTCCACCAGTGAATTAGTCAGTGCCACCAAAATGAAAAGTACAATCAGCACTTCTTTAACCACGAGCATCAAAATGCACCGTGTGTGTCAGTCTAAGTATGCTCCTGAGCTCCAAAATTCTGAGTGATAGTCAGTTACGACTTTGTAATTGTCACTGACTGATCATTTTTCTTTAGCAAACTTTTACTTATTCATGTCAAAGACTGCAGTGTCAACATTGCAAGGCTCTACATTACAGTATGTAAAGTTCACTGGCAAGAGAAAACACTCACATGCACATTTAACTTCTTCAGATCTCAAGACACGGTACAATAGAAAACAAAAAAAGTCACACAGCTCTGTATAAAACAAAAACAGCAAAATGGCAATACAACCACAATAAAATGACAACAGAATCATGTACTGAGGGAACCAAAACCATAGCCTTACGGTGGCTGAGAAAGGTCAATGAAAATAAAATTTAAAAAAATGCATGTCTAACAGAAAAACACACTGCAAAGCAACAAAAGATATTACAGTTTTTCTCAGTTGCTTTGGTGCATTTCTCACAACAGACTTAACAGTTGCATAACAGCGAGTGCATTTCTAAAACACTTAGTGCAAATGGCAAAACATCATGGATGACCGACAAAAGCAGGTAACCTCTTCAAAATACTTAGTCCATGCCTCAAAAGTAAGTACTTATGTCATTGAACATGTCAGCGCCATGAAAATCCCAAGTCCACGGACATGACAGCCAAAATGTAAAGTCATGTTACCAATATAAAATTGGCACAATCTCAACATTTTCATATATGACATCTGAATCATATATGACATCATATATGTCATCTGAATGACAAGAGCAGGAAACATAAAGAAAAGCAAAAAAAAAAACACTGATTGTGGGTGATTGATTCAAGAAGAATATTTTATTGATTGCACTGGTATATGGTGACATACCATGCACTGCAACTGCAGTCTAGCAAAAAATGCATTTCAATGCCTCATGCATAACATATGAAATGGAAAAAAAACAATTACAAAATCAAAAAGGGAAACAATATGTACATACTGAAACTCTAAATGCTTTCTACAATTGCAGCCGATCCTGTATATTGGGTCACATGTTCTCATCCACATCACGACGGATATCTTCCTTTGCAATGCAGCATGGAAAGAACCTCCTAGAACGTCTTATCCAGCCTTTGCGGGCGCCTGCTGCTATATCCCCACACGCAGCTTCCATGGCAGCAAGCAATGTCATTTGTGTATGTGGGTTACGGTCATATACCTTCCACCTCCAAGCTGAGAAGAACTCCTCAATTGGATTGAGGAATGGGGAATATGGTGGTAGGAATTCCATCAGCATTCTGGGGTGGTTGGCAAACCATTGCCTGTTTGGGTTGGAGTGATGGAAACTCACATTACCACAAATGATCACATACGTACATTTTCTTGACCAATCTCCTTTTCAGGAATGAGATCCCTGTAGAGGGTGTTCAAGAAGGTCAGCAGATGTTAGGTGTTGTATGGCCCCACAAGAGGGATGTGAGTGTGGACCCCATTGTCCGAAATAGCCACACACATGGTGATGTTCCCACCCCAAAACCTGGTACGTCAACAGTAGCTCTCTGTCCAATCAAATTACGCCAACGTCTCCTTCCTTTGGCCAAGTTGAAGTCAGTCTCATCCATGTATATGAAAATGGTGCAGGAATCATTAGTATTGTGAATACATACCAAAAAAGTTTTGTAGAAACCTTTAAAATACACCTGACAGCTAAAGATATCTTGTTGACTGCTATGACTTACACAATGACAAAATTACAAGTTTGTCTGGAGTGTATGATTATGCAAAAGAGGGCTACATAATGCATTTTGATCATAATGACATTAGCAACCGCTGATGTATGATATAGCTGAGAATTGCACATAAGCATCTGGAAATTGTGGAAAGTTGTGGAAATTGAACAAGCAGTTTTGAGAACTTCAATTCTGTTGTGAGAAATGCATCAAAGCAAGTGAGAAAAACTGTATTCAAGTTCATAACGCATGTGCAAACACATTGCAAATTCATAGATGCTACATAAATTCAGAAGACACTTTGGGTAAGTTACATGCGAACCGCATTTTACAATGCACATTCACAGACGCGCTGCAAAGACGGAAAACAACTGCAACTTTGGAAATGTGCTGCAAATAGCCACAACACAACGGAAGTGTTTCCGGAGGACACTTTCCGGTTGGTCACATGCTTGTAATAAAGATATAAAGATTTTTAAATGTAAGCAATTAAAAGCAAATTGTGTTCATTATGAACTTGAATAATATGCTCTGTTGCTTTGCAGCGCGTGTTTCTATTTGACGTGCATTTCTTTATTTTGAATTGTATCGGGCTTTCTCGGCCACCGTACATAGCAATGTCGTATCTCTGCAATTTATGGAATATATAGTTTAGACAGTTTGGTTAACTGTTTTGCATGTGGTGGCTAATATGATGATCGCATGCATATATAGTTTTAGGTGTAAAACTTCGCAACCAGTTTGATCGATTCATTAATTTATTTAAATAACTAAATGGGTATTGATTAGCTAAACATGATTGATGTGTTGGATTAATCACATCTTCAATCACGTTATTTGCTGGAAAAACATTGCGATCATATTTAGCTTCAGCAAAAAATAATTATGACTGGTCAGATACTTTGAGACATTATTGAACAAATAAGGCAGCAGCTCTCCCCAGCCACCTCTTCCAGCTCCTCTAGGGAAATACCAAGGCATTGCCAGGCCAGCTGATAGATATAATCTCTCCAGCATGTCCTGGGTCTTCCCCTGGGTCTCCTCCCAGTTGGATATGTCTGAAACCCCTCCCAGGGTTAATTGGTTTTCCATTATTTCTTATGGGGCAAATTCGATCACAACTCGAACTTTTTAGGATTCGATCCGGAGTTCTGAACGGATTAAATTCGAGTTCTGAGGTACCACTGTATTGTCCCCATAAAGAAAGCACACTTAACCAACGAATAGATAACTACACAAAAAAATGTACATACTTGAACCAAAACCAGGTGCACGATTTATTTTCTAGTCATTGTAGTATATACACAGTTATTTGCAAAAAATAAAGTCCAAAAACAAATTTCAATGACATGAAACAAAATTATTTTTTACAATAGAGAAAAAAAATCGCAATTATGAAATGCATTATACTACTAACATTTCAAGCCAGCTCAGAATTCAGCCTGTCTTCTCTGTTTGGCCACAACACTTCAACATCACGTCTGATGTCATCCAAGACAGAGGTGGAACAATCTTCTCGAATCCACCCTCGCCATGCTTCCACAGTGATCTCCTCACAAGCAGCACCCACTGCCCCCAGTAGAGACAACTGGTTGTACGGCCGATGGTCATATACATGTCACCTCCAAGCTGAGAAAATCCTCTATTGAGTTGAGGAAGGGTGAGTAATGTGGTAAGAACACCATTAACATGCGGTCATGGGCAGTAAAACATTCCCTGACAAGATTGGAGTGGTGAAATCTGACATTGTAAATGGACTGCATTTATATAGCACTTTTCTACTCCTACAAGTACTCAAAGCACTTTATAATTCATGCCTCACATTCACCCATCCATACACCAGAGGCAGAGGCTGCCATGCAAGGCACCAACCTGCTCACCAGGAGCAATTTGGGGTTTTGTGTCTTGTTCAAGGACACTTTGATAAGGTCAGGAGGAAGCAGGGCTTGAACCTATAACCCTCTGGTTGCCGAACAATAGCACTACCTCCTGTGCCACCATCATTGCCCCAAATTACTACATAATGTGGCAAGTCAGGTCTCACCACTCCTCTCAGGAATGAGAGCATTGTAAAGCCCTCCCAGGACGTCAAGGAGATGAGCTGTGGAATACGGTTCAATGGTGGGATGGTGGTGGTAACATAAGCATGTGTTCAGCATTATGACCTGGCACATCCCCTGTGGCTCGGTGTCCTGCTGTGTCTCTGCCACGTCGCCTGACTTTGTTCCAGTTAAATCCTGCATCATCCCCGTACACTAACGTGTACGCGGTGTCGCTCACTTCCAGCTCCATCACTGCAAAGGAAAAATCAGCATATCATATCAAATTGAAAATGAAAATCCAGTAGTATCAGTCCACTCAAAGAAAAAATGACAAAACTGTATGTTTAAAGTACAGTCTCAAATAACACTGACATTTTGAAGGAAAAAACATACTGTACCTGTACATACAGGAACCTTTGCTCCTTCGCCCTCTCATCATTTCTGGAAAAAGGAGCCGCTTGTAGAGCTGTTTCATTGTTACAGTATGTCCATTCAGCACCCTGTCTATGGTAGAGATACTGATAGAGGTGGTGTTCTGAAAGGTGGTGTCATCTTGTAGAATGGCGGTCTGGATGTCACAAAGTCAAATCGCGTTGTTGGCCCTCACCATGTTAACAATTGCTATGTCTTGTTCTGGTGTAAATAATCGGCCTCTGCCTCTGACAACAGAATGGCAAAGTGGTACAATCCTGAAATGGCACAAACATGGATCTATGAATTCAACACTACAAATATCTATTACAGTATGCCATTACCAAATTTGGATTATTACATGGTCAATAATGGAGGACCTGATCTCATGTGATATGTGTAGTGTTCTTTGACACCCCCTATCTCTTCCTCATCCTCTCTTTGCTCCTCTGACCCCTCCACCACACATTCCGACACCTCTGCCTCTTGCTCTTACGTTTGCTGCTGCAGCATTGAGATAACTGCCAAATGTATACACTGCTTACTGTACATTATGATTAGCTTGCAGTGATTTATACAATGAGCCATTGTAAAATATGAATGAGAAACTTATGTTCCTAATTGATAAAAGGATCATCTGTTCTGACTGGTTTATTATAGACAATATGTCTGTGTCTATACAATGCAAGTTGTGTCTATGCAATGATGCATGTACTAAGTGATTTGTAAAATGTGCCACTTACCACAAACTCATTAAGAAATGAAACAGTGCTCTGGCCAGTGTCATTAAGGTTGTGGGGCTTTGAGGCTATTTTATAGGAATGAGGTTAGTGTTTTGAGAAGTACATTTACGCAGTCAAGAAAAACTGTAAACTCCTCTACTTGAGGCAGTAAGTCATCCCCCACCAAGACAGGGCAATCCACCTTTTGCCATTTGAGAACCTTGATCTCAGACTTGGAGGTGCTGATCCTCATCCTGGCCACTTCACACTCAGCTGCAAACTGTCTCAGTGCATGCTGGAAGTCACAGCCCAATGACGCCAACAGGACCACATCATCGCCATAAAATCAAAGACATCATTCTGAAGACGTATAACTCGACCCCCTCTTCCTCTTGGCTATGCCTAGAAATTCTGTCCATAAAAGTTATGAACAGAATCAGTGATAGTGGGCAGTCCTGGCAGAGTCCAACACCCACTGGGAAGGAGTCTGGCTTACTGCTGGCAATGTGAACCGTATTCTTGCTCTAGTTACACAGGGACTTAATGGCATGTAACAATGGACCCTGTACTCCATACTCCCAAAGCACCCCCACTGGACCCCCAACAGGGTCCCATCCCTACTGTAAGCAGCATTGGTAAAGCCCTGCTTCCCCTTCCTAAGTCACCTGAAGGTTTGCCAAAATTTCTTCAAGGTTGACCGAAAGTCATTTTCCATGGCCTCACCAATCCTAACACCCGAGTTTTTGCTTCAGTGACTGCCAGAGCTAAATTCTCCATAGCCTGTTGGTACCTGTCAGCTGCTTCAGGAGTCCAAGAAGCTAAGCCAGCTTAGAAGGCCTCTTTCTTCAGGCTGACAGCTCCCTTTAAGGCTGGTGTCCACCACCAGGTTCAGGGATGGCCATATCTCCGCACAAACACCTCAGCAACAGAGGCCTGGAACATGGCTCATTCAGACTCAGTGTACCCAGCTTCCCTCACAATGCAAGGGAAGTTCGAACATGGACAGCAGTTTCTGCCAGACGCTCCCAGCACACCCCTACTATGCATTTTGGTGTATCAGGTCTATATGGCATCTTCTCCTTCCATCTGATCCAGCTCACCACCAGGTGGTGATCAGGTGACAGCTCAGCTCCTCTCTTCACCTGAGAGGAGAACATGTGGTCATCAAGGTCATCAAGCTGCAGCCTAGTGTGCTGTTGAGCCAGGTGCATTTATGAACACCCTTATGTTCGAACATGGTGTTCGTTATGGACAAACTGTGGTTAGCACTGATGTCCAATAACAGAGCACTGCCCAGGTCCAGATCAGGCAGGTTGTACCTTTCAATCACACCCTTCCAGGTTTCATTGTCATTTCCCACGTGAGTAGTAAAGTTACAAAATAAGGTAGCAGCTTGCTATTACTAAAATAATTGTTCAAGTACAAAAAGGCTGAGCAAGTTATTGTACAAAGTGAAAAAGTGAAATAACAGGTGGAAACAGGATGGGGAAAATACACTATAGATGTTTCATTACATTGATAGTGATAGAGACACTTATGCATTCCTTCACTACTTATACATCAAGAAGTTGAACAATAATTGCAGCTAATTTTTTAAATGCAGTCTGGCAGCATTATATTCTAAAAGTTTGCATTTTTGGATAAAATGGTCAGAATAATTGTTAATGAGTGTCACGTCCCTCCATCCAGTCCTCTCATGTGCCACGCCCACCTCGTTACCAACGTGTGAATTCCCAATGTTCCAGCTGTCCTGCGTGCATTCTGATGTCATGTCCTGTATTTAAGTCCGCTTTCAGTCAGTCTTGTTAGATCTGTCATTGACCCCAGTGTTGTGCGTTCGTTGCCTTCTGTCCTGCATAAACCTGCCTTTTGGATATCTGGCTCCCGGAATTGCTTCCCTGCTCCCCGCTCCCGCAACGACACACCACCGATTGTCAAAATGAGACTTATATAAAGATTTTATGGATTAGACCAAAATTTCTGTATAATTTACATTTAAAACAATTTAAAAAGTGCCAGAATGTTTCTACGTAAGTTTTTTTATTCTACATCCTACTTCCTGAATTCCAAGAAATTCCATGAAATTTCAAGACTCTTATGTGAATTTTTCGTGCACGCTATTCCCATCAGTGGAATCAAATTCACCATTTAAAAGATACATTTGTAACATGTCATGTAATGAGCCATAAAAAGCAAAGAACTTCATTTTGTCATTAAAATATTTGTGTCATAAATCACAGTATAAAAGAAGTGTTCTCGCGCACGCGTTGTCCAAATCGGGCTTCTGGTCAGAAATATACGGAAGTGAGTACAGAAAACTCCAGTCCAAAAAAATGACAGAAGCAATTAACAAAGTGTCCTGACCCCAAACAAGGCTCTAAAATAGCTGTTGGAGTTTGTGTTAACACGATTAAAAATAATAATGCGTTATTATTTGAAAATTAAGTTTGAGTTTGCGATTGTGGATTTTTGATCGTATTTGTATCATGCTGGTTTTGCCCTGACTTTCCCTGGTATTCCTGTAGGCCTAATGTGTGTGCAGAACAGGAGCTCTCCCTGATGGCCCTGCAGCAGCCATGTATACAGGCATTTACACGCATGGCAAAGGTTTGGAAGCAGGGCTGCCCTGGGCACCGCTGGTGTTTCAGCTATGAACGGAGGTGAGAGACATTATAAGACAATTTCTCATACATGTGCGTCACATTTTCCGATTCACTGTATGTACATGCACAGGATCATGAATGCAGAGCACTCATATGTAATGTAACATTTTGTTGCCTTAGGACAGGGTACTACATGGCCTACAAACAGGTGTACAGCATGGATGTTCACACTGTATATCGGTGCTGTCCAGGGTGGTTACATCATGCTGAGGAATATGGATGCTTGCATCGTAAGTAAAATTGATTGTTCATGCATTGTATCGTGCCTTATAACTCAGCATTCCGTATCCATTAAGTCAAAGGTACAGCTCACGCAGGTATTACGACAGAAGATATACGTTAGAATAAATGTACATTATACCAGGGCTGGCCTGTCCATCTGGCATACTGGCCATTTTCCCATTAGGCCAATGACTGTGCCCCCCCCCCCCCCCAAGTTGACAAAATGTCTCACTCAGCAGAAGTTATCATCCCCCTCCCCCCATCCTTGACCGTGGGGCCATGAGGGACCACAGAGTCCTGGGCTGAATTTTTTATCCCAGTCCTGCTCTGTGACAATACTTTATGTAATTATGCCGCATTATGTAATAACACGACATAACAAATTGAATGATAGTGATAATAATGATGATAATGATAATAATAATAATAATAATAATAATAGGGTAATGCTCCGATCCAAAATTATTATGTAGTCTACAAATTTGTAACATTTTGTCGAATTTTTACATAAGGTGGTGTTTTTACATAATGTGTTGTTACATGGTGTGTGACAACGCATTATGTAATAACATTGCATTTTGTGATGAAAATTTGCTACATTTTGTTATTATAAAATGCGGCGTTATTACATGAGTTGTAACAAGGCCCTGATTACAACAGAAGATCTACAATCCATTATTTGTGTCTGGAGAAAAACAGCTGAGGATGAACATAATCCAGAACTCCTTCACATTGTTTATGTTTTATATTCATAGAGCAATACGAAAATTAAGAATTTAAGCTATTAGTTAAGTTTTCCCCAAACAAGCTTGATGGGCCGACTGGCCCCCTCTTGTTTGTAAATTTCTCATGTTCTTATGTTCTTAATACGGAATGAGCATTTTCTGAATCTCAGTGAGAGTTGCTATGGTTTGTGTTTGAATATTCTGTACTGCACAGGGAGATGTTCTGTAGGGACTTGTTTCAATGGGGGCCAATGTGCCAGCAGCAGATCTCAGCTGTGCCAGTGTCCAGAGGGATTCCAGGGCCTACACTGCCAGTATGGTGAGTCCTTGTGTTGTGGGTCCCAGATGCCACAATAGCCATTAGTCTTAGTCCAAAGGTAAAACATATTCACTTTCACAAAATTACACATCATTTTCTGAAAGTGGAACTAAGCACACACACACACACACGCGGTCTTTCTGGACACCTTGCCAACTCAGGTGATACAATTAAAAAAACGTACGTTTTCAAGGCTGCCAACTTTCAGGCATATGGCAAGACTTTCTTGTGGCAAATCTATTATTCCATTATAAACCTAAAATTAGCTACATCAAAAGCATTGGGGTAGTTTGCAAACCCTACAGACTATTCACAAGGTAATATGTGCATGTGCCTGCAGAATTGTCTCAAACTGAAAGTCTCACTCCAGCCAGCTGACCAAAGTTGGCAATCCTACATTTTTTTTTTTTTGGCTGAACCAAAAAGTGAAAAATACCGTGATAATAATTTTAGGTCATATCACCCACCCCTACCCAATACTTAATTTGGATTCATTCATTCTCCCAAATAAATGTACCTGTAAGTTTCAATTATTGCGGCCCCTCAATACCAAACTCTCTCCCATGCTGTTGCACAGATATAGCATTAATGTTTCATCATATGGGTTCATGCAGCATTGTGGCATTGCAACACAAAGTCAGTCACATCTATTGCAAGAGGATGCAAAAACAATTGCAAGGAATGCAAAAGTTTTGCAAGGAAACTATTGGGAAGGAACACAAATTGGTGGGGGGAAATTCTGCAAATTGGAAAGTGCAATAGTACTTTCAAACTTACATATCACAACATGGCATTCTGGTAAAAACACATTAAATAACTGACATTTCTAGCCGGGTGGAGTGAGTGAGGAGGTTGTCTGGGGAATATCATGCTGTCGTTTCTGATGGCACCAAATCTAGTTACATTTTTTCATTAAAAAAATATTCTTGTTGTATATCATACAGTTCATAATGATGGCATAGTATTTTCTTAGTTATATTTGGTATAGCTTTTACCATTAATATAGCTGATTTGGGGGGGGTGTACCCAAATATTTAATTTGGTTTCATTCTTCCCCCCAAAAATAGACCTTGTTTAAATTGTTTAAATTATTGAGTTGTGTCCACCCAGTATTAAACTCTCTCTAATGCCATATGTGGTGCTCTTGAGAAAAGTTCAGTGTGAAAAGTTTCAAATGAAATGAGTGTTGCCAAAGGACAATTGCTGCACTGAAGTATAATAACTGTGCTTTGCTTTTAGATGTTAATGAGTGCACAGCTGACAATGGCGGCTGCGAAGGGCAATGCTGCAACACCATTGGCAGCTTCTACTGCAAGTGCCCTAAGGGTATGAGGCTCGCCCAGGATGGAAAGGCCTGTGAGGGTAATAAGGGCACTTTTGTGTCTCAGAGCATCAGTATTCCTTTGGTCAATGTCTCCCAACCTGGACCATGGTGACCCACAGACAATCCACGTTTTTGTTCCCTCCCTGCCACACAGTCTGCATCTGTGAGTCCCCAAGGACCGGATTGGAAAACACTGCCTTAGGTTTTTGGCTGGGGCCACCCTAGCAAAATGGAGCATGTATTTAACAGTAACTCAAGAAATTCAAAATGTTAGACTGTGAAACAAATGTGAAACTTACAAAAAGAAGGCTTGATCCCTGAACACCCGGTGTGCTTCCTGAGATATTTGCATACAGCACAGCTCCCTGCTGCCTGCCCTGCATGAACACAGATCCTGTCTTCATGTCCCCTTCGTGTAACAATGTGTGCACTAATATAATAACCACATGCAACCTTCTTCTCTTCAACTTCTGTGTCCAACTTTGTAAACATGGAAATGCCTTCACAGGAAAAGCCTACCACCTTCAGAATGAGTTAAACTATGCATAAAATTAAACATTTGTTAGGCTCTGAATGGAAACATAACCTGTTACCATATTCATTTCTCACTTGGCTCCTGCAGTTAAGCACTGTTATCCCATTACACATTTTAATGTGGTGTATTTGTTCAAATGTTCCCTGTAGGAATTTTCAAAAATGATTCAATATTTAATTAAAACTGAATGTTAAGTCATCTTCTTAGCTATTGATCTGTAATTTATCCTAAAATAACTGTTTTTGATTGTACAAAAATTGTGACTTATGAACTTGAGAAACTGGATACAATTAATTTCTTACTGTGATATTGACAGACTTCTATAGAGTATGACTGGGTTCCCCAATTCTGGTCCTGGAAGGCCAGTTTGCAACACAGTGTGCAGATCTCCCTGCTCAGACATACCTACTGTCAGAACAATTAGCTGATAAAGATGTGTTTGAGCAGAAAAATCTGCAAATTGTGTTGGATTCTGGCCCTCTAGGACCAGAACTGGGGAACCCTGGAGTATGAGATGCTGACAGAGAACCAATGAGCAACAGTATTGACAAGTTCTCAATGGCGTTAGTTATTTTGTCCATTTCTAGAGTCAAACCATGCATTACACATGAATCATTTTGTTGTTTGGCTAAAGACAAGCGGGACTTTGGAAACATGCTACTTGTACTGCAGCTGAAAGACCAGTGATCTGGAAAACTAATCTTGCAGCACCAAGAGGAAGTAATCATTGACATTTGTAGATAAATGATACAGTTTCCTAGATGAAATTTCCAGAGGCAGCTTAACATCCATGGCTGTCATGTTTAAGGGGAATATACAGTATAAGAAAAGTCTCAGTGGCTTTGAATTTTCCTGGCATCTGATCTGTTTCTCTCACAGCAGGACTGTTTTTTGCAGACATATCTTATCTTCCTCAACTGCTGAATGTGCAGTAACAGTAAGATTAAAGCAGAAAACTAAGACTAAATACAAGGTATTCTAATTGTATTTCTTCGATTCTGGGGAATACATATATTTTTGGGACTGGACCAACATCACCACAAAAAAACTGTTCTACAGTTTCACTGACCAACTTAATTGTATTTTGTAAATATGCACAAAGTCAGAATTTCAAGGGTGCAACACACTCAACAAAAGTTGGGACTGAGTTAAAATAAGACTGAAAAGTGCACAGAATATTGTGTTACCTTCACGTTCAATAGCCCAGCTGTCTTGCTTGAAGACACTGGTGGTGAATGGTACAATTATTAATAAATACGTATAAGAACACAAAATATTAAAGTTACATGGTGTACATTGTCCCCCATAGTTTAATGCATAAAGCACCCTTTATTGGACATGTCTGTATTATTTGTTTATCACATTGCAGCAGATAGCAAGTGGGCAACTATTACGAATGAACACAAAACTATTTTAAAAAGTGTTTTCCCACCCTGACCTCTTAGGGGCTCCGTAGTGGTACGAACTGGACAAAAATCCATAAATCAATGGAGCGAAGTCAAAAATGTAACACAATCCTCAAATAGAGAGGACATGATCCACAAATGTGCAAAACAGGTCTCACGTGTACAAATTGCTCTATTTTTGTGGATAAGATTTTGCACAACACAAATTTAAAAATACAAATTTTGTCTTAGATTATGTTACCAATTACATTTTTCAACAGGTAACTAGTAACTGTACTAAATTACATTTTTAAAGTAAAAGTAACTTACTCATCCCTGTTCCTGGATGTTCACACTTCTTGCTCCAATGTGCCAGGCAACCAAGTACATTGACACCCGGGCCAGGGTGGCTCTGTAGAGCAAAGTTGCTCTTAAAGTCATGTTTATGCAGTTTAGTATGGACGTCACATTAAAAAAAAGTATTTTACTAAAACTAACGGTGTGTTATGTATTTACAGCAGTACACAAGGACAGATGTATGTTGCAGATACAAACATGTACTTTATTCTATAAAGCATATAAATCCCAGTACAGTGGTACCTCGGGTCTCGAACTCACTAGAACTCGAATTTCTTGAAAGTCAAACAAATCAGTTTGACCTAAAACTCGATCTGAATATCAGAAGTCGAACCGTGAACGCTGACCTAATATAAATTGCACGCGCCAGGAAACACGGCACGTCTCTGAGCGGAAACAGAAGGTAACGCTTCAGTGTCAGCCTCGCATTTGCTGTAGTAGCAGCGCTTGTTGGTGATAATGCTATTTTATTGAAAA
>JAODJU010000036.1:17676986-17690919 GCA_026776725.1 Gnathonemus echidnorhynchus
TACAGGTGTGAATTAGCAATAGTGCTATAACCTGGTACAAAGCATCTCTCCTTTTTTTGAGGTTAATGTATTTTGTATATTGTCCCTGTTCAAATAAATACTAAAAAAAAAAGGACTGACTTTAACATTTTCAATTGGCCAATTTGTCAGTTAGATAAATGTAAAAAGTAAATGTTTCTGTATAAATATAATTAATATAGAGGATTTATTTCATTGCATGAAAATATAATAAAAAATAATTTCTTTATTTACACAGCAATTACTGTAAAAAGAAAGCACAAAAACTATAAAAAAAAAAATGTAGCCAGAAGAAACCTGCACAGCCACACAATAGTATTAGGAAAATGCAGTCAGATCCATAAATGGCAACAAGTCAACATAGCAGAAATGAACAGCCTTCAGAAAAAAGCAAACACAAACACCATGCATTTTAAAGGGCAGTACCACCAAAAATCTTGAGGGCAGCATGGTCACGTTTTGTCATGGGACTTTGTGTTTATATTTGGTACAGTTAGTGTCACGCCCACAGGGGCAGGGCAGCACAGCGGCTAGTATTTGCCACAATTTCACCACACTATTTAAACCCAAAGCAAACTACTGCAAGTTGCGAAGTATTGTTGCCATGGTAATGACATCTACTGAGCGTTTCTTTGTCTCGTGTCTTCCCCGCTTGCCCTCCCTGCCCGGTCCTGCCCTGCCTCCCTGCCCGGTCTGCCTGCATCCTCTCTCCCGTCCCATCATCTCCACGTCCCGTCTCTGCCTGTAGGACTGATCTTTCCGGCTTTAGAAGTCCCTCGATCGACCCGACTACCCGCTTGGATTTCCCCTTTGGTTTTTGGTGCATTCAGCTTCTTTTCCGATAAACCTTCTCCCGCATTACGGGGTCTGTCTCTTCTCTGGTGCCAATACACCACAGTTAGTATTAAAATAGCATCTGATTTTTTTAAGAATGAGGGCCTGGAAGATATTCAAAACCCAATATTTTCACAGGTTAGAGAAAAAAATATTCCGAACACTACTGTGTGCCTCTGTGTAAAGCATCTTCAAATTTTAATGGCAGTTTAAGTTTCTTCTGCTTCTGAATTCAATCTGAGCTAAGAATACAGTGTCATATACGCAAAGTAGAATGAATTTCTTACTTGAATGCCATCTCCACATATTATAGACCATTAACAAGACACTGTAATGATACAATACAAAAAAACACTAAGCAGGGCTGGCTGATGTGTGATATTAATTTTGACATTGCTAGTTATGCACATGCGATTCTCACATCGCAGCTGGGGTGAGATCAGGCTTTTGTATACCTTCTTAACACATGCATTTACTGCAGGCCTAGGACATCAAATATATCAGCATCATGATGACACTAAATACTGACTTTATCTTATAATGAAAATGAACTACAACTGGCCTGTCAACTTACCTGTAGCTGTCTTTTGAAATCTGAACTGGCCTTGCTGGAACCACAGACTGGTGTATTGCAGCACCATACATGTGGTACAGGTGTGGTTACGGAAGAAAGGCCTGAACATACAGCTTCAAGATTCAAGATTTCAAGATTCCTGTATTTGTCATGTGCATAATTATATGAATACAACATGTAGCGAAATGTACACCTGGTCACTCTGAAGACTGCATAAATATAGAAGGTATACAGTGTGCATATGTTTAAGTAATAGTATACCTTACTGTGCAGTGTGCATGTATTTTAAGTACAGTACAGTAATCCATCTATGTTTAAGTGCCGTGTGCAGTTGTGTTGTGGACTGAACCATAGTTCTGAAGCTAGTGAGTTAGTGCCAGCAGATTGTTCCATTTAATGAGTTCAGTTTGTATTATGATAAAAGCTGTGGTGGTATGTCCTGCTTAAGAAGTCTTATGGCCTGAGGACAGAAGCTCCTTTGGAGTCTCTCTGTTAATGCCATAATACTTCCAAGATGTTTCAGCAGGCAAAACAGACTAATTGGGGTGAGACAAGTCCCTGAAGATCCTGGTTGCTCTGGTCCTGCATCTCATGATGCAGATGTCTTGATGAGATGGGAGAGCTGATCATGGATCACTCTCTGTAGAGCTTTCCGGTCTTGGGCACAGCTGTTACAAAGCATGTTGACGTTCTGTGTCAGTATGCAGTTTTGTAGGTTTGCTGAATTAATTTTCCATCTAGTGAGTAAATCTGCTTTCAGATTGCTTGGCTCCATCTTGTAGACTTTGGCATTCTGGGAAATGCTCATCCACCATGATACAAAAAAATATTCTATAGAATAAATATTTTGAAATTATTTATTCTATAGGTGACCCCTCAAAATTTCTTTCATTCTGAATAACACATCATTTTTATAACAACAGTATATGCTGTGTATGTTCACATGTCTAAATGTAATTCATATTGAAATTTTAATATTGAGAATAATATGAAGAATATTATTAAAAAAAAAATAAATAAAAAATAGTGTTCTGTGTTTGTCCCAAAAGCCAGGGCCTCCCATGGCCGCCACCCGATCCACAATGCACCGAACCCCTGACATTCCCCTTGCGGGTGAAGGGCCCACCTGGGGACAGTCCTGCGTGCCTCTTTCGGGCTGGGCACTCGCCAATAGGCTCCTCCCCCAGGCCTGGCTCCAGGGTGGGGCCCTGGTGACCCTAGTCCAGGCGAGGGAAACGAAACCTTGGTAGTATTCTTTTTCATCAGGGGTTTTTCGGACTGCTCTTTGTCTGGCCCCTCACCTGGGACCTTTTTGCCATGGGAGACCCTACCAGGGGCCCATGGCCCCCAGGGTCACTGAGGCACGCAAACCCCTCCACCACAGTAAGGGTGGACGAGATTCGTCCGGAGTACCTAAAGGCTTTGGATGTTGTGGGGCTGTCATGGCTGACACGTCTTCTCAAGGAGGTCAGGGACAGTGCCACTGGATTGGCAGACCAGGTTAGTGGTCCCCTTATTTAAGAAAGGGGACCGGATGGTGTGTTCCAACTATAGGGGGATCATAGTAAAGGTGAGATCAATAGTAAAATCTCAGATTCAGGAGGAACAATGCGTTTTTTTTCCTGGCTGTAGAACACTGGACCAGCTTTATACCCTCGCAAAGGTACTGGAGTCTGCATGTGTTTTGTGGACTTGGAAAAGGCTTACGACCGGGTCCCCCGAGGTGCTCTGTGGGGGGAGCTTCGGGAGTATGGGGTTCAGGGCCCACTACTGTGGGCAATTTGGTCCCTGTATGAACGGAGCAGAAGTTTGGTCCGCATTGCTGGTAATAAGTTGGACATGTTCCCGGTGCGGGTTGGGCTCCGCCAGGGCTGCCCTTTGTCATCGATCCTGTTTATAATATTTATGGACTGGATTTCTAGGCCAGGGTGTTGAGGGTGTCCAAGTGTGAAGTGGTGGGGATGAGGATTAGCACCTCCAAGTCTGAGACCATGGTTCTCAACCGGAAATGGGTGGATTGCCCTCTTCAGGTCAGGGAGGAGGTACTGCCTGAAGTGGAGAAGTTCAAGTATTTTGGGGTCTCGTTCACGAGTGAGGGTAGGCGAGATCGAGAGCTGGCCAGACAGATTGGAGCAGCGTCTGCAGTTTTGCAGGTGCTTAACCGGTTCGTTGTGGCTATGAAATAACTGAGCTGGAAAGCAAAGCTCTCAATCTATTGGTCCATCTTTGTCCGCACCCTCACCTATGGTCATGAGCTATGGGTAATGACCGAAAGAATGAGATCGTGGATACAGGCGGCTGAAATGAGGTTTCTCTGCTGCTTCTCCACGTCAAAAGGAGCCAGTTGAGGTGGTTTGGACACCTGGCCCGGATGCCTCCTGGAGAGGTTTTCTGTGCATGTCCTACAGGGAGGACGCCCCGGGGCAGACCCAGGACTCGCTGGAGGGATTATATCTCTCGGCTGGCCTGGGAACGCCTCGGCGTCCTCCCCGAGGAGCTGGTAGAGGTGGCTGGGGAGAAGGAGGTCTGGGTATCTCTCCTGAAGTTGCTACCCCGCAACCCGAACCCCGGACAAACGGAAGTTAATGGATGGATGGAAGGATGGATGGATGGATGGATGGATGGATGGGTATTCTGTTTCTAACTGCAATTAAAATTCAGTTCAAATTTGCAGATTCAATTGAAATTTCATAGCCATTCTGAATGCTGCACAGCCCTAGCAGATAGAGGAGAATGGGCATATGCCATTTATAGTAAGAAGTCATTATTATATGAAGTTTCATTTCTGTTTCTGTGGAAAGTCTGCCATCTAGAGGAAAACTATAGTGGTGCTACATTGGAATAAGCTCACCCCTATTTTATGTTTACATTTACATCAATATATGCTGGAAAACTAAATCGAAAAAGAAAATAAATTGAAAAAGTAAATAAGTGGAAGGTTCATATGTAATTTGTACTAATAGGATATATATATAGGGAGAAGGAAGTGACTAGTTTACACTAAATAAAAAATTAAGTGCACCTTATTTATTAACATATATTTAAGCATGTAAATAATATTTAGCTAATTTTAGGCATTTTGTTGAGGTTATAAACTAGTTTTATTGTTTGAAGCCCATAGGGACAATCCAAAAGTTCTTTTTCATATCCTGATATTATAATTAGGGGTATTAATTTACATAAACGTTGCATAACACTTTTGTGGACTTTGGATGGGGAAGGAAGAGCATTCTGGGAAATTAATTTTGTTTTTTCGGAAGTGTATATAGATTTAGATAGGACCATTTTATTGTTTTAATCAGCAGTGTTTATGTAGCAATCTAAATCCAAGCCAGTATATTCATTGGCACTGTAGTCAGAGCTTTATCTGTCAGACTGTCACTGTACACAGAAAGCTATGCATAGATATTTTACCCTCCAATCCTGGAAGTCTGAAGAAGCAGAACTACTTATGAGCCACTACGCAACTTTTAGGTGATGCATTTGTCCTGTGAATCTATTTTTTATCTACGAAGCCCTAAAATCGGAGTGGCCAGTCAAAGGAGCATGGATACCCTGACAGATTCTGGGGGTCCAGCACTTCATGGAGGTCCGAAAGTCTACCGTCAGCCCCACCCACACCCGTCAAAGTATATCAGGATGACCCTAATAGGGGCCCCAAGTTGACATATTGTCAGGGGGCTCAGAATTGCTAGCTACACCCTGGGTCCTAATGCTCAAGACCGCCAGGGTATGCTGATCTTTGCACTGCTTATGTTAACTAAAGAAAGAATTTGGTTTTAAAGCCACCTTACAGTTACAGGTGATAATATAGGATTGCCACATCTTGCCAGAGCTTAATGACCATAATGCAACATGAAATAATTGTTGCATAAAGCTAAGTGTTTATCAGAAGGTTTGACTAATATTTGCAGAGATCCAAGAGATGAATACAAATGCTAACCCTATATTCCCTCTAGTGACGATTTCAAGAGTTGCTTTTGTTTATGGACATGCACTTTAAGGCTATCGCTGTTAAGGCATTTCAGATTAAAAAACAAGATGCCATTGTAAAATGTCATATGTAAATTTTAAGCTGTATTGATTTATTATTTATTCATTTATAATCTCTTTTATGAACATTTTTTATTGGATACATTGTTTAAATGTAACCCTGAATGAGTTTTTGGTTACATGGTTGCCGATGCTAAGACTGTAGCTTTACAGCGTTTTACAGTTTTCCTCTGCTACTTTGTTCTTTGCTAAGTTCTGTAATGCAGAACTTCTACTATATATGAGGAAGTCAGAACTGAATAATTATAAATGTTGGGGAAAGTAATTTTAGATGCATACTAGATGAACTGAACAGCTTTTGAGTGAATTATTTAAATGGTTGTGGTATTATTTCTTAACTGATATAGTGCCATAAGTCATTTAAATTTAAGTTCTTTTAAGACATGATTTATATTTGACAAAAGAAAAAATAAATACAGAATAGAATAGAATATTATTCAACATAACATATCCAAGTAATAGTACTTTATGTTTCTTCTGAATATGTAAAACGTAACAGAGTGATATTAGTATATGAAATCTACTGTTTATGGATTACTAAAAAGGTAAAACTGGGTCGCTCAAATACTTAGATAAATTGTAACCTTTACCATCTACAGATTACACCAATCCACTGATGTTATTGAAAGACTTGCTGCGGGTGACAGTCAGCCAGCCAGAGGACAAATATGTAAAGACATATACGAGAATATATACATATGCATAAAGGCATATATCGTTACACATACATTCACATAGGAATGCATACATTTACATATACACTGTATATAATCATAAGGATTATACATTTTACTGCCACACGATAGTGGGAACAGCTGGAAGTATTGCAGCATCTTTCTTTTTAATAGAAAAAACAATTTCCTTTTGCCATTACTAGAGAGATCCAAAGGGATTATGGAGGAAAGAGGGGCTGCATATGCAAATCAGCCCACACGCGATACGGGAGACGAGCAACATGTTTCAGAGGCCCTGTCATAGACAGAAGTCTTGGGCCAGACTTTTGCATTCTGCGGTCACTCTACCAAAATCAAGGCCATTACCGCTCTCATCCAAGGACCGGAAAGAGTCTATACTTTATATTCCCAACTGTAAACAGGGATGTGGTCAATATTTTCCCTACACTTTAACCACTATTTTTGTTTCACTCTTGGAATTTCAGATCTTTTTCATCACTTATGAAAACAAGCACCCTGAGTGAGTTGGTGAGAACCACATGTTTACCTTAATCATTTAGAAGAAAATTCACATTAACATCAGCCAGTGCCGCCGGCTCCTGTGCAGACTCTGCATAATCTGTACTGTCTACAGCAAGATACTGAAAAAGCATTTTTGCCACCAGATTCTATCTGAGACAAATAGAAAACAGATTTGGGTGTTGGGAGTGCAGCACAGCTGAAACAGATGCCATTTACACAGTAACCTGGCTTTGTTTTGAGGCATGTTCCTGGACTCTGACGACAGCTCTGTGGACTCAGCAGGTGTTCCAATTACTGCTGGTACCGCTCTCTCCCTGAAGGGGCCGGCCTTTTGTCTTGCAGCTTTCATGTGGTGCGGACACTCCGCAGATGTGGGATATGAGATCACTTAATGAATGCTGACGCGTCGCAAAACGAACAGTGAAGCAGAGTGCAGTTTAATATTTTATTTCTGGTAGGTGGTAGACATGCTAGAGGAACTTGGCTTCTTTTCCCTCTCTTTTGTGAGGCATCCAGTCCTAACCAGAGGATGTTTTATCTTGGCTTGCAACATGCCCGGACGGTTTTTACGGCCTTGAATGTGGCCAGATGTGTGATTGCAGGAATGGTGCCCACTGCAACCACATCACAGAAGCTTGTCTGCCCGCCTGGACAGGAGCCCAGTGCATTCTGGGTATGGACAGATCCCACATCATTAAAAATGGGTGTGAGGCAACTTCTTTCAGCCTATCGCAGCATCATCTGCTTAAACATGTATGAAATGTGTTTGCAAACAATTAACTGAGTAATGAAATATTGAATGCCTTTGTTTTTGGAATGCTTGCAGTAGAGGTAGTGGGTTACTAACTTTGAAGAACACAATAGTTAATTGGGTTAAATTCATGATAAATACATCCATATATTTACTGTAGTTTTAAAAATAAAGTTTAATGCTGTTTGAAACATTTTTAGAATAAATATGATTTTCTGAAGTCTCTTTTAAATGCTTGAAATAGGGTCTATTGCTTCGGGTTTCTCTGAAAAACTTTATTCCTATTGCGTACTTTAATGTTTAATTTCTCTAAAATCTTCTCTTTGCCAGTGACTTCCCGTTTATTGCGCTTCTTGCACATGTACTCTGTCTTTCCCAGCCTGCCCCAGTGGGCACGTTGGGCACAACTGTAGACGCTCTTGCAGCTGTACCTTGGGGGCGTCTGTGACCGTGTCAGTGGCCTATGCAGATGCACAGCTGGGTGGACCTGAATTAGTTCCCGGAATGACTGTACACTACAAAGCGACTGCTTCTTTGTCCGATATTCAAGGCCAGCTGAAAACCCAGGTAGTGTTTTCAATTTCTGGTGAAATTGACAGGTCAAAATAGAACTTTATCTTGTCCATTATATATCACATAGTCACATAGCCCTGACAGGATGTCTGACTCCGTCTCTGTGTGCAGCCTGTCATCACGGTGACTCCTGTGACAGGGTGGCGCTCCTGCCACTTAGGCTGGTAAGGAACAGAGTGGGAGCCGGTCTGCAGGTAATCGTTAGCCAGAGGAAAGGAGGAACCCAGTACTGGCTGTTGTAATTTCTGCATTCTTTCAAAGCATCTTTACTGTACATAGACAGTTGAGTGAGGTATCAGCAGCAGGTCAGCTGAACAGCACGCAGCTCTGCTTAGTGACGATGAAGCTCAGGTCACCCACCCATTCAGACAGCATGAGCAGCTTTGGCGATGCCTCCACACGTTGGCTTATTTCCTTCAGTGTACTGTTACCCTGATGGGTGGTCTTGGGAGTTGTAGGGGGAGTTTTGGGGGGTGTGACATTGGTCTCTGATCGTTTTCTGGGGTGTTCTGGGTAGGAGTAGTGCTAGTCGACGTGTTAGGCGATATAGGGGGTCAGCTGGGACGGCCTCTTCTGACAGGATGGCAACTCTGTGAACCTCTGGCATCAACCCGCCTTCCCTTGATGCAAGTAGCATGCAGAGAGCCACGTGTGGTGCACCGTCCGAGACAAAGTCAATCTGGGCAGTAAAGTTTGCCGGGTGGGGGAGGACGAGGTGGGCGCTGACAGTGAAGCTTGTCTAGGGCTTAGTAGGACTCTGCTATGCCATTATGTGACCTGAAAGCATGGACCTCCATCATGGTTAACTAACAGCAGCTGTTCTGCTAAAACATTTATTTTCTTAGTCTTACCTACCATCTAATAAATGCTATATGAAATTGCCAAGTAAAATAACAGGCATTGTTGTGTCTCCCAAACAAATAATGATTTGGAACACAGACACAGTTAATGACAGTAACATAATTACCCACATAGTCTAGTGCAGTTTCTTATCTGGGTTGCACACTGCTTGACTAAATGCTTTGGCTACAAGAAAATCAGCTTGTTCCTTGTTTTATCTTAAATTTGAAACAAATGTGTATTTCTGAAATGGTGTATATGTGCATGTCAGAGCATTTCTGTGTGCATTAAATTTCCAGAAATGCTTATCTTTTTTATTAGAAACAAAAGTCTATTAGTATTTTCTGCAAACATGTATGTGTATAAATGAGGAGCAGGCAGGCTTGTTGTGTTTGTCTCTCTACCTTCATTACTTACCACTGCTATACTGACATCCTTGGCCACTTTCCCTTCTGCTACATTTCACTGAATCAGGGTTGTGCATCATTCAGAACTGAATTCAGAATGGCTCTGAAATTGTAATTTGAATCCTGAATTCGAATTGAATTTGAGTTGCGGTTGAAAGCAGGATGCAGTATCGCAATTCAAATGTGAATTTAAGGATGTAGAATTAATATGGAATTGAATACATTGAATAAATTCATATTCATAGTTTAGGTACAGCTTTAAGAATTCAGTTTAATATTTCAATATGAATGACACATAAACATGTTATAGCATATAGCATATGCTATATCATCCATCCATTTTCTATACCCGCTTGTCCTATGCAGGGTTGTGGGGACAGAGAATAAACCAAGATGAGGTACCAACCCACTACAGAGCACTCATACATGCTATTCATGCATGCACACACACACACACACAAGGTTTTTCCAGTTCACCTGAGTATGTCTTTAGTCTATGGGTAGAGAAACTTGAGGAAACTCCATGGCAACATGGGGAAAACATGCAAACTCCACACACACACAGACTCTGGTGCCAGAGTTACAAGGCTAACATAAACCAAATGTATATTGATAGAATAATTTCCTTCACCCCCACCTGGCCCCACAGGAAGGGACATGCAAATAGACAATTTGACCAAATTTCACACTTCCTGGCCACTGATCCTTTGTACCTTTGATCTGAGATGTATTTATTGTCCTCATTCAGAAATCTTCCACTTCTAGAGGATTCCAGGGTGCGTTTGAACTCCCCACAAATGCTACCACATATAAAAATTAAATATTCAAAAACAATAAATTTGTGCCCATAAAAAGGTAATCATAAAACAAATAAATTATAAATTATTAGAATAGGCTAAAAGTTGCAGCTGCATCATTCAGGTGGGGGCTACACAGTGGTGGTGGTTGAAGTGACTCCCCATTGCTTCTGTAAAGCACAATAAATGCAACATCCATTCATTCATTCATAAAACTTACACTCATTTTTTTCTCTTACAATTATGTAAATATAAATTACTTCACTCACTTGTATATAACAAGGTCAGTATATAGTACTAATATATACTTTTCAGTAGGGCTGTCACTTTTTAACTGATATTCGAACATGTGTTTGAACATGATTCATGAAGAAAATTCATATTCAAACTATAAACGACTGATTTGAATTTTAAAGGGTCACTGTAGCTTATAAGCGCACTAGACTGTTTGTTGTTATTTTGCTGTTTTCCGTCTATGGAGCCCCTAAAAGGTCAAGGTAGGAAAATATTTTTTGAAATACTTTTGCATTCCCTTGCAAGACTTTCACGTTCCATCGCAATAGTTTTGCAATCCCACTACACTTGCCCACTTACTATTTGCTGCAACGTGATGGCAAGGAGAAACCTGAATAATACTGACATGTCCCGTAAAGTGTGCTTTAAACATCAAACTATGGAGGTCAATGTATATCATGTACATTTAATATTGTGTGTTTTTAAACATATTTATTACTGTGTCCGTTCTCCGCCAGTGACTTTATGCAAGACTAGTGTGACGACTTGGTCAGAATCGTAACAAAAAGGAAAAACAAAAGAAATCCAAGGGAGGATATGGGACCCAAGATTACCAAAAAATTAAAGAATTTAATTAGAATAATGAAAATGCTATACAACATATATATAATAAATGGTTGTCAGTAATAGGTAGTGTAGGCATGCCATGTTAGTGTAGTGTAAAATAAATGCAGGGAAAGAAAGTCAAATACAAAACAAAACCATACGAAAACCAAAACAAATGGCAACAGGCGCGAGAGCACACGCCCCTATCTTCCCCAAAGCCTGGCCTTTTTAAAAGGGAGCAAATCAGCTACAGCCTTAACGAGCATCAGGTGTAACCATCTCACAGGTATAGCGTCAACACTCAGAGTCATCACAGTGTGAATTGGCAACACTAGATGGCAATTAGTCCACAGTCCACGCTCCAAGTAATCACACTAGAAAACATTACAAATGATTACATTTCAAAATTAAGTATTGTACCAAATATTTTTTGTGTTATAATGGAATTCTATACATAAAAATGAGAGATATAAAAGTAGCATGTCATCAGCCCATATAATATGTATGACATCAGTGCCTTAAGCTTAACAAATGCTTTGCATACATGTGAGGATTGCAGTCGGAGGGGCCCCTCAATGTCACTGGGGGGCCCAGGCCCTGCCTACCAGTCCGCCCTTGCTGATTACTATGGAATCTGCTGGGAACTTGGTTGTCTTATATGTCCTTGGCAATATACTGTTATTTTACAGTGCAATGGACAGCAGAAGTGATTGCAGCTGGCCATTTATGTTTCCCAATTAGCCTGTCATGAAGGAACTTATGGACGAAACTGCAAGGAGAGATGTAAATGTTCCAACGGGGGGCGCTGTGACACCATCACAGGCACCTGTGAGTGCCTGCCAGGATTCCTTGGAGCCAACTGCAGTATTGGTGAGAGCGTCAGCATGCCACAGGGATCAATACCTGCCAAGCACTGTGTTATTCAGGCAACTATATTCAACCTCATTGCATTCATGGTCTGTATGTGTGTTTCACAGCTTGTCCACCTGGGCGGTATGGGCAGGACTGTGGCCTGATTTGTTTTTGTGGGAATGGAGAACAGTGCCACCCAGTGACTGGAAAATGTACCTGTGCTCCAGGCCGGGCAGGACGACATTGCCAGCATGGTACTGAAAAAAAAACAGGACATTGTAAATCAAACAAGAAGGAAGCGTAACTTTTGTAAAATATTGTTATTTTATTTGAGAAACTGAAATTTACTCTGTCAGCTAGGAAGTCATTTCTTTTTAAGTTTTGATTTAGCCTCAATATCCTCAGTGAAGGCTTATCATTTTAGATTTATTTGCATGGAAGGCAGAAACGAAGTTTGCATCCATAATCTTGCTGTTTATCTGCAGTTCCACTCAGTACAAGTCTGATTTTCCATTGCAGAGCTCTTTATGAGTCCTTGTCAGCCACAAACTGTGGACATGCTGTTGCTTATGTTTCTGTATTTATAGAAAACTATAAGTAGCTCCATTTTTCAGGTTCTGTGTCAAAGGACTTGGCACTATAACAAATAACAGAGTTCCTAAATTACAAAACAAAATACATGATTATTGTATTCCCCAGACTCTATAGTGGATACATATGATTTTAGTATCGGTCTGCTGCCACCCCCGCAAATGCTTTGCTTGTTAAGACAATAACTCAAAAACCATTTGGTGGATCTTTTTCAAACTATGTGCAGATGTTGTATGCAGTGCATCTAGCAAGGTGGGCTCTCTGCTGCAGGCCTGAAGTGTTGGCTTGAAGTCAGTGATGGACTGAATGCCCTGCCACATGCGCCATGTGTCCTTTCAGTCCATGAAGTGGCTATTGATTTTCTGGAATGGTTTGGGTTTGGCTATAATATAAACCTCTCTGTCTCTGGACCTGTAGACAGTATCTCTGATTTTCACCAATGTGCTCAGCTCTGCAGAGAACCAGGGTTTGCAGTTTCTGTGTGTGACGATGGTTTTGAAGGCAGTAACATCCTAAATGTATTTGCCAATGTAGCAAGTGACTGAGGCTATGTACTCCTCCAGGTCTGCTGAGCTGCTGTAGGTGACATCTTCCCTGAAGATGTCTCAGTCTGTGCGGTCAAAGTAGTCTTGAGTGCAGTTGCAGCACCCAGAGACCAGGTTTACCAGGTTTTCACCTCGCACAGGGCTGGTCTGATTCATTTTGGCATGGGTCTGTAGGTTGAAGCTAGGAGGATGGAGATATGGTCTGAGTGTCCAAGGTGGAGGAGGTTCAGCGTTGTATGCATGGTGGATGTTTGTACAGACGCTCCTCTACTTGCGAACTAGATACGTTCAGAACGGCCGTTTGTAATTTGAAATGTTCGTAATGTTCGTATAAAGAATTAGGATGTTGGGAGTTCACATGCTACACTGCTGGCACGGCGGGAGTAGCGGACAGAAGTTATATAAGCGGAATTGGCACCCAACAAACACAATTTGGACTTACAGTCCTCTTCATTCATATGTCTGAAAGTTCGTAAGTTGAAAGCTCATAAGTAGAGGAGCATCTGTATATACAAGGTCTAACATGTTTTCCCTTCATGTGATAAAGTCAATGTTCTAGTGAAATTTGGGCAAAACTGATTTTAACAACACATTAAGTCAGTCCCCAGCTAGCGAGGTGAGCTGTATGAAGCTCGCTGATAATCCCATGGGGGTCACCCAGGGTTCTGCCAGCATTAGCATTAGCTTTAGGGGGGACATAAACAGCAATGATGATTTTTATGCCGTCCAGTTTATTGTCAATTAGGGTGACCCTTATTTTTCAAACTTGGATTTTTCAACCTCTCTCCCTCTCAATCAAGTCTCCACTCAAAAAAAAGGAAATGTACAAAAATTTATTGAGTTTAGTTGACAGTTAGGGTGTGCTCAAGCGTTCTGAAATATTCAATTTTTCTCGAAAACCCCATGAGTAGGCAATGATAGGCATTAAGCGGTAAATTCAAATGTCACTAACAAACAACTGTTTGCTACATTGTGCAACTTATGACAAGTCAGGCTACTTTTCTATTCAGGTAAAAACCAGAAATCTGAGGTAGTATTAACTAGTGTTAACTAAAGTAATCA
>JAODJU010000036.1:17691019-17707581 GCA_026776725.1 Gnathonemus echidnorhynchus
TCTGTCAAAGAATGACAGTGCAATCAACTCTTCACTAAGGTACCAGAGGTGGCCACAGAGCTTCTTTAGGGCACCTTCTGCTACTTGTGAGTTGAGTGAAAACAGAATTTTGAGTAGATTCAGATCATTTGCTGGAGCAAGGGTTGGCAGCCGAGACAAGAACCGTGATTTCAGGTAGACCTGAACGTCAAATATGCAGAGTTCTGCCAAGCCTTTTTGTTCACGGTTGGTAAGCTTGAAGTCATTATAAAATGCAAATGTGCAAAAATATTTCACAGAAAAATGTCTTCAGTGGTGTAGCAACATTCTAGAGGGTGAGAGTTAACTTTTATAAATTAAATTTTTTTCCATTTATAAGGGTCACCCTATTGTCGATGGAACGCACGCAGAGGAGGAGGATGGATGGAAGCGCTGGCCGGCTAGGATTAGCCTGAACCTAGCATGGATACTGGCTCACTTGCACCGCTTTTGAAAAGCCTTCAGGTGGTCGCTCCTCCTAGGCGATATCGAGGGCTTGCAGTGCAAGACCGAAAGAATCCCTAAGCGGTGCAGGAGCTCCAGCGTGTCTCCATCTGGATGCACTGAAATTTAATAAATTGTCGGATGTTTACATGTTTACCAGTTTTTCTGGTAAACACAAAAACATAAGATGACACGCATTCCAAACATACATATACTGAATGATATTTAGAATCCAGTATGGCCACCGTAACCTAACACCCTGCCATCTTGGTTCAAGATGTGTCATATAAGTGTAATGAAACCTACATTTCACAACAAGGGCTCAGAACATACAGGTAAAAACACATTTATTAGCTTTAACATTTCCAGGTGATCCATCCAGTATAGGTTGGTGAATACAGATTAGGTGGAACAAGTGACAGGGCTGTCTGGGGAATACAATGCCATCGTTCAAACCGCCTTCTTTATAGTTGGTCCTCTTTGCATTGCAGTTATGAACGTTTTTCATCTATGTGGGCTTATGTGCAGGTGTGATTTGCATGGAAACATGGAAATGAATGTTAATCTGAAATACCTGACTGTGCCTTCTCATTGCCATAGCTTGTCCCAGGGAGCGTTATGGAGCACAGTGCTTGAATATGTGTGCATGTCGGAATGGTGCTGCCTGTGACCCACATGATGGGACATGCAGGTGTGGGCTGGGATGGACTGGGAATCGCTGTGAGAAAGGTGGGTGCTGCTGAGGGATGGATGGATGGGTAACAGTGTAGATAGGCCTTTCTTTTTCAGCATGAGATATTTTAGTATGTTTCCATGTGTGTTACAGAATGTTTCTATGTTTTAGGTTGTGTCCCTGGGAAATATGGGCCCACCTGTGAACTGGACTGCCAGTGTCAAAACGATGCAGATTGCGACCGCTTTACCGGGCTCTGCCACTGCAAAGCTGGCTACTATGGCAACTCTTGTCAACATAGTGCGTGCATTTCAGACCCATACCCTTCAACAGTCCTTGGATCTTAGGGACAGTTATCTGTGAAATATTGTTCTATGAAATGACCCTGTTTGTTCTGATTATTTTCCCCTTTTCCCAATGCTGGGGTCATTTCCCAGGGTGTCCACCTGGATTTTTTGGACAAAATTGCATCCAGCAATGCAACTGCACAAACAGTCAATCGTGTGATCATGTGACTGGACATTGTTTGTGCCAGCCAGGCTTCACTGGATCCTTCTGTCAGACAAGTGAGTAGGTTTCAAATCTGCATTATATTGAATAACACTGTACAGTAAAACATTACATATACAGTTAAGAGATGGCGTTTCATGGTATGGAATACAAAGAAAGCACTATTCCATCTATGCACTTAGACTGGGTGGTTTCTAAGGTGTGTAATAGGTTTTCTTCTCCAGTCTTGCACAGAGACCATACTCTGCCATTTGATCAGAAACAGACATTTCCAGAGTCACGTATACAAGCCCTCTGGTATGCTTAGTGCCCCCTTATGTCATATGCATCAGGAGACAATGTGTGGAAGGTGCTCTGCTAACCCCTGTTTCTACAGTGTGCAAAGAAGGTACATTTGGACAGGGTTGTCAACACCACTGCGACTGTGAGGGTAGGGCCCCTTGCCATCCAGCCACTGGACAGTGTCTCTGTCCTCCTGGGAAGACCGGAAATCAGTGTGAAAAAGGTGCCACCCATTGTTGTGTAATTCTACATTCTAAATGCATTCTTAGTTTAAAACAGGATGATTTTGAAAATTCTCAAATTCATTCAGGCTTGGCCAAATTAATCTTGTGTGTAAAAAGAACTTCAAATTGGTCGTATTTCCCACAGACTGTGGAGAGGGTCGCTTCGGACCCGACTGCTCTTTGCAGTGCCAGTGTAGCCACCAGGCCCATTGTCATTCCTCGACTGGCCACTGCGTGTGCCCTCATCCCTGGATAGGGCCCACCTGTACAGAAGGTAACCCGGTTCTGCTTGTCAGCAGAACAGATACCTCTGCTCCAGCCCAGGCTGTTTCTGATTGACAGCCGCAGGTTCAAAATGTCGAGGCAGGTTTTGTTTATTTTTGTGTCAGTCTTCATGTCTTTCTCAATTATAAGTGCAGTTGCTGACGGTTATTTTAACTGTAGCACCGTAGGGTGTCAAGGCTGAAGGGAGCTCAGTTTCTCAATGCTGAACTCACAAGAGACTCTGCAGTCCAGCACATGTGCTTTCTATCTGAATGTGAGTGTGTTTTTCTGCTCTCTCCTAGAGGGAAAACCCACTCCTGAACCCATACGTGCCCAGAGCTCCATGCAGTAAAAGACTGTTTGACCCAGACTCTTACGTTTGCAGTTCTGTGCAATAGCTCATGGGATCAACTCTCAGCGCTAAACCAAATGGAGTTATGGGGGGGATGCAAAAGAATACATCTACCCAGAGAACAACACAATATGCAAGCTACCGCAAAAAAGATATAGATATGTTACCATAGGATTCACAAGACAGTTCACACATCCAGTCAAAGTGCTACAATGGCTGCAACATTCATATAGACATAGTACGAATGCAGTGTGGAGATTACCTCTCTTGCCAAGTTTATGCATAAAATCCATGTCCTTGTGTGTATAATGCATTTTGATAATGTAAATTTCCTTTTTTGATGAAGGCTGTTTCCACTGATGCAAATGACCAAAATGCTGGAGAATAGAATTGAAATTTCGAATATTCTAAGTTTTTTTTTTTTTTATGGAACTATATAGTAAATGTACGTCTTTTCAGTATGTAAAAAAAGAAAAAGATGTGCTATTATTAAAAAAAACTAAAATGTGTTTTGAAAATAAAGGTTTCTTTGTCATTCTAACATACCTGATGGTTAAACAAAGGGGTAGAAGAAAGATCTTTATTGGTGGAACTGCGTTTTATCATAGCAGGAGCACAAACACTCCAAACTGAGGAACTTTCATTAGCAGGAGGTCAATGTACAATGTACCTGGCTAAGGGTATGGGGTTATGGGAGAAAGTGGGGGCAAAAGCAGCCAGTCACAGAGCTTTGATGGAAGAATGAAGAATCAGCGTCCGTAGAAGAACAGGAACTGAAAGAGAGGTCAAGATGGAAAGAAGCAGTTATCCAGGGACACCTGTCAAGCTGGTGATTGGTACTTGCACTAGACAGGCCATCTCTGAGGTATTACTCTCGTGTTGCTAAGTGTGGCCAGGCCTCCGTACAGGTGCCTGGGTTCGCCTGTCTGGTGACAGGATTCTTGGTGACTGATGACTGAGCTGAAATGAGCACACAGGGCAGGGCTGATGGATGGCAGCCTTACACACCAGCCTTGTATTGTGACAAGCAACAGATGTTCTGCAATAATGTTTATCACTAAGGCCTTCATCCTTAGACAACACACACCTGTTTCTAGTCAAACAACTCCAGAGAAGCCATCTATCCCACAGTGCTGGGTGGTCAAACCATTCTTCCTCATGTCTGTGTCATCAAAAACTTTCATACAGACTTCTAACAGTACGGGAGAGTAAGAGGTACAGTACTGTACAAGAGTCTTAGACAGTCAGAGAAAATGATGTTTAAGTAATTCATGTTGGTGTAAAACTATGTCTGTCAAAGCATGTCAGCTTAACCATTTCAAAACCTCTCCTAAAGTCACCTCAGTGTTTTTGACAATCACCCAATACACCAATTTATTTTTTGATTTGATCTCTAGCACCCCTCGTGAGGCTAATGAATATGTCATTGGCTGACTTTTTTTGCACTAAATAAATAAATGAATTAAGTGAGCTGGTGGTGAAATTTAAGAAATATATGTTATGGCTGAGGTACTCCTGAGGAGAGGTTTGGGAACTGAAGAGGTGTTATTTGGAGAATAGAAGATATTCCTTTTAGTTTTTATTGTCTTACTGTTAATCTGCATGTGCTTTAATGTTAAACGGTGTTTTTGTTCTGAGCAAGCATTCATTTACCACTCAGATAAATAGCTTTAAACATTTCCTCTGACTGCCTATGTCTTTTGCACAATACTGTATATTTGTGTGATCACAAAGCCTTGGGTTAGTGGGAGGTACCAGAATATGGTGCTAACAAAGACAGATTCAATCTGGGAGTTTTGGGTGTAATTAGTCGTGTGCTTTCAGCCAAGCATTTCTATCACCTCAGTGTCATACCTCAAATTAGCAACTTTTACCCTCTCAGTTAACTCTGATCTGACAAGAGAGCCTTTTGAACTCACACAGACAGTGAGTGTTGATCCGATAAAACACAGGAAAATCATTTTACGAGTCTCGCACCATTGGTAAGGTTGTTGCCTTGGAAAACAAATTGAAATACCGATCCAGCAAACAGATAAGTATCTAGGAACTCTCCCACACTCTGTTTTTGTAAACTTTAAGGGCTTTTAGCTACAAATGTAGAACAGAGGGGTTTTTTGAGAGTGGGCTTTGAAATTATTTCCTTTAATATATTCGGCTCTACATTTGATATTTAGCATTAGTCTTTTTTGCATTGTGTGAATCTTGGAACATCATTGTGATTGTAGTGCTTTTGTGGTTTCGATGTAAACCAACGTGCACCACTCAACAGACATACAAAGGCTTTTGACTTGTCTTCTATTAAGTTATTCTGAACAACCTGGATTCGTTTCTTTTCCTCCATTAGATGGCGCCGACACAGAGGGGAAGTGTGAGCATGTCATTTCAAATACAAAAATATATATTTAACAACAATAACCCAAGAGTACATTATCTCCATTTAAAACATGAAAGTTTAGTGTCTTTTAACAGGCAATTCACAATACAATTCTACGTAGTACACCTGCCAGCGCTTCCAGAAACTTAATTTGAAAACCAGCATACAGTTTAATGGAAAATACTGCAAACACTACATTTTTACATTAATTAAAATCTTGCTGAAAACCATGTTTGTTTTGACGTAGTATTGATGAAATATCACATCCCATGTCAGTGCGGCTCTGGATGGGTTAATTACACTTTATAATACAATATGTTATTAATATTGGTATAATGAGCTTATCTGATGTCCGCTTGCTTTTCTATTTAGCTATATTTGTAATCAAAAAATGTCCTTCAATAACCAGGTAACATTGTGTATGAAAGGTTATTTTTCAGTGCTGACTGAAACTGTTAGATTAGTTACTTAAAGTTATTATACTGTGGCATAAAATTTAATAAGAATGTCCTCAGAGTAGATAATAATACCTTGTCTGAAGTACTGTTCATAGACGCCTCCAGTTTCACTTTGTCCAGATTTCAATTTGATTGGAGCCCTGATTGGACTGTGATTACATAACTAGGAATTTCAGCTGAGAAGTTAAAATCAGGAGAAAATGTATTCAAAACCATGTTGCAATACCCCTATCCCCTCCATTGGTCTGTTGAAGTGACAAGACGCATTTCTGCAGTGTCCCAGCTGCCCCCCCCCAGCTGCCTTAGCCTACATCCCTTGACATCTGACTGTGAATGTGTGCCAAGCCAATTGTGTGCAGTGGCAGCTGCTGGAACCCTTCTTTCTGATTAACAGGGCAGTGGTGTGGCAGGCTGTGATGTATGCTCTAGTGCAGGCTGCACCATAGAAGCTGGAACAGTGTAACATGCGTTGTGGTGAGTCCCTGCCAGATGCTGTATTTGCTGAGTGCCACCATGCTAAGGGACTCTGCCCCCCTCGAAGGGCTTTGTGCTCTGTCTCTTTGACTGCCTCTACAACACCCTGCTATTAAAATAATCAGTTCCACAAATCTAAAATTCACTGTTAACACTTATGGGCCGAGCTCTGAAGCCCCATGGGGTGTCACAGAGGTAATGAGGCTAATTGATTCCGCTGTATATGAACGCACAGATTCTGCTGCCAGCTCCTGAATGTTATTGATTATAATTTTGTAATGTAATTGACACAATGGCAGATATGGGATCCTGATCCCTCCCCATGTAAGATCCCAGACTCTGATACTCGCCTATAAAGTAACCAGAAACTGTGAGAATTCTTGCTTTGTACATTATCCTTGGTGGAACTAAAAACATTTGCATCTTAAGTTTTCCAATAAAGTAATATGAATTATATCCAGCACAATACAGGCGGGCTGTCACTTTTAGAAAAAAGGTAAAAGATTGACAGATTTACACGTCTGCCAGTACGGAGTTTGATAATGAGAATGCCAAGCCGGCCCACATACACAGGGCATAGTTATAGGAGACCTTACACCTGTAACAGGCTGCAACCTTAAGTTGTGGATTTCACTGTAAGAAAGCACATTGTGTATAGATAGCCCTAATCAAGTGCTGCTTAGTCTGGGTGACCTCATCAGTATAGTGTGACCTTTGCTGACCTCATCAAAGCTGAGCTCCCTGCAGAGTTGAGCAAAAGTGGGCAGTGTGACAGTAGTGCTGGTGAGAACTGAAACATCAATAAGAATTTTAAAACAGTAGCAGTATGGGTAAATTTCTGAACCCCCCCACACACACACACACACTACGCCTCCCCCGAAAATCTTACTGACAATAGATTCAGTTTTTTAGGACAATGTCTGCCCACATGCATGAGCAATGATAAGAAGGAGGCTTTGGCAGAGAGGCCCACAAGATCTGAACCTTATTGAGCCCATGAGCGATGAGCTGGGTCATCGTGCCTCCCTACCTCATCCATCATGGCCCAGCGGAGCTGTGGCCGGCCTTGAATAAAGGCATATTCCTGCCCCCACCCCAAATGTCACATTGAGTCTCCCTCTCCAACTTGTGGGCTTATGCTAAATACCAAGCGGCACTTCGTTGATTTCACAAAGAAGCTGAATGATGTGGTCGTGGAAAAGACAGCAAGGCAGTCCAAGAACAGAGAGCCGTGTAGCAGTGAGGCGGCATGCCCAGTCTTCCCACAATGTAGTCCTTTATTTTTTTAGTTGCTCCTCCCATAGTATTGTATTGAAATGCATACAGTTACATTGTAGAAAGCATTAAAACAAAGTACCTCAACTTGCTGATTACTTTTAAAATGATATTATAAACAACAACAAAACAGGAAAAAATCTGGTCCCTCAACATGGGAAAGAAAATCTGTGAATATAATCTGTTATTTATAATAGGTTTGGCACAAAGGATTAACATGGACTGAACATCACACAAGCTTGCAGACAACCGTAAAAAATATCAGATACAGTTATATCCAGACCAATCATGCGGTTATGAGGAAATAATACCTACTATTTTTAACTCTTTTTTTACAGTTGAATCAATAAATTGTCTTACAAAAAAACCTAAGTAATATCTATTTCATCAACCATTTTCATTAGAGGAATACAGAGGGAATGCCATATGTAACACTACCCAGCTTTCATGGTATTGTAAATCTACAAACCCATTAATTTCTGAATCAAATCCAGTGAGGAATCTCCTGTCCACTGGGATAAGAGCAGTGCTATTCCGTAAACAAACTACAGGTCAGCAAGAAATAAATACAATTCCCAACATACACAACAATAACATCAACAACAATGAAAGTAAAACATGATTGTCTAAAAATGACAAGAGACACGAAAATGGGGTGACCAACGACTAGCATTCAGGTTATCTAGTGGTTGCATTGACTGAATAGGAGGAGGTTGGATTTATAGGTGCCATTCACTAAATGGTAACAAACATTAGTACTTGCTACTTTTTCTTTAAAAAAGTTGATTCCACTAAAAAGTTTTTTCAGTTCACAGAAAGTTAAGTATGCTGGGAAAGAGTGCAGTACTGAACAATTTCTAGACAATTTCAGACAATGATTTGATTGTGCAGATACCGGAGGTACTGGCTTTTATTATTACAACATACAGTGGAATGAGTTTAAAGGATTTTTAAAATTGGTGTTCTGATAAAGTTGTTTTAAATGTATTTATTATTTAGTTTTATTTATTTATTTGTTTGTTTCATTCATTCTGCTAACTGAGCTTTTGCAAATGCGTTACAAAAGCTGTACTTCTGCTGACGTTAAAGGGGACCGCACTCTAATGCATTTTAAAAGCTACACAGTAATGGATCCCCCTGGACCCCTGCCCTTATGTAGGGGGAAATATACACAAATAGTAGAAGGAGTGCTCAGGTTAACGTTAAAACTTCTGTTTTGAAGCAGACTCTCTCAGCTTGACAGACCCTATCTTTGCACTTGAATTAATTAGCAATGTTATGTCAATGTTACATTAACATCACATTGGTCTTTTGAATCACCAGCTGCCTTTGCTGTGCAAAACATTAAAACTAAACACAATAAATAATAATTACTTATTATTATCATTTTTCACGATTACCTTCACCATTTTTTATGCAATCATTTAATGTCACAATATATTTTGTTCTTTTGTTTTTTTTATTTGATTTCAGTTTACAGAGGGAGAGGTCACCATACGAATGTGTAAGGCTTTCTGTTCAGTGGTCTGTTAGACGGTTCGCTCCAGTGCAGCTGGTTGGGTCGGGTCGGCATGTGGGTCTATCATACTTGGCTGGACTCCGCAGCTGCCCTGGCCAGGTTGTGCCACACGTTGGATGAAGCATGAGAGGCTGCGTGGAGGGTGTCCTTGTCGGCCAGAGACAGCATCATGGCGTACGCCTTAGCAGGAAGCGGAGGAGAGAGTGGCCGTGAGCAGAAAAGAAACAGAGGTCTAGACGTTCAGGCAACAAGACACAAATATGCGCAGACATAGCCATCGTGAGAATGACCATGCATCATGGTAGTTCCACAGGTCTTTGTGACTATGCTTGGCACAGGGGCACACAGATGGAATGGAATGGTGGAATGGTGGTTTATTGCCATAGTACGTTACACATACATGGAATTTGCTTTGGTGGTCGGTGCCAAAAGAGATGCGCACCAACACACCGAGGCTACCATCCACGGCGCCCCATAATAGGAAAAACAAAGAAAAAGAATTACATGAGGTAAAAAGAGGCAAATAAAAAAAAACAGCTCCCAGACTGTACTCCAATAGGGAGTACAATGTAGGAACAGAAAAAAAAAAAAAGGGATGATGATAACAAAGCTTGAGATGTTCGAAGGGAGGCAATGGATTACCTGGGACTTGGATTTCCTGTAGAGTGGCGGTTTAATGGCATCTGGGAGGTGGCTGCTCATGAAGCCAGCATCACTGTCGCTGAACTCACTCTCCTCTATCTTGCGCATGTTAGAAATGTGGCGAATATGCTCCAGTGCCGAGAACCCGCTCTGGTCTTCATCATCCTCAAACCTGGAAGATCCATCATGACTCATTTCAAACTGCTACAATGTAAGTAAGTCTTATGACTGTAGGGCAGAGTGTGTAACAACACATTATATAATAACACCGCATTATGTAATGAAAATTAGTTAAATTTTGTTGAATAGTAATATTACATGATGCACCGTGTGCCCTAAAAAGGGCTGAAAACCTATCTGAAGTGGTGCCCTGCCTTGTGTCCTATGCTGCCTGGGACGGGCTCCCCATATTGGATACCTTGGAAGAGGGATGGGGGGACTGATAGATGTTCAGGAGTGCAAATGAAAAGCTAATTGCATGTGTGTTTTATGCTCTGCCTTAGATATTTATCAGGTACCTCCTTGGGAAGGCCTTGAAATTCAGGTCATTTTCATTTGCTTCTTCAAATTCAGTCTCGCTGTGAATGATGTCATCTTCCAGGCGGCTGGGGAAGGCTTCATTCGCAGACGTGCTCACAGCATCATCATGTCGCCTCTCTTCTTCATTGATGTCCAGCTCCTGTCCTTCCTCTTCCTCCAGGTCATGTGACTCCTGGCGGGGCAGCAGAGCCTTCTCTTCCTCAAACTGACTGCTGTTCATCCTCCAATAAACAGAGCAAATAAGAAAAGTTTTAAAACGTAATAAGTAATATCATATCAACTTTTAACATGCATCTCAAGCACACAGACCTGTCGTGTAATATCCTAATTCTCTGTGTGACCCCTGTTTAATTCAGCTGTCCATGCTTTCCTTGAAACACTTAGTGCGTCTCGCCCCACCAAAAACAATGAGAAGAGGAAGAGAAAAACACGGCAACTGTAGAGAAGCGGTAATCCCATTTGTCATTAAGATTCAAAGGCCTTCTGGGCACCGGACCCATACACCCTGTGCTCCAGCACTTAAGCTCCTTCGCTTGGGTTTTTGTCTTGTTTATTTTCCTACTATCTTGTAGTCATCTAATAGGCAAAATATTTAGCTGACAGCCCCATTTGGTTGAAGAGTTATGAGGGTGCTGCCAAGCGGCCCTTTCTCAGTCCCGGAGGGAAAAAGGCCAGCTATCAAAACTCACAGTGACTTAATCTGTCCAGTGTCTCAGCACCGCAGGAAACCACCATTTGTTAAATCATCTGGAACCACACTAAAACTGATTCACTAATTATGGTCCATGGCGTCTCTCGTCAGCTCCCAAAAATGCCATTGCTAACACAAAGAGTCCTGCCCCAGCCCCAACACACCCCCGCCACGGGAGAATAAAATCAAAATATCAACAAAGTCCTCCCTCAGATTAGAGAAGCCATCAAACCAGGAAATGATCTATTTGTAAAAGAAAAGCTGAGCTTGCAATGACTCGCCAACACAGTGAAGGAATAAAGTGGCACATTTGAAATCTCTATCACTTTTTTATCAAAACACAGTTGTTTCAGTACTTGGAGAGACTTGAGAAATGGACTGGCAAAAGTTAAGGGCTGCCAGTATGGTAATTCGGCCTGGTTGTGTTTTTGAGGAGAAGATGCTGAAGATGGGGGCTGGACCATCTGAGCGTTCCATGATTAAGAAAACAGATTTGCTAATTATGCTTTCAAATGTGGTAATTTGCTGGGGATAAAATATCTATCAAAAGTCATCAAGAGAGCGGGGGTGTGAGAGGAAACACGACACCCCCGCGACCCAGGTGCTCTGCCCACTTCCTGTTGAGAGACATGTTGTAGCCAGATGTGGGCAGACAGAGCTGCTGCTTCAGCAGTGGAGACCAGGGCTGCACCCTCCTCCATAACCATTTCATTTGAAGCACTTTTGGCACTTGCTTTTCTTGCATGATTTCTCAATTCGGAAGTTTTTTTAATCAAAAGAAACGATTTTTATCATTTTTCACTTTCAGAATTAAACTATGCAAGGTAAAAATTTGGCCTGCTAAGTTCATCACTGTTTCATCAGTGTGTAATAATGAAAATACACATAAATAAAATATATAATAGTAATAAAATATATGTATGTATGGCCTAAAGTCAATATTTCTGGATGTATCCATATGTGGTAATTATCCCGAATGTCATAAGCAATGACTGCCTTGTATTTACACCAAACCTCCCCAGGCAACAGGCTAATTAATAAAGGCTGCAGAATAATGTTCAAGCTGCGTGACTCTGTGATGTTTGAGAATAATCGTCTCCTCATTCAGCCTCCAGCCCTGCATACTTGCAATGGAGAGGTTGGTTTGATGTGTTTTTGCATGTGTGAGAGTCCTTGCCGTGTTGGTACCGTGAGGCGGGAGCCGTCTAAGTGTGATTACACATATGTTTGCTTTTTTACCCCTTTGTCAGTGTACAGTATGTTTCTTTGGAAATGTTGTTAGTTGTAGTACTTACGCTGTGAGTATTCAGCTTCATTCAGCACTCAACATTTTTGTCACATCCTACAGACTCATCTATTTGTTTGTGTCCTGCTGTCAAAAACAAAATGAAACTACAGACTAATACAGTAAATCTGGCCTGTGTCAACTGTGAGCTTGCCATTTGAAAACTGTGAATCTATTCTACATGGGCTGACCCAGGTTGTATAACAGTAGAGATGGGAACTCTTGCCCTTCTCTGCTTCCTCGCTCACTCGTTCTGGTTCCACATAGTACAGAATAGCATGAGAGAGAGCGGTAAGGAGCATAGGTTGATTACAGTGTTGCCACACGCACCAAAGGACAATCCACCTTAGGGATGAGAACCTGAGCGCAGCCATGGGGCAGCTGATAGCTTGGCACCACACTATTCTGAATGGTGGCTGGAGTGCCAATCCTGCAATCAACCCCCAGATTCCCCTTGGAAGTTGGAGGACCTGCTTGCAGGGCTGGATGTAGATTAACATCCATACCCTGGATGAAGCAACTGTAGGTTAAGGGTCTTGCTTAAGGGCCAAACAGAATAGTGTCACTCCTGGCATTCAGACCAGCAACCTTCCGATTGCTGCCACAGACCCCTAGCCTCAGAGCCACCACTCCACCCCTGCATGAGAGTTTCAAAAATATGAGGAGTGTATTGCTATAATTTTTCACAAAAAAACATTAAAACTCTTGCAGAGCATTGCAGAGTATGTGCCTGCTTATTCTTGTAAAGCACTAAAGGTGAAGATATTCACCCTTCCTCTGACTGCTCGGGGGATGGCTGGTTTTGGCCCGTGTTGCCAATGAAGTTTCGTATTTCAGTGAAGTACGAGTCCTCTTTGTCATCCAGGATAGCACTGCTACTGTCCAGCTCAGACTGGGGAGACGACATGGCCGTGCCTGGCAAAATGAAAAGGATATTAAATCTAGGGTCTGAAATGTTTTTCAAGAAACAGGATACTGGCTGTAGCACATTTTCACCTTTGAATTTGCACAGCGGGTGTTCGCATGTATCTGAATGAATATACTAAATGGTTGACTCTTTTACTGCAATATAGAGACAATGTGCTACACCATTTCGACCATTCGATTGACTTAGTAAGACATATATCTCTAGCATACTCTGCATACACCTAGCACATCCAATTAAATTGAGCTCCAATCTGCAGCAATACAAATTATCTTACCCATCAAACACTACTGATACATTTACATTTACCTTTATTTAGCAAATACTTTTGTGAGGCATGTAGCACATTACAAACATACATACTGTTGAAGGGTGAGTTTACAATGAAGTATTAATGAAATGGTGAATAGTCTATGAGTATGCAAGGTTGCAGATATTATGCAGTTGCGCCAGAATGCAGCGTTTACCTGAGAGGTTCCCATTCTCATGCTTCTTCAGATGGCGATCCAGGTTGGTTTGCTGGCCAAAGCATCGGTCACACAGGTGACATTTAAAAGGCTTCTCTTTGTTGTGGATGTTGCGGATGTGCCGCTGCAGGTTGGATGAAATGCTGAAGGACCGGTCGCAGTATTTGCACCTGTGCAGACAGATATGAGGTCAAGGTGTGACATCATAGCGCTAATGCAGATGCATGGCCGCATGTCAACACGTATGCACACAAATGAGCACAGACACAGACTTATTCCTTGGCTTTCTCAAGATATGATGGAAAATCTACTGAAGGTAAAAAAAAAAACTGGCTTCTCTCATCTTTAGCCAGGACAAAGAAATTACATTCTTTGCTTTCAAAACAAGCATGCAACAAATTTTGTTCTAACTCTCTGAAATTAGACACAAAGCCAAGTTTCTTCATGCAAAATTATACACCATGATTACATCTTTTCTTCTTCTGGAATTAACTTGCACAATTGACTTTCCCTTAGGAACCTCTGCTATCTCCCCAAAAATTGCAATAAACAGCAGAGATCTTTAATTCCTTGCCAGCATGTGCAGTTTAGTCTATCACACCAGCAACAGAAGTATCGATGTTTATGCCCTGTGGTCAATGGGGCTCCCCTGGGATTATACTGTACTTGTCTTTTAGATTTCTCTCAAACAGAAAATAATTATTCCAACTGCTGGTCCTGGATTATTGCCCACAGCCCTCATCACCCCAATTTTTCACCCAACTTCCTTCCCCAGACTTCAAAACCCCTCTAGTCACCCTGACTATGACAACCATTTTTCATTGTGCAAATTATTTAACAGAATGATAATTGTTTCAGGCTTTTTAACCGTATAGAAAAACACACCGAATAGTTTGAGAATGCTCTCCTAGGCATGAACAACATGCTCTGGGACAACCTCTGTGCAGAGTAGATACTAATGGTTTACTCTACTACTAAAAAATGGAACTTATTTGTGCTTATGGAGTGAGGCATGAGGCCCTGTCATGGGGGTGCAACCCTTGAACGTGTGAACTGGGAGCCCCAAACTCGATTTCCACTGCAGCTGGACAGGCTTGAATTTCTCCTTTTAAGGTGGGGAATCTGCAGGAAGCTGCCATTCTCCCCAGCATCACATAGACATGGCCTCAATCTGCTTTGGGATTTTGTGGTTTTACTGCTTTGACAGAAGATAATACCATTGTTTACAATAAGTATATATTTTTAATGGTTGGGCAATGTGCGAGCATATTCCTACCAATATTTTCATTTTTCCTACTGTTTATCCCCGATGAAAGTAAAGCCATTGATGATGTCTGAATGTGTTTGTCTGTGAGCACCGTACCTGTATGGTTGCTCCCCTGTGTGTGTCCTCAGATGTCGCGTCAAGTTAGCAGAGCGTGGGAATATCTTTCCGCAGTATCTGATAGTTAGGGTAAATTTTATGCCATGAACAAATTTGCAAGATAGACAACACTTTCAATCACGAATATATTGGGCATCCATGGTAACAGACAAATTACTATAAAAGTACTCAGAAGATCCACTTTAATTAATATATACAATCCATTCTAAGTGTTAGAATTATGTTTGATCAATCATAATGAACATAATTGTTTTGCAGGTTTTCCAAGGTGCATTCAGTTGCCATAATATACTATTATAATAAGGCTATGGCAGGAAATTAATACATGCAAATATGAACAATTTTTTTTTTTTTTTTCTGGGTAATTGTGAACCATTCTTCAATCATGCATGAAGTTACTTGCACCTTTTCTGTTGTGCTCCCATTGAAAGAATAAAGACCGGCTGGATCATGAGTGGGGAACTTCATCAGAAATCAGACAGAAACACATGAAAGTGCAGCCCCCAAGCTCATGAACCATATCAATCATGTGATCAGGAAAACGTCAGTGTGTAAATACTTGAGTTATGCACAACTGGAGTACAGCTCCCATTTAGCCCCCAAGTAATAAAGTCACTAATTAAGTCTTTTATTAACCCTGTCATTACCTGCATGTGTAGCGTTCCTTGCCCTTACGCAACAGGGTGTCTGGGATAGTACTTGGGGGGGGCCTGAAGTCAAAAACGGATGGGACAGAACGCATGAGGTCACCGGCTTCTGGTTTGAGGGAGTTAAACGTCTCCAGTTTCTCTGCCATGTTCTCTATGGCTGACATCTGGAAAGAAAAGAGAGTCCAATTGGTTGCTACAAACAAGAAAAGCAAACTCTGCAGGAAAATGGTCCTATTGTGCTTCTTTTTACAGGTATGTTTATGATTATGTTGTTTAACCTGTGCAGTTATACTCACATGTGTGTATTTGCTGCTTTATACACTAGAATGCTGTCATTGCCTGTTTTTCTTTTGTTCTGACTTAGATAGACACTACATATAAACCCTGTTATTCTTGCAGATACTAATCTGTGGCCTGGTGCCCTCTCAAAGGGTAAACTTTTTTTTTATTATTTTCTTTTTTAAATTTTGACTCAAGGTGGTTATAGCCTTTACAGCACACCATAATAGCTTTGCACATGTAACCTTTGTAGATACTGTGAAATAAATTCTGCATTAAATGTTAATTTTGGGGTAGGAAGAAAGCCTATTTTGGTACGGCTGATGCCTGATACGGCCCAGCGAAGCTACTATGGAGCCCTTCTATTCACAAGCAGCGCGTTCATGCACACGCTCCCACAGAAAGCACTGCCAATTTGCTAAAAGTCTTTCATCCAATATGGTGAGAGTCCTCTGAGGAAAGTGTAGATGCATATAGTTGTCAAGGGGGAATGTGCCCGGTGCTGGGTGGAGAGTGGCTGAGCTGCAGTGTGATTCATAATCACTGGCGGGCTGTAAACCATTCCCTGCACAATGCGAGCGGACAGCACATTCGTCAATATGAAAGATGTTGACATTACTGATCAAGGGCCAGACACGGGTAATAATGATATCACTGGGCGGAGAGGGGAGGCTCCCTGAAGGCCCCAGCCTGCCAGTCCCCCATCAGCTCTACTCAGCTCTACCTACATTCTTTTCTAGAGGATACAAATTTGCATTACTTTGTGTGTATTGAATTTTTTTCTGTATTTTCTTGTTTAATACAGTCACAAATCAGCAGTGATCCGGGCCGT
>JAODJU010000036.1:17711690-17731941 GCA_026776725.1 Gnathonemus echidnorhynchus
GAGGACACATTTCGTTGTTGCGCACTGTGTGCTGTGCTGTGGTGTGTTAACAATGACCACTGATCACCTAATTCTGAACAAGGATACTTTATTGATCTCTGTGGGGAACTTCACAGCAATGGGCATTCACCTATGGTGCCCACAGAGCTGGGGGTTAAGGGCCTTCCTCAAGGGCCCACAGACATGGGACTATTCTGCTGAGGCTGTGTTTGAAACCTTCCGATCACAGGCACAGAGGATGAGCCACACACCACCGCCTCGATTAGCCTGTGTAGCTTGGTGCTGACTATTCACATTACCTGTAAATCGGGTCCATGAAGAAGGGTGTGGGCCGAGCATGCTGCAATGAGGAGTCTGCTTTCTGTGATTCCGTCTCTGCCTTCTGCTCTCCAAACATGTGGCTCTTTTTTGAGTCTGGGTCTGTCAGGCCAGGTCCACTGCGACTCCTGCTGCCCATGCTTAGATCCAGCGGCTGGTCCTGACTGGCTGCTTGTGACACGTCAGGCTTTGAGGATGGAAAGGGAGTGAGTTTCTCCTCCTTGCGTTTGGTAGTGAGGTCAAATGGTGAATCAGAGTTCCTGCTTTGGCCTTTCTTGGCCTCGGCCGGGGGAGACTGCGACTCTCCCTTTAGAGTGGATGGCTGCAGGTCTCTCTCAGGGAAAGGGTAGAGGGGTGGTGAAAAGCCTGGGAAGAAGGGAAGGGGGAACATGGTTGGGTATGGCAATGCACCCACCTTTTTGTCTTGCAGTCCAGTGAGCCCCGTAGATCCAAAGTATTTCTCTGCGATTGAAGCAATGGCCTTGATGGAGTCATTGACTGCACCAGAAACAGCTGTGTGCTCATCCAGAGTCTGTGGAAAGAGGCTGTTGCCGATGAAATCCTTGTTGTTGTTATTAACTAAGGGCAGGGTTTGGGGGCTTCCAGACTTTCTCTTTGTCACTTTGCCATTGTCCCGAGTCCTTTCTCGGTCACTCTCCAGGTCACTCTCAAGTTCTGAGCCAGATGTGGTCTCCAAATCACTGCCACTCGGGGTGCTGACATCATCCAGGTCACTGCTCTCTGATTGGTCACTCAGTTTAGCGGCACATCTTGGCTCAGAGGATGCCTCCATCTGGAGTTTCGTGACCTTAGATGGCTCAAGAGGGGACTCTTTATCTAGCGCTTTGATCAGGTCCCGGTCACCTGCGCATTGTTGCAGCGACGACATTAAGGGGTTGCTACCTGGATGTTCCAAACCTGACGGCCCCTTCACTGGGGATGTGCTGGGAATGAGTGGAGGTCGGTGGTACAGTCCAGAGGGGAAAAGGCCAGGGAAGCTAAAGGGAAAGCTGGGAGCCGTGGGGAATGTCAGGCTGCTGTGGTGTCTGTTAGTCCCAAAGTAGTCTGTCAATCCAGGGCTGCCGTGAGTCAGCCCAGCAATTCCTGCTTTGTCCAGCGCGGCGGCGCCCTGGAGTGACATCCCCTGCGCAAATAGGCCTCCTGTGGCAAAATGGTTCTTCCCCTCACAGAAACGACGATGCTTGTTGAGTGAGGATGTGGTGCTGAACATCTGCCCACAGTCCTTGCACTTGATCTGTGTCCGGCAGTCGGCATGCATCCGCTTGTGGCGGCACAGGTTGGAGAACTGTGTGTAGGACTTGTGACACACCTCGCCTGCAGGGGACACGGAGACAGACACATCCCCATCACACACAGTACAGATATTGGTCCAGAGCAACAAGTCCTGTCAGCCATCTTTCACATAAAGCTGATTAAGGTCAACCAATTCATTAAAAGAAATCAGACTACGGAAGTGTTTCCCAACCCAGTCCTGGGACCCACAGACGGTCTACATTTTTGCTCCCTCCCAGCTCTCTCCCAGACAGTCTGTGGGCCCCCGAGGACCGGATTGAGAAACATTGGGCTATGTAATGTACATAGATGGCCCTGAGTCTGAGACAAAATAGAAGCAGTAGGCCTGTTGTGTTTTTATTGTGGGAATGACACTATTTGACCTATCAGGGTTTGCTATGTTCTACAGCTGTTATAAATCATACAAGTAGCACAGAGCACGAGCCAAGAGACAGAAATACAGAAACACACTTTAGTTGAAAGTAATGAGTTAAAGTTTAAACAATAACTAGATAAGGGGGTTGTTGGAATGACAGCATTGTATTGCCCAGTATCCTGCTCTGTCCATCTAATCCGTACTCATCCCACACTCCCCAACCTCTACTATTTCTAGAAGCATTGCTCTCAGAAGCACGATAGATCATCTGGAAATGTGGAAGCCAATAAATGTGTTTTTTCCTAAATGCTGTGAATTCTAGTTATGACATGTAATTCTGAAACTACATCTTTTCATTTATTACACATTTCACTTACATGCTAATTTGCAGAATCTTTACCCACCAATTAGGTGGTTCCTTGTATTCCTTTGTTTATCCATGTCTGAAAATGTAATTTATAGCTATATATTTTTAGTATTTTTAAATATTTATGTTCTATTTTTTTCCTCATTTGCACTATGACTGATGTGATATAACACTAATTACTGTAACAGACACATATACATATGGTATATACAGGGGCCACAGACAGTTTTTTTCTCCACACACAAGCTCCAGCTAGCTGGCCAAAAACTGCTCCACAGGACCCATATAAAATCTGCATCATGTACCAGATCCCTCAGTTGCGAAAACCAAACACTAGAAAACAAAATATAGTTGTTATATTGGCATTTTTACTTTGGAACTAAACATATTTTTATTTTAATACTTGACTAGTTAAGATACTGTAATTATGTATGCATATGGCATGCTCACTGTCTTATCTCATGATAAGTTTCACCAAATGAATATACAGTCTTACAAAAATATTGCTGTAATACCGCCCAAACCTACCTGACAGGCTTATCTTTATTGAAAGGCCATAAAAGCCCAACTTTGTCTTCAAACCTCCCTTTACAGCCTCTGACTTCTCTCATTGCTTTTTCAATTTTGGGCAATTTGTCTCTGGCCTATTAGATGTAGATTTTCTTCCATGTAATGTTTTTGTAATGTAATGTTAAAGTGGCAATACGATCCAACAAATATCAAATAAAGTATCTAGAGTAATAATATCAAAATGAGTTATCCTGTTCACAAGGTTAAGCATCTTATCTAAGTCACCCTTCCCTTTGTTGCCACTAAGTGCTATTGCTTCAATTTTGCTGTGATTTGTCCTAGAATTTGACCTACTTTCAAATCTTCACCCATCTGGAGAATACTTTCAGAGTTACTGTCTTCACAAGATAAAGTGTCTTCTACAGGTGCTGTTTTCATCCTTTGCTGCCACACACAGTGCTGTGGCTTCATTTTGGGACAATTTGCCTCAAAATGATATCGGGTGTATAACTTCATCCATATGATGTTTTTGTGAAACAGTAATCAAATCCATCTAATACTTTTTGATTCATCCCATTTACAAGGTCAAATGTCATCTGCTTTCTCCCTTCTCTTTGCTGCCACTACGTGGTGCTGCTTCAGTTTTGGGGCGATCTGTCTCAGAATCTAATTACTTCCAGTTCGTCATCCATACCTGCCTCTGCAAAGTTTGAAATAGGTCTGCAAAATTTTTTTGAGTTGACAAGAAAGTGCCTGCAAATTTACATCTTTTAGATATATAGAGTGAATTTTTCAATATTTTTGTGTTATATGTTTTTATATGTTTATATGTTTTTTTTTTTTACCTGATTCAACATGTTTTCTACCAATACATAACAGTAAAAGTTCCCCAAATAATGCATATCTCTACATTAACATTCACATATGCAAAAAGACAAGGACATTTTGTTGCTATTTGTCTTTTTGCTTGCATTTAATATGTCGTCTCACTAGAAGGCCACCTAAAATATCCTGTCCGTGTTATGATGTTCATCAGGTGATTTGCTCAAAATGACTGCCAGTTATGGCCCAGAAAGACTAACATGGTGAGAAATGGACAGAGCTAGTGATGCACCGCAAGATACTGGATATTCTCAGAGATGGAGACACAAAAACATGCAGCACAATGGATCTATTTTAAGAAGGAGGAGGAAGCTGAGTTGAATGAATGCTATCCTGCAGGACTGGTTCCCATAGACTGAAGTCCTGTCTGGCGCTTCCCTTTACAGTAGCTGTCATGTCCCGTGGCACCGTGACCCCTAAGGGGCCACCCAGCCTGCCCACACCCACAAATGTGCCTGGCTCTTCATTCCGCACTGCACTGCACCCCCTGCAGCTGGTCACGCAGTCTGTTTTAGTGCCCTACAGCACAGCCTGCCGGGCGTTATACATCACACCACTGTACGCTCCGTTCTGTCACACCCTATTTATCAAGCATTTTAATTACCAGCTTAGCTCACCATAAATATTATATAATCATGCAATATATAATTGTATATAACTCCTGGTTCAAGACAAGGGATAAAAAAAAACATAAATAAAGTGGCTTACCAATGAACTGCAATATATATTAATGATTGCTTTCATTGGAATATTTAGGAAAGATGAAATATGAAAAGGCGTCTTTCGGATTGATTGCTGTTATCGTTTTGTTATCTCTGGAGACAGGCCTGACACCACGGACTGTATGATGTGTGTGTTTTATTGTAACATCTTGCAGTAAATCTCTGAGCACTAGTGAGGGACAGACGTGCTGCGAGCTGCACCCATGTGCTCTGGAGATTCCCAAAGACTTCAGCTTTACATCACGGCACGTTTCTTTAAGTAGCAAATAAAAATCTGTTCTAACTTAAATAAAGGATTATATCTGAGCATTTGATTCAACTTCTTCTGGGTGAACACAACGTAATCTGGTAGCAGGTTGTGTTCAACAAGCTAACGTAGTGCTGGAGCAGGGCAAACATTCCTGCAGGCCCTTAAACGCACATGCACAGCTGTTCAGTGTGTGGTGGCTACTTAGCTCAGCCATTAGTTGGCAGTTATGGCTCCATATTTTCTGCTGATTACCTTCAATTGAGTCCTATTTTAAGTATACTGAAGGCTTACATATGGTTGCCATTTGGAGGTACTGATACTTATAAGCTGAGCAACATCACCCAGAGCATTATGGAGGAATGGTTAGCAGGGTGATGTATGTAGATCAACATGGAGATCGTTGTGTGTTTGGATAGTCTGGGGTTCTGGGTGAGTCTGGGTAGAATTGGGTATCAGTCATTGTATGTCCAATCTGCCTTTGTTCCTTTAAAAATTAATACTCTCACACACTCTACTGATGAAAATCCAAGCTGATTTTTAACATTAAAACCATCTAGGAAGTAACTGCACAATCCTGCAAAGTAGAATCAAATTACAGGCTTTAGGATAACCACTGCAAAATATCATTTTGCAAAATTATTTTTTAAATTATTCTTCATCATAACAAATCACTTTAAGATGAAGACAATGACAGTGGACGTAATTTTGTAAAATACATATTTTTATAAGAAGAATTAATTTACTTTCAATAATAAATTCAATCATTAACAGTTTATAACAAGGCTACAGCAATTGCACAAAATTGCTCTCAATGGAGCTAGAAAAGAGTGCAGACTTACATATGAAGATTCTGACTGACTTACATATGAAGGGCTTGACACTACTGTGGATGTGCTTGTGCTGCTTGAGGCCCGACGATGTGGCGAAAGTCTTGCCGCAGTCGGGGCAGGCGTGAGCGCGCGCCCCCACATGCTGCGAGCGGATGTGTCTCTGTAGGTTACTGGGGTCTGTGAACACCTGCTGGGGAGGGACGAGAAAACAAATGGGAGGGTCACCCTCCTGAACCTCCAGACATTCAGAAACATTCATACCTGCAAGAATGCCAACAGCGTCAGCAGCATTCAAATGTGCTTAAGCACACAGCACACAAAATAAAACAATAATCTCTATGCACTATGAGAAAACACCAGATATACACAAACTGCTTGATAATTTCAGTTAAAGTCTTCACTGTACCTTTGAGCAGTTTTCACACTCGTAGTGCTTGCCGCTATCATGTGACATCTGATGCCGAATCAGATTGGATTTCCAGTTAAAGGCTTTAGGGCACTGGTCACATTTGTATTCCCGTTCCTCCACACTGGCCAGGGCATGTGTCTCCAGACTAAAGGACAGGAAACATTAATTCTCATATAACATTCCACATCTAATGTCATGATACTGCATTTATTATATCATCATTTCAAAAATCGAAAACATCGAGATTATTCCCAAATTAATAAAAACTGAATAATACATACTGTCTGAAAAATGAAAGAGACCACTGACGTTGTTGCTCACCTCTGCATGTCTGGCAACTCCTGATCACAGTCCCTGTACTCCTGAGGGCTACGGGAAGCGTCCCCCTGGTTGGCTAAAGAGAAGCCAGAGAGTGGCGTCCCGCACGGCTGTTTCTGGTGATCCAGCAGCTCTGTCCTGGACTCAAAGTTCTGGTCACAGTCCTCACAACGATACTGCCTTTCCTCTGTGACAACAGACAATGTAAAACACACTGTACATGTGTGTGAATTTGGTGTCTAAATGCAAGATGATTACTCTGTCATTGAGATTAATGAAACTGACCATGAATATCAGGTGCCATGACCTCGTGTGAATATTCCTCTGCCTTCATGAAAAGTAGCAGCTCTTCACCCGCTTGAATGTCACGTGTAACTCTATAAAATATCTGCCAATCAGAAGCAAATAAGAAAACAATCAACGTGGGAGCATGACACAACACAAACAATTATAGACAGCAATGCAGAACACATTTCCCATCTCCCCAATTCTCTGTCTTATCTCTCTGACCCTCACACAGATGCATATACAGCTACAAGATAAGGAACAAGGAACACTGATGAGTTTCAATTAAACTCATCAGTACTGTGGAACATTTATTGAATAACAGTGCTTCTGTGAGAAATTAGCACATTCAAAAGTACACTCCAAAGCCACACAATGTTTATGCTTCCACAGATATGTGTGGAATAACACAGCAGCTATGAGATCGCTCAACTTCCCTTGCAAACACAATAGTGCTCTTGAAACAATTGAAAACCAATGATTTTTGGCACTGCTTGAAGGTTTAACTTATTAGTTTCCTGTCCAGCAAAGTGCTGACATTTGGATTGTGAGTTATTAGAACATGACTGTGGCTTCTCGGAAACACAAAGGTTAAAGAGGCATTATCCTTGAAGACAGTTCAAATCGAACTGCTGAATACTTCTGCATGACATCATCTCTGCTGGAACACAAACGTCGGTTACTGCAGTCTTGGGGATAAAATGGTGCCCTATTGTTTTAGAAAGAATGCAGGGAACTGAGCAGGACCTGAGAACAGAGGTCTGAGCTCTTTCCTGCAGATTACAGATAGCCCAGACATTTTCACCTTTTACATGAACTCACTGAAATAATATGACTATCAAACAATAAAAAGAAGGTGAGGGAAAGTCAGGGAGTTACTGTGTGCCTCTTTGGAGAGCATGATATATGCTTGATGCAAATGAAGTGCAGTAGTTCGGAAAGCAGTCTAGAAAAGAACAGCGTGGCAGCCATCTGAGAATGGACAGTATGACCTCACTGCTAACACTGATATTAGTGAAGTGACCTGAGATGTTTAAAAGGTGTTCTAATGTACACAATCATGATTACAGTAAAATTCTGAAGATTAGCTACAAGAAAACCACGAGAGAAAGAGGATGTTGCTTCTGGAATCTTTAGTCTTTTCCAATTAACAGCAGGAATACTGACACTTATACTCACCTGTACAAAAAGGCTTAAAAAGTCAGGAATCTTTTGACCTATAGTTTGTTCTTAAATGCCCCACTTTCCTCATTTATTTCTTTATTAGTCTCTAGAATCACTGGTCTGAATATATATGGCACACTTATCATCCCACAACTCTGCTGTGGGGCAAAATGGCACCAAGAGTTTGAGGGTAAAATTTAAGCAATTAACTGCTAGACTCAGTTGAGCTGTAGTACAACTCAACACCGTGGAACATATGTCACAAAGTAATACTGCCTTCAAAGTATCATTTAATCATCATTATTTCCACTATTGCCAAATGATAAGTAATTGTGGGGAATAGGTTCTATGTCAATATTCCATCTGTCTGTCTCTTTTCCAGTCTCCTACCCAGTACAGGGTAGTGGGATGTCTGGAGTATGTCCCAGGCAGCACAGAGTTGGGGGAACACCCTGGATGAGATTCCACTACATTGTAGGGAAAACACATAAAACACAGTCACAAGTATAATCACATACTATGGGCAATTAATGGCATGTCTTCTCCTTGCAAAAGGAAGAAGTGCTACCTGGAGCACCTGCTCTTACAGAATATACAGTACCAATCTCTATTTCACCTACAGTATTCACCTTATAGTAAAAGTCCTTGAAGCAGTAAGTAATGCATAATATTGCAACAACCAAGTTAAGTGTTCAATATCTCAAATATTTCTCAAATTTTACACTCTTAAAAATAGTCCCCTATTGCATGTATGACAGCATTGCAGGCTCTGCATTCTTTCAAACAGCTTCCAGTTATAGTGACCTGGAATGTTTCTACAACAGTGCTAGAGGAGTTTCTACAAGTTCTGGGCACAAGTTGGCTACCTTGCTTTTACTCATTGATCCAACTCATCCCAAAGCAGCTCTATAGGGTTCAGGTCTGGGGATTATGGGGCCCTGTCACAGCACTCCATCTTGTTCACAAGATAATACAGTACTAACATAGCTTTGAGGTCATTATCATACTGATAAATAAATGATTTTCAGTAGGTGTTTCAAGACTTTTGTCTGGTATCCTATAAATGAACTTTTTCAACAAAACTATAATTTTAGGATGGATTTTACTGTTTATCAAGGATTTATTGACCCAAGAAGCAAAATAATTAAACAGAGCAAACTTCTGGGAGTTCATCTGGAACCAGCCATGAGTTTGACATGGTATGATATGCTGACACAAAAAAATAAGATAAACACTGCTGATGTTACCATTCAAGGCAACTGGAAATTACAGTCAGCACCACCTATGACTTCAGACTGCCCTCCAAAAAACAAATAAACATATATAGCTACTGCATAAATGAAAACAACCAAAAAGAGTTTTTCACATAGAATTCAACCTTATCCAAAGCAAATGATAATTATCTAGAACATTTACTAATTTCCTTTGTTATTACTGAACTGAGCATACCAAGCTGTGTTCTTATTTTCAGACACTAGGCCTCCTGCACTGTGACTGCTGGGCACTGTGACTGCTGGGCACTGTCCCTGCGCTGCTCCATGACAATGACAGGTGACAAATCTCTTCTCTTTTTAAATGGCCTCTACTTTTTTCTAATCCCCTTTCTCTCTCTTCTCTGAACAACCCAAATCCATTGTAAATTTTGTAAGATAAATTATAGATCTTTTTAAAATTTTCAGTCAGTGGAAAACAGACTCATTACATGCATTGTACTCATTGTTAAGATAAACATATGTATAATACAATGTTTAATGTGGTTTCCGATCAATGGAGAATGACCTGCCCTCAGTGGGAGAGAACAATGGCTGTGGAAAGAAATTTGTTATGAGTAATTAGCAAACTGGTTAAAATTTTGATCTGAAGTATAATTGAGAGCTCATGACAGAGGAATTACACTACATGGTTGTTAGAATGACTTGCAAGCAGACAGAAAGTAAATATATTTGAATCTTAGGCAAACACATATGACGAAAAAAGGTGAGCAATAATATAGTAGATAGTGATAAAGCTTTGTGAGTATACAGATCAGGTGCTAAACTGATCACTACTAAAGTATCATGTTTAATTGACCGTCTTTCTGTAATAAATGCTGCTACTTACTATGACCTGTCATTACTGTTAATGTACATATTCTTAAAAGTTTGCTGACAAGTAAGGCATCTTTAATAATAAACCATATTCAGAAATGTTCAGTAATATACAGTATCCTATTAATAATTTAATTGGCATTGATACTAACATAAATATTTATGTGGTATTATACATAATGAGATTGTATAGTCCAAATAATTGTTATTATTTAATAATGTTATTAAATATGTATATTAATAGAAAAGATGCAGAACTGGCTTAAGCCATTATGTTATGTGATAGATACTGTAATATGTTCCACCACACTGGTGAAGCCACTGTTCATTTCATTCCTAATTACAAAATTACAATTACAGCCTCCGGTGAAATTTTACTTTCTGCCATCTAGTAAAATAATTTTAGTTGAAAATAAGCCAATACTGGTATTTACCTGCTTAATATTACTACATGATTTTCTAAAATATTACTAAAAGGTGTAAAAGTCACACTTCCTTATTTTCTTATATATAACAAAAATATCATAGACTTTGATTAAATTTGATTCTAAAACTTCCATAATGAATGAATGAATCTTTCTTTTTTTCTAGATGAAATGACCACTGGCAACTGGATTGTGAAAATTCCCACATAAAGTGTCGATAAGACCGTGACTTCCTCAGGAGGACGGCCCAGAGGATGCCTCCTGAAGGCAGGCCCACCGGCCAAAGGAGAAACCTCCATGCACTAAGGCACTCAGAAATCAAACATTCCCGGGATAGCTCAGAGTTTATTATATAAGTGTAGGAAGAGTGCTGTAAGTATCAGCATAGCTAGCTCTTTGGAGGCTGCTCCTGTGGTCCTTCACACTGAAGCCAAGACACAATTACCGAAAACAAACAGAGCGATACGTACATGGCGGTCTGCTGGGGGGGAAGGTATCAGGCAGACAGATCAAAACAGCAGCTCTGCGCTGCTCTGAGGCAGACAAGAGGCGGCAGGCACGAAGCGGCAGGCCGCGGTCTCCGGTCACAGCGCTGAGCTCCACATACCTGATCATCTACTTGGCACAGGTTCAGGTTGTGCTGGTGGGCCAGCGGAGCAAACTGGATGTTTTGGAGCCAGCTCCTGGTATCAGAGCCGCTGGCATCCACGCAGAACTTCACATGGCCCGACTCATCCGAATTCTGCACACACACACAGGAGAGAGAAGAGAGGGGTGGAGGGAAAGATCACCCTGCTGATCTCTATCTTAAACTGAAGCATTCATGGAGAGAACCTGTACCTCCCATGGAGAAACTGGAGGTACAGGGCAGGATTCTGCATCCAGATGCAGAAACACAGAAAAACACCCAGACAAATATGTAAACTCACTCTCTGAAAGTGTGTATATATATATACACACACACACACACACATATGCTCACGCGCATACACACACACACTGTGTAATTTATGTATATATGTATAATTTTTATTTTATTACAGTTTACTGAGAATTTTTTAAACAAAACCATTCAAATATTTAAAAATAAAAGATTGCAAATCTTGCATTCTTGTTAAACTAAAGAGTAATTATAAGAGTTTATTTTAAAACACTGACCAAACAATGTGCACAATGTACTACAATGGACAGAACCACACTGTAAATTTCTGTAAATCAGTTTGAAATTTATTGAAAAAACATGTATTTTAGTTTAAATAATTGACATGGAAAATCTTGAAATGTATTTTCCTGCATGTATTTTTAACTTACATTCACTGAAGCATTGATATTGTCAGCCCTGTGTTAGAAAGTTTACCACCAAAAGGAAGTTATAATTACGACATTGTGCTGGATAAAAAGGCACTTACCCGCGGATGGAATAGAGGACCAAAAGTGCTGGCACGGTTTACATAATCCCTGAACTGACTGTAACATGGGTATCGAGTCCTTTTCAAGAAGTCAATTCATAGAATTACTGCGTTACAAAATCTTATATTTCTTTTCATTTTTTTTATCATAATTTATTTTAGAGTTTACTGTTTGGATTTACGTAGGCCTAAGCAATTTTTTCCAATAAATTATCCATAACTTCTATGACTTCTGTTGATTTAAAAATGAATGAACAAATTCAGTTATTAAATTATTAAATATTCAATAGGCCTACGTTTTAAAATAAAATAATAAAGTATAAGTACGTATGGGTTTTCTAGGTAAATGGTTTTAATATATAATGTATTAATATAAGTTAATTTATAAAATAATAAATTTTGCTTTTATAAATGTACTTGAATAATACAGCAAACGAAGCTATAAAACAAATTAAGCGTCTGTTGCATTTAGTTTTACTTTTTATAATGTTTAAAGGTAAATGTACCATACTTAAATATATTAGAGCAAACGCGTAACATAAAAAAGTATAACCTTAAAAGGAAACGAATTGGTTTTTCCATGAGAAGCATTACATTTGTATAACATTCACACAGCGCATTCATACAAAAATGTTATGGGAGGTTGTTTACATTATAAAATAACGGCTAACATGGTCTTCACTTTTCCCCATACGATTAATCAAGAAGATTCTACAGCAAGTTAGATCGGGAAGCAATGAGCTAGTTAAAAGATCAACAGCCATGATTTTCGAGCAGAAAAGAAAAGAAAAGAAAAAAAACTCACCAAAACATTGATGCGGAGAAAACTCCTGAATCTCCGCACATAGCAGTCAAAACTGTCATGCCATTTTATTGCTCTTAATGCAACAATAAAATTATATGCGATGCGGTATTCATAAAAGTATCCAATGCCTATTAACTTTTAAAACGAATAGGCAATAAAAACGTTTGTCCTACCGTAATATATACTTTTTGAAAATCGAAATACAAAAAAGCACAGAATATCGGTCAAATTTCCGAGAACTTCAGTTTGGGTGGAAAAGGATAAAAATCACCATCATCATAAATGATTAAATGTTATTCTAACACCGGTTTATTGCGTCCAAACTGTACATTGTCCTATATCCTTAAAAAGTTTTTAAAAACTGGATGTTTATATCTTTTCTTTGCAAACTCCTGATACTGTCCCTCAACTTCTCTATTTTTGTCAGTTTGACATCGTGTTAATCCATCGCACTATTAATTTTTCCAACTTCAATACAAAGAACCACCCTGTCTGTTCCTCGAAAAAAAAATCGTCCGGTTTCCGCTTGAAGGGCAGGAGAGCTATACTTTCTCTTTTTGATAAGGTGATAGAGAGATGGCGGAATCTCCCAGCGTCTATATGATGCGCTTCTGTTTCACAGACTGTCTCTTTAAAGGGAATCTTGCTCTCTCATCCATACCATGCAAGGCAGTCAGGGTATCTCGCCTGTCTGCGATCGGAAGTTGAACGACGCTCCCCTCAGTAATTTTTTAAAGCGACAGCAGCCTGTTTGGAGAAAGGTCAGAGAAAGGTCGGGAAAACGAGGTCCTGTTAGACTGACAAGAAATGCACCAGCCCCTAATATTGTTCAGATAAAACTAACCAGTACTCCCAAGTCAAACTTTTTGTATTCTTTCTTTTTACTAGCTCATTCAAAACTGTTTATTGGATTGATGAGCTATATCAAATAATTTATTAATAAACGAAAAGTTTCATCTTAACAATTATCTGAAAGAACGGCGAATTATTTTCATTACCTTTTTGCATAAAGAAAATGGATTTATTGTATGACGAAAAACAACTTTAATATTCCGTATGTTTTCAGCCAGCGTCAATTCAAAATGTTCTGGTGTGACCGACGTTGCACCTGCTTTGAAGGGTAGCACTATATCTCTGCTGCTTCAGGACACAGATTTGCATTAAATTGTACACTGGGGATTTTTTTATTCAATGATATAGAAAAAATTAAAAGACCAATTATAAATTTGTAGTCAGAATTTTATCAATTTCCTAGAAGAAGATATTTTTTTCTGTTAAAAACGAAGCGTTAAATATCGTATTAAATGTATGCTGTTAAAAAAAATTAATTATAGATTCATGACCACACATACAATGGTACTGATGCTAAATAAATATTTTAAAAATTAAGTTACTTTGTTTAAATGTGGAATGGAATTTGTAAGCAGGATAGTGTGAGTTCCTTTCTCACAACCTTAGGGGGAGAGCAGGGTTAATGCGATGCGATTATGATTAATATGTCTCCGTGGCCCGCTATCTATGACATTGAACTTCTAGTTCAGATAATGTCCATTGTTTCACAAAATCGCAGAGCAAACGTAGGAAGGACAGGAAAAATTATGTGTAAATAAGCCGGACCTCGTCTGAGATTCCCATACACCGCGCTGCTTGAGAACCAAAAAGAGACCCCGGTTCGCCGGCCATTGATTTCCTGCCTCTCTTGGACTTGTCCATTGTTGAAACCCTTTTTAATTTAGCCATAAATTGGGATAAGCTCGAGCTATGAGCTGTTCTATTTTCTTCCTGTCAGGATGAGGGATTTGTTTTATGATGCATTGTGTATTAAATACAAGTAATCTGGGAAGGTGATTGCTCGGGCTCCGTGGATCTGATTGAGGTTTTTGATGGACTCCCGAGTCCTTACTGAAAAGGAGGAAACGTTTGTGAATAAACAAAAGTGTATGTGGTATCAGAACCTAGTCGAGGTAAATTAGGGCAAAAGTGATCGAAACCTATGCAGTCAATAGATGTACCTGCACTTCAACCGTCTGTCAGGAGATGGCGTTCTGAACTGACTAAAACTTTCATATGGACAATCAAAATCATACGTTTTTCTGCATTATGCATGGATATTTAAAAGTTAGCAAAGCAAAACACTAAGGAGTAACTTGTATTTATATGAAAATATCTTCTTGGAAAGACAAAGGCCCATCTAAAAACAGAAGAAAAGAATGTTCGAGCATGCTATGCTGTACCCTTTTCAACAACCATTTATTCACCACTTATAAAAGTGTAAAGTGTTTCGTCGCATAATATATAAGCCTATATATATTAATTTACGTGAAAATGAAATATATCCAATTTTAAAAATACTATAGAGTTACAAATAAAGATAATGATGAATACCACAAAATTTAAAATACGTTTTTTTAAAAATACAATTATTAATTAAGATTTCTAAGCCTCTCTTTTAATATTTTGCCATTTTGTTCGTACAATGTAAATTTGCATTTCAACACACAACACATGATTCCCACAAATACTAGTCGACAACCTTATCTGACATCGTGATTGATTAATAAAACCATAAATTAAGCTACATTGTTTTAATCTACTGTTTAAAATAAATGTTCAATTTACAGGAAACAGTTTAACCGGTTATAGGCTTACTCGTACAAACACCACACGAACGATTGCTTGAGAAATTAATAAGGAAAGGAAATTAATTATAACGGAATTTCATTTAAGATATAATGGAAATTAAGTTTTTGTCATCACTTTCTCACATTTGTTTATTTGGTAAAGGCGATGCGTGTTGTCCTTATATTGATCACAGTTTGTGAAAGATCTTATTTTAGGCCTGTACACATTTCAGCAACTAGCCTATAATTTATGCGCAACTGCCACACCACAATTCTCAAATATTAATACTCCCGGAAATGAACGGTATTCTGTGCGTACCGGTGTAATTTAGGATCGTTTACCTCCATTTCCTTTTTAACATAACCAGAGTAATATATTGGGGGAAAACAATGTTGTGTTTTTAGCAGCATAACTGTCATTAAGTATAGTACAACTACTGAAACCGGTCACAGCATTCTTAATACATCGGCTTCGTTTGGAAAGCCGATAATTAAGTTAATGTTGCTTAAAACATTTGCGTTGGTGTAACATCGGTATATGAGCTTTTTTTCTGAAACTTAACGTGTGCCGTGAGAAAGCAAACTTAACTTGGAGGGGACGCAAAACTAGTTCGCTTTCCAAAAAAAAAAAAAATGCACGTTATAGTGAGAGTTTCCTTGCGGCCAATTACCATTAAAAGAAAGGGGAGGAAATGAAAGGGGAAAAATGTAAATAAAAATTTCCTTCGTCTGGAAGTAGGCCTGTAGCTAGCATGTTAATCTCCACCTCAGTAATTTGGTTCTCCGGGAGAAGACAGAAGCCCCGTCGCTTTGCCCTGCACTTCATAAATCACAGCTTTATGTGGACAAGGTCAGGGCACCCCTGCCTCCACCCAGTCCTTCCCAGCAGTGCAGCACACCCGCCATGTTTAACCCCCCCCCCCCCTGCCTTGGGCTCTCAGGACCAGACCAGCTCACTTCTAATTACTTTTGATTATTTTCATTTGCGGAGGTCAGCCAGGCATTCCAGGAGAGAGATGATTTCCTACAAATTCTGCGGCCTTTGAGCAGAGGCTCTGTGTGTTTTCTGAATTAGTACCCCATCATTTCTGCACTGTCTGCTCTGTCCCGGCTGCTGTGCACTCCTTCCCTTCACAGATTTGCCCTGCTCCAGCCCTAAACTGGTTCCTTCTCCATCAGCCAGAGAGGACGCAGGCAGTGTGCTGACTTGGATGTCACATACAAAATTGTCACAAATAGCAAAGTATGTGAGAAGCAAATGTGACAAAAAACAAAGGTATCCTATAATTGGGCAAATCATTTATTACACATGATTTTAAGTTAAGTCAACTGGGAATTTAGTGTGTTGAATTTAGTATATTGAGCGAAATACTTGGGCAATACAATAACTATTATAAAAGAATTTGAGTTGAAGCAACTTGTTAAGTTTTAAGTTAAATCAAGTTTTTTTTAAGGCAACTGGTTTCCTCAAATATAAGTAAATTTATAACTAAACTTATCCAGGCTTACAAAGTATGAAAGAAAAAATGATGAAAACTTAATTTGATATCTAAGCATTTATTTATATTTACAAATGAGTAAAGAACAGATCCACAAGGTTGGATGCCCTCCTTCAGCTTCAGATTTTATATGCAGTTATTTATGTAGTAAACACTAAACATGAGTATCCTATATGAGGGCCATTTATACTCAAGATAGAAATCAAGTTATTTGGTGACAGTGTGGTATTTACTGATTTTGTTGGTTTGTGTTGTTACAGTGTGTGTGCTTGTATAGTAGCCTTACGGCTGCAAGCCCACTGTGGCTGAGCTGAGAGCACAGAGCCCCTCTGATCATAACAAGCACTTCCTCCCAGCCATCTTGGCACACTGGGCCTAGTGTATGGGGCCACAGGGTGAGACACAGTCTGCTGGAGAGTCAAAGGTAACATTTTAAAAACATAAATTTAGTTGGGCCAGCTTACATGCGGAACATGCTGGAAACTTAAACAAGCCCCTAGAGTCTTAAGGGTGGAGAGTGGGGGTTAATTTGCCCATGTTGGTTTCTGCAGCAGAGTGAACAAATTGCTTCGTACATGTTCCTAGATATTGTCTATAAGAGAGCTTTCATGTAGAAACAATGGAATGGAACACACCTACTAAGATATAAGAACACAATATTTCACATGTATTACAATTACTGAGCTTTCTGTCTTTGAGGAGCTGGGTTGTCTGGTGCATTGAATACCAACTTATAACAGACAGTAAAATTAGATAAATAATCTTAATGATCTTGAAACACCTTCATTTATTCTGACACACATATACAATTTAATGTTTCCAAGATTTCCATGTACTTCTTTGTAATTAATAAAAATTCAATAGATTTGCATTGCAATAGTAGTACAATACTGCCAGCGGTGTGATGGGATACACTTTGCTGTTGTGAGTGCTGCTCATATGCTGCTTGAGTTGTATGGGAGTTTATAAAGTTTGGCTTGCGTGTGAGTTTTTGGTGTTGTGTGGAGGTGGGAGCCATACAGACCTAATCGAAGCTTGGTTTCAAAAAGCTGGATTTACCCCTTTAGCACAGAAAAGAAACCTAAAAATTGTGTTCTTTAGAGAGCTTATGGTGCATCCATAAAGCTCTACATCACACCTCTACACCGCCACACTGATTTCACATATTGCCATGATTACTCTGAGTGTTTATCTGGTAATATTTCTCTTCATTTGTGTGTATTGCGGTATTTGTTCCTTGTGAACATTCCACAAACATGCAGACTGTAAATTTAATTTCTTATCTGGTGGAAATATTTATTTATTTAACATTTATGGTAAATTGAAACATATCATATAGTAATTCAGATGTAAGAATTATATATAATCACGTTGTAACCACGGGATGGCAGGGCTTGTAGCTTCTAAATGTGGTTATGGATGTGTGGCTAAGCGGGCCAAGCTTCTGTGTCTGTGATTGGAAGAGCCTTGATAAAATACAGCAGTCACATGTCCATGGGCCCTGAGCAAGGCCCTTAACCCCCAGTTCCAGGGGCGCTGCATGCTGCCTGATCCAGCACTGTGACCCCCCCAAGCTTGCTTTAACCTACATGTTTGTCTCATAGAAAGTAAGATGCCAAAAAGAAAATCTCCCCATGGGGATGAACAAAGTGAGGTCCCGGGTCCCGGGTTCAGATCCCGGACGAGCCCCCAAGAAAAAATTCTGTTACGTCCCGGTCTAGGGACGGGGCGTAAACAGCGATAAGGGTCGGGGAATTGGGAACAGGGAGTCGGGAGGTAGAGGAGAAGGAAGTGGGGGAATAATTAACACCCAAGGCGATGATGATGGTAACACAATGTGTATTTGGGGAAAAGGTGAGCTTCAGGAGTGACACCGGCCAAAACAATAAACAAAACCAAGTGAACTGACTAACCGCGTACCGACGAACTTCCCTAACCCAAAAGAAAAGTGAAACAAAAGACAAAGGCTGTCCTAACCCTCACTAATCACAAAACAGGGACCAAAAAACGCCGTACCTGCAGAAAAACAAATGGCAGTCACTCCCTACAACCCTTACACCCATACACACACATATACACGAACGTAACAATCACTATTCTATTCTGTCTTGGGGATGTTCCAGGGAGGCACACAATGGAACCTGTACCAGACCTGCTACTTCAGGTGTAGAACTTTGACCCCGTATATAAAATAACAAAGTTTCATAGGAAGACATTTTAACAACAGTACGGGGTACCATGCTGCACATCATAATCATTATAATATAATGTTATAGTATTGACCTCCAGTTACTTTTAGCTAAGAAGACTGGATTTATTGGTTATTGGAGAGTAATTTAACAAAGAACGTGTGGAGCACATTTAGAAATCTGTCTGCCATTATCCAAAAAAGTTACCAGGGCTGGACTGGACATCTGGCATACCAGGCATTTTCCCAGTAGGCTGATAGGAATGCAGGCCAATCGGAAAAATGTATCGCTCAGTAAAAGTTATCATTGGGACCCCCCCCCAGGTGAAGTTAAGAGTTAATAAGAATGTGAATACAAATATGTACAATTTCTGTATATTTCCTTCGTAGATAATTCAGTTGGCAATTAAAATATAATTCCAGTATAAGTACAGATAGAAAGTGTTCTAGTGACTGTATACTAATTAAAAACCATCATCAGTATCCAAAAAATGCTAAATAGACGGGGGGGGGGGGGGGGGGGGAAAAAACATGGAAAAAGAAAGAAAATTCCATGTTTTAGCAATTCAAGATAACAGTGGTCACAGGCACTCAGAATACTCACAATAGCTTCCACTAAAGTACTGCTTCAAATGCTTCACAGTATTTATCTCCGAGTTTTGATTTAAGTCTGGACTTACTTGTAGATGCTCTGAAAGGCAAAATGAACTTCTGGCTATCTGGAAGGCTAATCATGAGTTTTTAAAAGTGGACATACGGAATCAAATTTATAAAGTCAGATTTGATTGAATGACATGATCTGGGTTTATCTAATACTAGACGAATCATTCTAATGTAATACACTTTTGGAGTAATATTCTAACCAGTGGTGGGGGCCAGCTGAAGATAAATCAGGTTTTATGATGACTGTTGTAGTTTTTATGGCACAGTGTGATATGAAGGACTGATCTGGGGATCAATCAGACATGCTGCCGTGTCACGCGAGACAGAGGGATCGATGTGCGTCTTGGACTGGAGTGATGGAGCGGCGATGGACTATGACCAGAGTCACAATGTCTGACGGAGGTTTTTAATGCCCATGCTGCCCTGGAGCAAAGCAATGCTGAGAGGCAAGTGATCCTGGCTGCTGGGGTGAGTCTCCTCTCACACTGAGACACTGAGGACTGCAGAAATCCTCTAGCTCTTCAGGAGAACTTACAAACAAATTGGAATTGATCTCAAACTAGATGGAGCTCGGTGCAAAATAAGCAGCCTATTAGTGTAGACAATTGCAGTTAAAATAGTACACAGCACAGATTTGGTTTACTCTCAACAACAAGCATTACAGTTGAAGTAAAAATGCACAGAGCACTTTGTAACATACTACCAATTGCAGGAAATTGGTCATAATTTTGCTCAGCCCTAAACAGGCTTTACCATCCTGTCATCTGGCTAAAAGTCCAAGGAACGAGAAACTATCCGAAACCTTTCAGCGCCCCCTCCCCCTCACCCCC
>JAODJU010000036.1:17754711-17780900 GCA_026776725.1 Gnathonemus echidnorhynchus
ATACACATACATACATACATACACACACACATTATTTATGTATAGCATCATAGGAGGCTCACAATCACACTGTGTACTTGTACAGGGATGTGTTGACAATTCAGAACTTCTTAGTTTCGGATGAAGTGGTCATAGTTAGGAGTGGGTGCGACCCTCAGGGCTGGGCTCTATTTGGGGGGGGGGGGGAATGCTGCACAGCAGACAATTTTCAGCTTGGATGCTTTTACTTTCTCTACCAGGCCTCATGAAAACAAACTGACAAAACAAAGGACACAAAATTAATGCCCCGTGCCCCCTTTCAATTGCCTTTTGGTCAAAGCCCCCCCCCCCCCCCCTCATGTCTTGGGGCATCTGGTTTAAATTCACAGAAACACAGACAGGACAGAGGGTAAAAAAAGTATGAAATGCCTGGGAAGGAGTCAATTGTTTTCCAGGATGTGTTAATAAAATAGCTAATACAGAAGAACTAATCACTTAAAATGTTATATTTACATTATATGTACTGGACATCTACCTATCTTAAAGCCTGTGACAAACAAGCTGAGAAAAAAAAAGAACAATATGGGTGTTGATTCTTATTCACGCGTGTGTGTGTGCGTGTGCCTGGTTTGTGGGTTTTGTAAGTATGCATGTAGGGTAGGAGAGCATCCTCGCTCTACTTAGATGCAATTATTGAAGCTTCTGTGCTGCTCCTGTTCTTTCTTGGCACAGAATGGCACACACTGGCACACATGATATCCAGCCCCTCTAAGTACTGAGGACCCAAACTGTCCCATTATTCCTTTGTAATGCCAAAATGCCACACCCAGGATACATGTACAGGCAGAACAACACAAAAATTATAATTTAAACCGCAAAGAAAAGGCAGCAGTGGGGGAAGTGAAAGGCAAACAATGTCTAATGTGTATGTGTGTTTCATAATGGAATGGGTTAAACTGTCACAGTCCTTTGGGAAGAGTATCACTGTACTATAGACGTCTGGTGAAGTGGTACAGAAAACATGTTGTTTAACACATCCTGCTGAATGCAGAATCATGTTTCCATCCAAAATATTTTTTAAATTCTCTACAATGCCTGTTTCAATATTATATGGTCAACATGACCACATCATTGTCCAGCTTTTCTGCTAAACTCTAAGCCAGGGGTGCCCAACTCCAGTCCTGGGGGGCCAGAGTCCTGCACATTTTTGGGTTTCTCCTCATTTAACACACCTGATTCAACTCCTTGTCCTAATTACCACACAGCTCTTGAGCTTAATCATTTATGGTGGAACAGGAAAAGAACTAAGCTACACAGGGCTGCGGCCCCCCAGGACTGGATTTGGGCAGCCCTGCTCTAAGCTATTGCATCCCAATCTGTCAAATGCACCAGAATACAACACAGCAATTCTTCAGCATCACTTCATTTTCTGGCCTGGTCCTGTGAATCGAAGTAACCTACCTTGTTTCAATGCTAAACAATAGAAAGACCATTTGTTTTAATATTGTTGACATAATTTATTTACTTAAACTGTAAATACTGAAAATTAGAAGTCAACTGAAGGGCATGTCATGTAAAAACCTCTCATGTTATTAATCTGTTCAGTGTGAAAATCAGCAATGCTTAACATTCAGTACACCTTCATAATGCATTTATAATGCATTCATAGGACATTAATAAGCAGCATGTTGGTATACATTAAAAAAATTTCAAAGCATTGCATTCATAACATCTTCAATGAACAACACATGACAGCTTTAATACACATTAATATCAAACAATATAATCATACGTATGATGTCTTGTAAAGCATCACCAAAAAATCCATCAGCTGTATAGCAGGCAGAATTTGAGGGATGTAGGATATTTATTCAATTTTCCAAATATTCACTAACAAAAATGTCCAAAGGCAAAAGATTGATAGAAACAGAGTGATAGAAGAAAATCAAAGTTCTTCATGTTCATCAAGCCTTAGATATGGTGATATTAATGGGAGTTATAACCTTAACATGGATATTTTTACTTCTAGAACCACTTTTCCAAAAATGTGCAAAGTGTGTAGTTTGAGGGAGACATACGGGAGGGATGAAGTGGACACAATTTTCCTGGCTTTAACAATTTGGTTAAGTGAATTTCAAAAATATTGTGAAAGCAAACATCCTTCAGTTCAGCTCGTAGCTTAATGTTTAACAGTGCAGCGAAAGTGTTATCAGTCAAACTGCATTAAGTCTGAAACCACTCAAACACGTCCATTCTCTTGAAAGACTTGACTCTCCTCTGTGTTCCAGAACAAATAGATAAAGCCTTTCTTCCCCAAGCTATTGGAAAGGTTCCCATGTTTTTATCTAAGCTTTAAGCATTGCTAATTTACACACTGCTTTTCCTAAAGCAAACAGATCACGGCCTCATGAGGTATTCCCCTAGTCACATGGATTTATGGGTAATCAGCATGCAACAATGAAATGGCTACCCCCCCCCCCTTTTTAAGCATTACATATTGGCCTGAGTGTCATCTGGGGCGTCACTGTCCTGCGTGTCATTCAGTGTTTTACATCAATTCCTTAGCATTTCTCAGCATTTCCAGTACAGCCGTTGATCCTAACTCTCCATTGACAGGATCATCATTTGAATGAGGTACTAACCCTATCTTCAGTACCGATCAGAATGTTTAAGCATGAGTAACTACCAGTACACATATACATACATTCATGTGTTTGACCTAATAAGAGATTCGTCCACTGGTCAGTAGAAGATGCTTCATTTTTCACGCCATCCACCTTGTTACAGTAAAACATTCAGCAACCAGCCCTGAAAAGCCCAACCACAAGCTCAGAGCCATATCATAAGAAAACAGTCAATCTTTGGAATTTTGAAGGTCCAAATCTGAAATCCAGTTTACTTAGGATGCCTTTCATCACTATCCAGCAGTTATATTATTTAGACTCAATATCCCCATATTTTCCCACATATTACCATTCTTCTTAAACCTTATATTTATTATTTTTGATTCTTTGTTCCATATCCTTACTATTCACTTAACCCCTTCGCTTGTTAGTGGTATAATTTTCCATTAAGTACTGGTCCAGAGCCACTTCTCAGTTTTATTTTGGTGACACTTTCTATGAATGAAATGTGTATAAGAATTTAAGAATGCATTCATAACACATTATAATGCATTCATAAAGCATTATAAATTTCACGCCCCACATGCCTTTTTCCCGTGTTCCGTGTGGTGTGGCACTAACGAGCCACACCTGTACCTTGTTTAACCCTGCCTCTCTTTTCAGCCCTTGTGTGGATGATCCCAGGTGCCTCTCATCTGCTCCCTCAGCTGTGGTGTATATAGTGTCTCCTTGTACTGAGCTCCCCAGTCCGATCATTGTATTATGTGTGTAATATTGCTACCTGCCTGTATTACCCAGTTTGCCCTGCGCCCTGTCTTTTCACCCAATTCACCCTACCCCATTTTAACCCCTCATGATCCTTTTCCTTGTTGTTTTGTTTAAAGCCCCCTTTGCTTTTCCCCACACCTGCCTTTGTTTCCATCCTTCCTGATACGTGACAATAAACATGGCTATAAATATTTATAAAAAGGCATAATACAGTGTAGTCTTGATTATTATGCATTATGAATGCTTTATGAAGCTGTCATCTATAATAAACTACCTTCATAATGCAGTAAAAAGCATCCTTAATTCTTATACTGACCATTATAATGCATTATTAAGGTATCTATTGCACATTATAGATGGCAGCTTTAAGTAAAGTGTTACTTAAAGTGTTACCCTAATTTCTTATTCATTTCAGCACTAGCTCTAGATGTGGTCATATGTGAGGTTGACTTCAGCATCCTTTCCGAACTCTCTGTCTACTCAGACATATACTGTAGGCCTACATATTCTTTACGAGCTCCTCTAGATGTCCTCTTATACAGAAACCTAGCTAACAGAAGAAACCCGATATGGCCAAATGAAAGCACTCTTATTGCTCAACATGACGGATACAAAGAAAGGCCGAAACCAAAGCTATGCTGGCAGTAAGCATGTGAGTGTGTGGAACATTGCTGGGTAGGATCTGAGAGTCCAGGTGCTGGAACAATTACAGTCTCTCCTCCTTCAGACTCAGTCGCACACTCCTATACACACCAAGTGAAAGTAGACACTCCTCTGGATGAGTGAATTACCCAGTAAGGATAAAGACTCGGTGGATCATATTCATGGGTCAGGTTCCTTCTGCTGTCTCCTTCATCATTTGCTGAGCTGCCATTGTGCTCCCTGACCCCCTGGCTTCCCGTTCTGCACCCCTATAGCCACACCCACCTTATGCTGAAGAAGTGATCACAGACAGGCACACAGAGGACCTGCAGTGAAGGCCACAGATAAAAAGCCCACACCTTACAGTATGATCCCCCCCTTCCAGCTTTTGCCTGATTTGGTATTAGCTTTAAAATGACAATGAACTTCCGTCTTGAATTCACTGCAATTAAAAACTTACTCAATAAAATTGCATAATTCTAAAATTAGGTGGTCCTGTAAGTGGTTTCCTTATGAGTTAAATATTCAAAAAATCTCTTGTATTTTTAATCTTATTTCCTAAAAGATAGGTCTACACCAAACAGACAATTTTGACAATGACTCAGTCTAGCCTTTTATTTACTTATTTACTGGACAAGAGCTACAATTGACTATCCAACCATCAATTCCTGTATCTGCTCATCCCATGAGGGTTGCATGGGGCCCGGGGTTTATCCCAGAAGCTACAGGTACAAGGCAACGAATAATCCAGGATGGGATACCAACCTATCTCAGGGCGCACACACACACACACCTCAGCATCAACAATTCACCTCACCATATTTTTAGACTGTGGTGGGAAACCTAAAGGAAACCCCACAACAACACAGGAAAAACGCGCAAACTCCACAGACAGATTTAAACGCCAGGCCCATAGGTCTGGGGCAACAGTGCTAACCATTATGCCACCATATTTTTTAATACAAACAAATTATAACACTGTGGAAAAAAATCTGCAGCAGAAGCATTTGCTGTTTACATTAAAATTAGAACAGTACCGATGGTTTAGCAGAATCTGTAAATTATTCTCTCCATAGACTACAGATTAGAGATACACCGATCCGATATTCGGATCGGTATCGGCGCCGGTCCAGACCTATTTGACGGATTGGGTGTCGGCCATGCGTGACCGATCCACGTCATATACTTACTTATTTAGTTTTTGGCAATCTCTAAAAAGATAGCTCCTATTTCGTGTTAAATCTATTTGTACAATCAATCGCACGACAGTTCTTTCCCATTTTACATGTGTTTTTTGCAGCATTCGAATCGAACGCTAACGCTGACCTCAGTCTTTTTTGCTACTCAGTGGGTGAGTACAGTGAGTTCCGCCTGCTGTGACGTCATGCGCATGCCCTTCGCAGTACGAGGAGTGTAAGATAAGACGTGACGATCTGGGGTTTTTTTATGCTTTTAACAGAAACCAGTGGCACAGCGATTTGCAACCTTTGTAAAATAAAGTTTTCAGAGGTGGGAATAGCATTTAATGGACAATCCCACTTATCAAAGCGCACGCAACTGCGAGACAAAAAAAAGCAATGAATGATTTGGGAGTCGTTAACCTGTACTGCCTTGCGAACTCGCTGCAGCTTGTGATACAAGAGGGGCTGCCATCGCAACAAAGTGTAACAGCTGACACCAATGGGAGAAAAATTGTGTTAAAATTTTAAGCATTCGCCACTATATATACTTGCTTTGAAGATATTCATATTGAACTGCAAATGCCTCAAAAACGCTTAAAATAAGACGTACAAACGAGGTGGAACAGTACGTTATTTATGTTTGTAGTAGCCTAATTAAATATTTTTGTCATGCATTTTCCCATCTGTATTTACTAGCTTAAAATTAATATACAAAGTAAAAAGAGCTCTTGTATCGGAATCGATCTGTATCGGTAGTTGTGTATCGGAATCGGATCGCAACTGAAAAAAATGTGGATCGGCCCATCCCTTCTACAGATACAGATAACTGAAAAAATAGTATTTAAAAAAATAGTGAAGTGCAACCTTTGTGCTCTAATTATAGTTATACAATTAATTTAGAAGCTGGATATCATAAGAGGATGACCAAAATAAACATATATATTTGTGTATGTTTAATGTACTGTGTGTGTTTTGTTCCAGAATCCTTAGCATCTTTTGACTTGTAACTCTGTAATTTTCCCATAGCAAATAATGACATATAACTGTTATATCTACTGCACAAAATATATCCAACTAATTATCATGTTAACATGTACGGCTCATGACTGATTGGGTGGAGAACAACTGGCTGGGGATTGGTCAGGAAAAAAAAATAAAACAAGCAAACAGGGGCCAGTTCAGAACTCTGAAAGAGAGGCAGTGCCCAAACCTGAAATAAAGCCAACATACCCACAGCACCATGGGGCCTAATACAGCCTCATCCCTCTTTATGAACTTTATGTGCTTAAATGGTATCATTACGCTGCCATTTATAAATGACTGCTAGTCTAACCCAGCTGGGAGCACAAGTGCTGTTTTAACACATATGTCATCATTTATTATACTCGTGGCCATTTACAGACATATACAAAAAGGAGGTAATTTATGAGTTTGCTATAAGAGTCACTGCACTGCAAAATTTAATGCAAATTATAATGTAAAAACACAAGTTGTCAAATATTTGACTTAAAAGAACATTGAATGCATTCCAGTTCACATAAAAATACAGCTTTTTCATTGATTTCTGGGCTTGGATAAGTATGTGCGCATTTTTAGATAACTAAGAGTGTGCTCTTCAGCCTGTGTGAGTCCATAAGTGAGTCTGTCTGGCATCAGAGACACAGACAGGTGTCATCATCATTCACTGTATTTTGGTCTTTGAGTCCAATTTGCTCCTTGTGAATCGTCCCAAGACCAAGGTAAACCCTTCCTCATGAATCAATTAATCAATAGTGACATGGCACTAGATCCTTTTCCCTTCTTCATTATTTTAATTAGCCTTTTAAATGGACAGTCCTCCGAGCTCCAAGCATTTCATTAGTACGTTAGAATTCTCTCACAGCAGCGACATGTGGCTTGCCTGCCGGCCCCCAGGCACTGTGATCGGCTCTCTGAAAGACTGCATGCTCCGCTGGATGACTTCTGAGAAAGTCACAGCTAATTGTAGCAATTCGTGCACTATATATAGGTTCACTCTTTATGTTCACTATTAACAAGGGCTGCTATGTTTAACCCTTATTGAACAGGACAACGTGCCCTCACACACCCAAGGAAGCACACACACATTTACAGAAACATAAACACACATATGCACAGCTAAGCACACATTCTCAGACCCGCATTTTCACATGCAACGTCCCATAGTTTTATTAGGGGAATTTATAATGTGTTTTGCCATCCAAAGAGTGTCCAGTTGCTGCTGGTAGCAATTTGTCAGTTATAACTGAATGAGGCTAAAGAGTGTGGGCAATGGGCAACAGGCAGCTGATTACGCATTGAGGAAAATTCAAGGCCCACCTCTTTCCATGTGTCCCAATAAAGCTACACATGTGCCCTACATGGGATCACTCACTCACACCTCATCACACATCAGTTCCCCTACTGCCAGTCTGGACTCAATGAATGGGACATAGGTGCCTTTGCTTTTATTGTTAAAATGGCAACATTTTTCCATGTTCCACCAGGTGCTGTCTGTGCCTTCAGCCCTGTAGACTGCAGTGTGTGTGGCTTTAGAGCAGTGCCCCAGGCCCTTTCCTCTTCTGTCGTGTTAATCATTACCTGTTCTCATACACCTCCTCAGCAGAGATGAGGGAAAGCTGTTAGATCTTAATCTTTTTTTCGCTGCCCAGAAGCCCATCTTGGTTCTATTTGTGAATTTTGCTCGTATGAGCAAGCAAGACAATCAACAAGCTCTGCAACATGCAGAACAAACGAACAGGCATGTTCAGCCTTAGTAACTGGGAAATTTTATTATGCAGAACTGATAGTAGTCAAAAAGTCTACAAATGATTCTACGCTGTAGTTCCTGTTGAGCTGATATCCACCCCAGTAACCAATTAATAAATGTGAGTTGAGAGTGCATGTCTGTAGGACATTTGTCTAAGGCTAAATCAGAAAGATGACATTAAATCACAGGTTAAGCTACATGGAAGATAAATTCATTGATGAGGGAAGAGCGACCCCGAGGCATGCTGACAGCTGTAACATGGGCCACTTGCAGCTTGTAAGCGAGTCATCAGAGACTCCAGCGTGGCAACTGGCAGCCTGGCGTCCCGGCTCACCATGCCGATAATGAGAGTCAGACGCTCAGCCGGCTGCTGGTCTGGCGAGCTTGCAACGGGCTGGCCGGCACATTGTGATTTACTCGCTTTCGGAGCTGTCACGTCGAGATCTCAATTACACACAGTTACAACACGGCTGCATGCAGGCTCTGGCACGGACGCAGCGCACAGATAAATCCCAATAAATATCTGTGGTTGCAAACAAAAATGAACAGAGGATTTGTTTTGCCCTTTAGAAGGCATGACGTTAAAGTTTTTACAGTTTTGTAAAGCTCTGGCAGATTCCTTTTCTAAACCCTTACATCCAGGCACAGAGTTAATTGTGCGGCTATATGAAGTTAAATGAGAAAAAAAATAGCAGAAATAGAATGAGGAAATAAAAAGGCTAATAAAAAAGAGGATGGAGAAGAGGGGGAAAGAAGAGGACAAAAAGAAAAGTGGAAAGGATCGAGGCAAATGAAAATGTTTAACAGAGGGGGGAGCAGTGCCAGAGGACTCAGATGTGTGTGAGAGCAGTTAGTGAGCCAAAGCTTCAGATCTGCTGTAATAATAGCATCAAACTACTGTTCTCTGATCAGATCCATATGCACTTTCCTGTTAGATTTCAACATCAAATCCCCCTAAATCTGCTTTACTCAGCTTTGGTATCTAACAAGCTGACCTTCTGATCCCAGCAGCTTTACTGCATCTAGATTGATGACTATTGAGCTAAACTGTCATTTAGTTTACCAGGAATCTTAAATTATATACTGTGCTTATTAAATTACACACCCTCTCTGCAGAGGAGCTGTCTACACACATAACCACATCACAGCGCCCTCTCCATGATCCTCTCGCTTGGACCTTGTGGTTGCAATCTGGAGGGCTTTTGTAACCTTGTCTGTAACCAAACTAATCCGAATCTTTCAGTCATTACTAATATAATGATGGGACCCAGGCTGAACACTGAGACTCTCCGGGAATGTGGCGACAACACTGAGTATCATTGTAGTCATTGCATAAATGTGTTAAATTGTTGGGGCTGGTAATATAACTCAAGCATTGAAAGCTGATAAAACTAGAATATTATGTTTAGTAGGTAGAACTAATCCTGCGATGAATTATTTTTTCACTGTATGTTCATCGTTTGCTGTTTGTTCAAATGGATGTGTTAAGAGCTTAAGACTGTAATGTTGATTGATTTGTTGGAAAGCCTGAGCACATAGGATTCCATAACAAGATCAGCAGATCTAACTCCAAGTTATCTGTGAAGTAAGTTAGCTATGCTTCTTTAACAAGCCATAATTACAGCTTGAAATCTTTGAGATGTAGAATTTCAACAAGCAAACCATCACTTAAGTTACATTTGTCTTCACTAATGCTTTTAAATTCAACTTCACCCTTTTGAGTGTTCTGAAGCATCAATTTCTGCATTCCCCAGAGTTACGGAAATATAGGAGACATATATATGGACATATGGACCTTAAAACCTTATTAATTCTTTAAAAATTTTACATTTTTGCAATTATTATTATTATTATTGTTGTTGTTTTTTTATTATTATTATTATTATTATTATTATTATTATACATTTTTGAATTATACTAGCCCTGCGATAGGCTGGCCCCCTGTCCAGGGTTGTTCCCTGCCTCATGCCCGTTGCTTCCGGGATAGGCTCCGGACCCCCCGCAACCCAGTAGGATAAGCGGGTTGGAGAATGGATGGATGGAATTATACTATCAAAACACAGTAAATGTATTTAAATGTGGGTTGGGGCTGATTTTCAGTGTGTCACACAGGGTGGTTAAAAAACACTAGACCCCCCCCCCATTGTGAAATGCAGCTGATTAACCAAAATAAATTATGAACCAAATAATGGATATATGTTTGTAGGTATGTGTGTGTGTGTGTATGTATGTATGTGTGTGCGTGTGTGTGTGAGTGTGTGTGACTGTGTGTGTGTGTGCGTGTGTAAGCGGGTTTACCTTACCTTATGGGGACACAATGTCCCCACAACGTGATGAATACCCATTTTTTTCCCTTATGGGGACCAGTTTCCTGAATTTTAAATATAAAACTCAATTTAATAAAAATCAATTTCATAAAAATGTGTGACTACCATGAAAAAACTAAAAATGCAAAAACTTCCCATAGAAGTGAATGAGCGGTCCCCATGAAGATATGTTTACCCGACTGTGTGTGTGTGTGTGTGTGTGTGTGTGTGTGTGTGTGTGTATATATATAACTTGGTTACCAAGGAAAAATGTGGGCGCTAATGTGGGCTAAACCAGTTGAGAAGCTCTGCACTTAGACACACAGACACACCTCTGCAAATGTGCAGAGAGACACATGCATAGACGCACATATTCATGTGCACAGTGAGGATGTCCCTCTGTGCTCCAACTCCATGCTGTCTTACTTGCTATTGATGCTCTTCGCACACAACAGACAAAGCTGTATTTGCCCCAGACCAGCAACACATCTAAACAGCACAGGAGCTGTAAGCATTAAAACAGCACTAGAGAGGCACCTCACTTTTTACTGGATGTTATATAAAAACTCAGAACACCCAAAACTGACATGACCTGATATAAGCTGTGGGAGACTGAGACGAAATTATCATAACTTTGAAAATGTGTAATGATCAAGCACTTAAATAGCTTAAAAAAGATACAACAGCCATTTCCATGGGAACACAGTATTTCTTAAAGTGCACAACAGAAGCTTGTTAAATCTCTGAAAATGAAGACATATTTTGTCATCCTCAGAAGCTCATGATTGACCGTAGTGGGTTTTGTTTATGTAATATGTGGAGTCAAACCCCCCCCTGCAGTGCCCTCTGTGGTCAGGCCAGTATAAAACAGCAAACCATAGCAATGCAGATCTGTCCCATTTGCTACCAAAATTATTGAGTAGCCACAGACACACACAAACACTCACAAACACACACCCACACACACGCATACATACCCGCGTACCTATCTAAATGGGGACCGTCCATTCATTTCCATTCCATTCATCAATGACAACCTTAACCATAAGTTACAACAAAATACAAGTCTTTTGGCATTTTTAGTTTTTTTGATTGCAGTTATAGGTTTTTAAATGGAATGTCCCTTTGTGTGGACTAAAAAAAATGGTCCCTACAATGTCATTTTTTTTTTTTTTAAATCACATTGGTCCCCCCAGTGTAATACTTACATGACCCCCCCCCCCCCCACACACACACACACACACACACTTTCCCACAAACACGCATTCAGGAACACACACAGACATATTTCTGTCCAACAGGTTGCTGGCACGGCTGAAGGCCAGTGATGCGGGCTGTTGTTGGCCACTGAGAAGTGCTGTGTTTGTCAGAGGAGTGATTAATGACTGCACCATGATAATATGAAGGAGAGGCATATTCATCCACACAAAGAAGCACATCAAGAGTTTCAACAACCACCTCATTAACTGAGTGTCCAAGTCACCAAGCAGCACCAGCTCATTGTGCCTCCTCTATTCATTGAGTGTTTTCTCAGCGTCACTGGACAGTCTGAGCACTCCTGTGGGCTACAGCGGGGGCCCGGCTGCTCTGCTGCACTGGCAGGGGCAGGAAAGCCAGCTGCAGCGTAAAGAGCCGAGCACAGAACTACGGGCACAGAAAGCAATGCAGATATGCAGCACCTTGGGCAATAAAATCACTGCTGTATCAGCTATGTAACCTCAACTAAACACAAAATTTCTGCCCCTAGTTTGAGCTGCAAACAAGACATGGTTTGTCTTCTGTTCTTGCCCTAAAAGCTATACAGCTAAAAGCTGTATAGTGCTGGAACTGCAACACCGCAAGACAAAAATCCAGTTCTTGTTTGTTAAATGATACTATCCAGACAATGAAAGGTGAAATAGTGAATGTTATCCTGGGCTCTTGTTCTCTTAGCTTTCATAGGGTTCTGAGCAAAACTGTGCACTTCTGTCATTAACAACAGCAAATGTCTACTTTCATTATGTCTACATGTATTCATTAAGAATTCCTCAAGAGCATATTGACTCATACTCATGAAAAGCATGTAGCAGAGTCACACACTCCCATACACACAAAGGTATGGTGGAGATGAATGGACTTCTGGAGCAATGCATAGAAAAACTTGGGGCCTTCCAGTAAGTCAACAAAAGTATTTGCACACGACAAACATGATGCTAAGTGCTTTATAAAATCTAATTACAGGTATATGTTAAAATAGACAGGAAAAAAAAGTTCCAATATTGAATGTTCCATTTTCTGTTGTTAAGCAGTATGTTTGTAAAATTTCTCACAAGGTGTAACGTACAAATGTTTGAAGTCAGAGAAATACATGTTGATAATTAACCTAAATGGATTTAGTTTTGATGAGCAACATACTGAGAGTAGAAAAATCAAAGATAAATATCCCGTTTTTTGATAGGCAAGCTAACAACAGGTGGAAAACAAGATAAAACAGTTGTGAAGAAACTTCACAGAACAAAAGAGCTTTTCTGTTCCACTTGCAAATGTGTCCCTCCTGGTTATATAAGAAAGAAACAAAGTGAGCTATGCAAGCAACTACAAATGAAGAAGCCTGGCATCATAATAAATGATAAAGAATACAAGATGGACATGAAGACATTTCTCTCTTTAACATGAGGTGAAGAGTTCAAAGTCTTTTTATAGGATATAGATCATACAGCCATTGTTTAACAGTGATAACAATGAGGCCACAGTGGTGCTGCCCCGTCCAAGCTTGGGGCCCTCGTGCAGTGTGGCACACATGCCAGGGTCATCGTCATAGTATATAGATCATATAGCCAATGTTTAGCAGTGATAATAATACTGAGGGCATGATGGTGCTGCCCTGTCCAAACCTGAGGCCCTCACTCATGCCAGCATTATTTTTTTACTCTCACTACAGCGACATAAGCTTTATTTCTCTAGGGAAAGGAGTGATAAAACAACCTTGTGACACAGAGAAATCACTAGTCTCTAAGTGCTCGTGAATATTACAATAGCGCTCCTGTCATGGCACTAAGAGCAGCGAAGGCCTGTTACTTCCTCATTTAAGGAGATAAAGAATGAGCGAGGTAAGTGCCAGAGTGAATATATGAAGCAGCCCGTCATAAATCAATTCCATCACCATGTTCATGTCGGAAATTTAATGAACTACCGTGGGCTTTTTATGCCTCTTAGATCTCATCCAGTGACCACTTGGTAGCAGCTCTGAGGAGACGTCACTGCCTCTGCCACTAAATCTTCGCCCAGCCATCGAGGACAAAATGTCCTTTATTCATGGGCTATTTAGTAGATCCAGATTTATTAGTGGGTATTATCTAACAAAAGGCACTTGAGGACCAGGGGGGGACCTGCTTTAACACTCTCCCATCAGCAGACTGAGGTCTGGGGGGCTGAGAAGGTCAGGATCTTGCCCTTGTTGTTAGCTTGGAGATAAAATCGCATCCTGCTCCCTGGCGTCTGTCCTGATGCTGGGAAGGGACACTGTCTGACAACAGCAGACGCTGATGACTTGGGGCTGCTGCCTGGCATGTTACTATTACCAATATGCACACATATGAACATCACTGATATTGTACTGCTGTGGAGCTCTGCACTCAAAGTTCTGAATAGAGAGCAGGGTGTGCAACTTCTCGAGTGCCAGTGTCAGGGAAGAAAGATGGCAGCATGTGAGCAGCCTCAAAGGTCAGATCTGCTGTCAGATAGTTCAGTAGTGCCCTTACCACATAAATACTAGACAGGATTCTCTATTCTCCAGTACTCGCTTAAATGACATCTGTCCACCCCACACCTCAGCTCCAGACTGGCAAAGATGTCTCAGTCTTACAGCAGCCATGACTGGCAAGCTTCCAGAGACCTAACCTCTCCTACTGAGACGTGTTCTGAGTTCATGGACTTTCAATGACCTGGCTGTGACCCCCCAGTCCCGCCCACCTCAAGACACACTCCTCAGTCATCCCGCAGTGTCTTTGTGTTTCACATTATTCCAGCTGCTCTGTCTCTCCAAAGTCATGGACCTATCTTAGGATTCACTCCCAACTGACAACTGCTGCTTAACCAAGCAGTGCCGACCCTCTAGACTGTCAAAGACCATGGAAATCTCTCTAGTGAGCTTAAGTACTATACTAGTCCTAGCATTGCAGAAGCAAACTTCCCAGGTAACCCTGTACTGGAATATTGAGTAATGGATCGTCACTGTTGTCATCATCACCATCATAATTAAATCATGCAAAATTAAGTGCCTGCAATGAAAAAACAAGAATGCCTTGTTTGAAAAGCACACATGCCGTAGAGATAGAGAGTTTTCTGCTGGTTTCTGATTGATACGAAAGACCCAGGGAGAGCCAGCATGTGTCAAGCAAACTTTCATTAAATAGCAGATTAATTACTGAATTTCATCTTGCTTAAGAACTTATTCAGTGTTTAAAGTTCCACAGATAAGCGCACATCAAACGGACATTAGTATTTGCGTACTTAATGTGCTGGTTGTTATCAGGAATCGGCAGGAACTGGCCTATATGTATCTTGTTGTTTATTCTTCTTTTGAGTGGCACTGACGCAGGAGGGTTACATGCAGCCGGCCTGAGCCCCGCTGCCACACTCCTGCTGCTGGACCGAAGCCACGTCTTTAGCACTTACATTCTGCTTTCTCCCCTACCCCCCTGAGTTCCATCCATGCACATATTATCATCCATAATGAAAACTAAAATTAAGAAAACATATTCATGAACTAAAATAAGATACAAGAATAAACCAAACTGCAACTAAATGAAAAATAAAAATATTGCAATAATTTGAATTTCTTTAATTATTAGGAACGTTTTGCCCATTTTAAGGGCATTAGTACATGTATATTCATGTAGGATTCTCTAAAGATCAGCAAGGTAAAACAGCGCTACAATTTCCAGTCTATCCCTAGAAATAAAATTACTAAAACTTACACTGAAACCGAAGTATATTAAAAGTTCTCTGTCCTGTATTAAAGTTCTCTGTCCTGATCCAGCCCTGAGACATGGTTTTTCCTTGACTCTGGCTTGGCAGTTGCACAACATTTTACTGTAATATGCCTCTCATTTGGATTTTTTATTTTGTTCTTTACAGTAACTTGAGTACTGAATACTGCAAACATTGCATATCGATTTAGTATAATTGTATTATTATTAGTAGAGATGTAACAATACACTCATCTCACGATTTGATAAGAGAATGAGGAAGACAACAACATCTAAGATGACAGTAATTCAACTTAAGTAAGTCACTCTGGCCTTATGTGAAATAGATCCTGTCAAATCCTAAAAAGAAAATGTGTTGAATGACTGGAGCGATGGTCGCTTATCATAACTCCATGTCCTCATCTGTTCATTTCCTGAACGAAACACGTCCTTGAGGACTTCAGATGTACATGTACATCATCTTTTTGCTTCAGTTGAAGACTCTAGCTGTTGAGTTCTGGGGATAGGACAGTTTTTTTTTAACCTCTGCATCATGACATCATGTTCCACGCAAAGTAAAAAAAAAAAAATATATATACTAGCCATAACTAGCAATCCTTTGTAAGATGAGGTGGAGCAAAACACTTTTAAATAGTAGCATTTCCATGTGTTTGTGCTATAATGAGAGGTTATATTGAATGACTTAGGATCAGTATTCTTCTGTAACTGCAGAAAGACACCAAATGAGTTTCAACTGTGGGTGTGTGTGTGTGCGCGCGCGTGTGCGTGTGTGTGTGTGTGAGAGATGTGCGACGTGCGTGTGTTTTGCATGTGCCAAAAAGAGGAAATACATCAATGCTGTGGGCTTGGCCATAGAAAAAAAAAATGGTCACCAAAAGCAGCTGGCGCAGAGTTTGATGCAGCTGTGTGCAGTGGAGCAGTGGGATGAACATAGTGGGATGCTGCATGACATTGCTTGGGTAGGATTAAGTTTTGATAATGCAATCTTTCAGTGACATCAAGCTGTGCTCCTCTCCTGAGCTAGGGAGGGTGGGTTGTCTTGGTTAACCAGGCATACCCATACTCTCTGAATGAAACACTCTGCCTGAGGCCTTATATTCACAGCAAGCCCCCCCCCCCCCCCCCCCCCCACACACACACACAAAAACCCATAACACAGTGGAATTCTGGATAATGGAATAACAGCAATGAACATGCTATAATAATGAAAAGTTGATGTCATCACATGGTGGCCTATTCTCTGTGGTGTTAAATCCAGGTATTATCCACCTCTAAGACAATAAATACAACACCCTCTCTGCTTGCGATAAACTTCTCCCCCCAACCCTCACCCTTCATGGTAATTTGTGGTAATTTGTTTTGTAATAAATACAAGCCTTAATATGTAAGTGGCTTTAAAATAAATTTTAATTTAATAAAAGCTTACATTTTAAATTTAATACTTGCTGCTCAGCAAGCTGCCTGGAATTAGGGTCAATGATAAACCATATGACTGCATGAGTATTTGGTTAGTGAGTTTTTCTGCCCATACTCCAAATCACAGGTCTCATTTACTTGGATCTAACAGACGATTACTGAACCCTTGAATGTTGTCTTGGGTCCCACTTCAGTTTAAATATTATGGAAAACTAAATTTGCGAAGAGGATACATTTACATTTGTAGATGTGCGGCAAATGTATTCCTCACATTCTGTTGTTTCTCTCGCATCATTCAGCCGGGTTGCCTTTTCCCTTTAAATAATGCTTGTATATATCGTTGAATAAGTGCTTGTCATTAGTTACATTTTTTACTTTGTGTTTTTTGTAGTTCTGTCTTACTTGCGTATAGTTGCCAATCGCTGTTTTGGGTGGAAAGTGGCAATCTGTCAAGGTTGTTTTTATTTTAATAAACAATCTTTATTTGTAAGTGTCCTTTGTCCTTATTTAAAGAATACTTTTATGGATGTAAGAGTAATTTAATGGGACGACCGAAACAAATCGTACATGTGTTATTGCCGCACTTCAGGCTCCGTGTCACGGGTTACTGGAGCGCAGTATTGCCAGGTCCAGCAAAAATCTCCAGCGCAAGGTTTGCTTAAAATCCGCTCAACGTAAGCTGGAACTAGCCCAATGTTTGAAATCCCAGTATACTATATCTCAAAGAAATAAACCAGTATTTTGCATTTTACTTACATTCAAATGCTCATCATTTTAAAAGCACAGGTAAACGCAATGACGTCATGTAGACTGACGCACTCTTCTTTCCAAGGGCTGACAGCTTTGTTGGGCTAGCTGAAGTCAGATTTTCAAATCCAGACTGCAGACACATTTACATGTATGTAACAGTTTTATTACTTTGTAAATACTCTGTATGGTTTGCAAATTACCCCAACGCTTCTGATATAGCTAATTCTAGGTTTATAATGGAATAATCTTTTGCCGCAAGACTTCTTGCGTGAGAGTCTGAAAGCGTGAGTATCACGTCACATGCACATTCTGCTTTCCGTGTACGTCCGTCTGACTTTCGGTGGCTAGCGATTCAGTATTACTCAGCATTAGGAGCCACTTGCATTCATAATAATTCATTTATTTTTCCTCTTACATGGGCAAGCCATCATCATGAAAGTAGCACCAAAACACGCAACCTCCTAATATTTACCCACAACTGTACTTTCAAAATAGCCCAAGGACCTGACAACACACAGAGCAAACGGCGCCGGTAATGGGTGCTGATGATGTCATTTAGTCTGAATGTATTGAATTCTGGGAAAAAAGACCCACAAGCAGGCCTTTCCAGCTTCCGGCTGTCATCGGTGGACATCCGGCTGCATGCGTGCAGACAGTCTGAGGGATTACGGCGCAGCCCGGCGGCGAATGAGCGGGGATGGAAAGTAGCGGAGCGGAGATCCGCGCAAGCCCCATCGCTGCTGTTCATTGAGTGTAACCGTGGTCCATGGCCGAGGGGCCGAAAAGACGCCCGCTCTCCAAACCCGTTCCGCTGCACAGTTGTAATCCTTTGTGATGCGTATTATTTGAAAGCAGTTAAGGCGTCACGTAAACAAAGAGAAGCGTGCGAGTCCGAGAAGGAATAAGAGTCCCGAACGAAGGAGCGTCTAACAAACAGCTACTGCTGACATTGCACAGCCGGAGACACGGTAAGAAACCATGCCCTTTATATTCGTGTATCATTGCGTAGAGTTATATATGTATTTATTAATTAGCTTCTATGTTTATTTATCTATAGAAGCCAGTGGTGTGGTACATTAGATGACATTACGTGGACTGATTGCGGTGTTGATTATTTGGGTACAGATGCACATCGCCAAGGACACCTGTCTCCAGTATAAATCAGCCTCATTTATATTTAATGTTGCGATTGCTCTTTTTTCATTTGCATATGGGGGAATATAATGTTGCCATTTGAGGGCAAGCGGTGAATGCGGTATTACAGGGTAATATCAAGTACACTGCTACTACCCGGCGCCGCAGACATGTCTGTGTTGCACCTTTCAGATAAGGAATCTCGGCCTGGAAGCGTTCATCATTACGGGCTTTTTAGATCAATGTACTTAGTGATTCCTTTTTAGTAGTGGTTACTCATTAGTCATTATATTCAAATACATAAAGTAATTGATGTTTTCAATAGGAGATGCTTAATGCCAATGCGGCGTGTTAACCTGTTCCAGTTATTTTTGTCAGTACTGAAGATTTTAATTTTGAAAATACAACGTAAATCCGGGGACAGAGTTGCGAAAAATCGAATTAGTGGACGTAACTGTAGAATTACGAATTAGTGGACGTAACAACAGATCTGCTGTATCATACGGGGGAACCTCCTGTGATGGGGAATTGCGGAGTGGCTTGGTGTTGCTGCATTGCAGTCAATACAGAAAGCGAGGAAGGGAGGAGAAAATGGGAGGGGGGAGGGTCAGGTAGGTAAGTCATTTGTCTAGGTGAGTGTGGTTGCGCACTCCGATTCTAACCGCGTTGCACAATCACCATCCCCTTGAGATGTCAAGAAAAGGTGTCGGGAATTTAAAAAAAAAAATCCAGGTTTGTTTGTACTGAAATTATGCAGAGGCCGAGCGTTTCTGCGCATCCAAAACAACGCACTTGGCTGGGTCATATCTCTGTCTGCATAAGTGCTTTGAAGTTAAAAGCTGCCAGGATGTCCACGTTGGTTTAGAACTGATATTCATATGGCAGTGTTGGATCAAACGTTGTTTTTTAGTTGATTGTTTGGCTAAACCCTAGTTTAAAATATCTAATTTTTTACTGGTTAATGGTGTAATGATTTTATAATCTTTGGCACAAACATGAGTGATGCATCATTGTATAGGCCTATGTTTCTCGGTCATAGATTGTTTCCCGAAACTGGGTAATGGCAGAATGTGCTGCTGTTTCTTAATCTGTGGTTTATTGTATTCCTGCAGTCCAGGGAATTCCTAGGGCAGGGGTGTCAAACCCCAGTCCTGTAGTGCCGGAGCCCTGTGTATCTAATTTCTTTCCCTGTTCCACCACAAATGATTCAGCTCAAGAGCTGTGTGACATTTAGCACAAGGAGGTACCAGGAGTTGAATCAGTTGTGTTAAGATGATAAATCAAAAACCATTAGACAGATCTTTTTCAGTCTTTGCAGAAGCATTTCTTGGGTGCCGATTTGGAAGTGATTAAATTCTGAGAGAAATAACCCAAAAACTGAAACAACACCTCTTAGTGGCAGCAAAGGGGAAGGGTGAAAGCAAGTGACATTTGACCTTGTGAATGTAATAAGTCAAAAAGTATTTAATGGATCGTATTACTGTTTCACAAAAACATTATATGGATGCTTGTCTTGTGAACACAGTAACTCTAAAAGTATTTTATGAATCTTTTTCAAACTTTGCAAACATATTGTAATAATGACAAAATGGAAGTTATCAATTTTTGAGACAGTTTTTCCTAAAACTGAAACAGAACTGCATAGTAATACCAAAGAATGGTAGTTTCAGACATTTAATCAAAGTATTTGATCGATCTTTTTCAACCTTTGCAGGCATGTTGTAATGTTGGTCTGGACTTGATCAAATTTTGAGACAAATCACACCAAAATCAAAGCAGCGATTCATAGTGATAAAGAGAAGGTCAGCACAGACGCTTGATCTTGTCAGCATGAAAATTCAACAATTATTTGGTCAATATTTGCTAGATTCTGCAGGCACTGTATATGGGAGAAGCTATGGATCTATCCAAATATTTAGACAAATTGCACCAAAATTGAAGCAATGGCACTTAGTGAGAACAAACAGAAGGATGAGATGATTAGAGGCTAATTCTTGTGGACAGGATCAATCTGTCATTATTTACTCTACTTACCCTATTTGATCTTTGGTTGATCTTAACACTTCACAAAAACATTGTATAGAAGATGATGTACACCTAAAAATGTGCACAAATTGCAAGTGCAAGGACAGAAACAGTGCTTGAAGAGAGAGGCGCTCGATCGCTCTCGCACGCCAGCGAGCGCCTAAATTGCCATTTAGGAGAGTGAAAAATCGCTTACGGCAAAAAATAAAACATTTAAAAATCGCGCATCTCAGTGTTTCCGCGAAGACGATCGTTAATTGAGACTTGAGTGTAAAGGCTTTTGCCGTTAGTGTCGTACTTGCAGACTATGTGGGCAAACTAGTTTGGCTGCACGCGGCAGAAGAATGCGCATTAGCGTGGAAAAGGAAAACATCACGATAGAAGTGAAATTAGACGTTTTGAAGAGATCAGAAAAAGGGTGTGTTTCAACTAACACCAAAATTCAGGTTACGTCATTGTTGTAGGAACAGAACCCCTGTATATAAAAGATAAAATACAATTAATTTTTTCCTTCTTTTTTTTTATTTTGCTTCTAAAATGTTTTTTGCTCCTGGAATGTTTTCTTTTGCTTGTGACTTTTGGTGTTTTTTTTAAATGGGTGGGCGGGTCTTACAAAGGGGTAGATCTTCTACATCTATTGGTCAACTGGAATTAATCATGGCGGAATGGTCCGGAGCCAGTTTTTGGCATGGAATTGCACCTATGCAGTTCTATAATAGTGTACTTTTATTAGAAAGTGGTGTACGCAACACATATTTTGTGTTCATAAAATGTCATCAACCCATCCAGTTCAGAAACTCACTATTTCACCAACCTGCTGACCCCAGCCAGATTATCAGACAGCCATCTAAATTAGTTTACAGACAAAATTAGGCCAATAGAAGTCTAACTTCTAACTTCGGCTTTGGATTCACAGTTCGGTGCAATTTCGGTACAACAGAGAAAACTGTATTTTAAATTTATGTATCATTAAAACTGCAAACACAGTTAGGAACAGTTGGCAAAAGCTTCTTAAATATCACAGAGAGACTAACTTGCAGTTTCTGCCTTGCTGCGGTCGTACACACTCAGATATAGTCTAAAAGTTAGTATGTCGGATACAAACTTCATATCCCAGTTTTGTATAACAGAACAGACAATCTTGGTCTTTCTGTGCAGTGCTGGTTCCAGTAGTGTCTCCTTTATTGAGAAACCAAAATGTTCCCAAACCATCAGTTATTGCTGACTGTAACCAGCATTAGCAATAACCAAATCACACCAACAATGGGCATAATGTTTTTTCTGTTGAACGTCCATCAATAAATGTATTCATTCGTTTCACTGTGTGTACTAAACCAAAAATTATGTACCGTGCACGACAAATGCAGTTAAACAGTCCTATAGTCCAAGTTAACCATATCCATCTGCATAATTACTATAGAATTTGCTAGCTGTGTTGGAGCTAATTAAGTTAATTATGTTGTATGTAGCTGAACAGTGATTGATCTATTATAGAACTACATAGATGCAATTACATGACAGCGTTACCTGCTGAGAACTGGCTCCGGACCTAACGCTATGTAAAATTCCAAGGGACAAATAGACATGTGAGGTGTACACCCCCTTCTAAGACCTGCCCACCTGTTAAAAAAGTGCCAGAAGACAAAGCAAAAAAAAATCCAGAAACAAAAATAAGAGGAGAAAATGTTTTTATTCTTTTTATGTATACATTTGCAGTGTAAATTTTCATTCTGATACTTAATTTGCTTGCATTTTTCAAAATCTTGTTTAATAGTTTTGACACAAAATTTATTCCATGCCTCAATTTAACTCCATAAATGTAACTTTTTTCCCAGGTACTGGTATTTAGTCAATTTGTAATTTTCAGCACAGAAAAAAATTTATTTAATGTCTTGCTTTGAATTTAAGCGTTTAGCTGAATAATCTAATTGTTAAATTCTTGAAATTTTTGTTTACATTGCAGACATATTTAGTTTTTTCTAGGTGTTCCATTTTTTTCCTCCCAGCTTATGTGATATGTTTGGCAGGGATGCACTTTTGTTTTCCAGTTGACATGAATAAATTAAACCATAATTCACTCAGACTTTCTGTCCTGATTTTTTTAATGTACTGTACCCACATCCATAATTCACTTTTCCCCAGCAGGTGAGGTCATACCTAGGAGATGTCCACCATGGTGTGTCCACATGAGGAGGCCTTGGAGCGTCTCACACAGGATGAGATTGTCCTTAACACGAAGGCTGTGATACAGGGCCTAGAAACTCTACGTGGGGAGCATGCTCAGCTGCTCACCTCCTTGCTGGACTGTGGACATCCACCAGCAGCCCAGGAGAAGTCCACTCTGCTCCGCAAAAGCCTAGAGGCCATTGAGCTTGGCCTGGGTGAGGCGCAGGTATTGCAAGGACAGGCTGAGGGATGTGGAATGGGAAGGATCTCATTGGTCCAGTGGGCCTGATCTCCACCACTTCTGTACTGTTCTGCAGGTGATTATTGCTCTGTCCAGCCACTTGAGTGCGGTGGAGTCAGAGAAGCAGAAGCTGCGGGCACAGGTGCGTCGGCTGTGCCAGGAGAACCAGTGGCTGCGGGATGAACTGGCAGGAACCCAGCACAAACTGCAGAAGAGCGAGCAGAGTGTGGCCCAGCTGGAGGAGGAGAAGAAACACCTAGAGTTCATGAACCAGATAAAGAAGTTCGATGATGATGTGTCACCCTCAGATGAGAAGAACAATGAGACCTCCAAAGACAGCCTGGACGACCTGTTCCCCAATGATGATGACCACGGACCAGGTAGCTTGTTCAGTCTTTCATTTTACTTCATGGCACATGGTCCAAGAATAATGGGTGAATAATGAGTTGGGGTTTTAAGGTCCAAAAATGCCAACGTCCAAATGTTTGCCAACAGACAAGAATGCAATTGATTAAACCTCATTTGGAACAGGAATCATCTCGGTGGAAATATACTCCCCTGATCCCTTAGACAAAGAGCTTTGTCCTCCGTTGAATCCATTGACAGCCATCTTCTAAGGCTGTGTGGTTGAACAATTCCTCATCCCTCCCTTGTCCAGATGTATCATTTTATTGCACTGTTGTAAATATTTGAGGATATTTGGGAAAACATCTCTTGCCGTCATGTCCGCAGCCCAACGCAGTGGGGAGGCGGCAGCCCAGCAGGGTGGCTATGAAATCCCAGCTCGATTGCGTACCCTCCACAACCTGGTGATCCAGTATGCCTCCCAGGGGCGCTACGAGGTGGCCGTGCCCCTGTGCAAGCAGGCGCTGGAGGACCTAGAGAAGACCTCTGGCCATGACCATCCTGATGTAGCCACCATGCTCAACATCCTGGCCCTGGTGTATAGGTCAGTACTGTAATACTGTTCTTAAGTTGTCGCGACTACTGTGATTTGGAGAATCTGGCTGGTGGCCTAAGGCATATGACAATGCAGGTCATGCATGGGATGCACTCCGTGTAAAAAAAAAAAAAAAAAAATTGACCTGAATTGCAAGTCTCCTGACTGTGCAGGGTAACCAGGTTACTTTGAACAGATACGCTATAAACACAGTGCTGGAGTAGGAATCCTGTAACCCTGGGGTTGTGAAGCAGCAGCACAAACAGCTCAGTCACCAAGTCTGTGCATGAATTAATGATATGGGGTATTAAAAGTGAACTGTGATCTTTTTTATGTTCCAGGGATCAGAACAAGTACAAAGAGGCTGCACACCTGCTAAACGACGCCTTGGCCATCAGGGAGAAGACGCTGGGCAAGGACCATCCGGCCGTGGCAGCCACGCTCAACAACCTGGCCGTGCTCTATGGCAAAAGGGGCAAATACAAGGAGGCAGAGCCTTTGTGCAAAAGGGCTCTGGAGATCCGGGAGAAGGTAGGCCTGAGGGTTACTGTCGAGATAAAACAATAGACAGCAATGGACAAGAGGCCCAGTCAGCACTGTTCATTTCTGCATGTGTGTCTTCAGGTTCTCGGGAAGTACCACCCAGATGTGGCCAAGCAGCTGAACAACTTGGCTCTGTTGTGCCAGAACCAGGGCAAATATGGTGAGGTGGAGTACTATTACCGCCGGGCACTGGAGATCTATGAATCCAAGCTGGGCGCCGATGACCCCAACGTGGCCAAGACGAAGAACAACCTGGTGAGCAGTCAGATGGGTGCACTGTGTACCCCGCACAGCGTCCCAGTCTGTCCAGTTTTTTTCAGGGCAGCCTGTTAGGCATGGTTTAATTTAAGCTCATTGATGAACACCAAATAAGCCTTGGGCAGTGGAGTCATTAATCATGTTTGTGTTGTAATTGGCCAGATGGTTGCTGTCAGGGACAATACCCATTTATCTGCAAGATTCCTTCTTTAAAATCAATCCTAATTTTTTTTCTGTTGAGCTAAGTGAATTTCATTTGTTGGGGCTATATGCTGTGAAACTGGATTCCTGCATTTCCTGTATCATGACATTTTTTCCCCTTTTAGGCTACATGCTACCTCAAGCAGGGGAAGTTCAATGAGGCAGAGTGTCTTTACAAAGAGATTCTGACCCGAGCCCATGAGAAGGAGTTTGGATCTGTCAATAGTAAGTGATGTGGTTGATGCTTGTTACTAGGGGGACTGTAAGGTTCTATAGATTGTTGTGCTGTCTCTGTTGTGCTGTCTGTTTACAAAAGTCTTTCTTTCTTTCTTTCTTTCAGATGACAATAAGCCCATTTGGATGCATGCAGAAGAGAGGGAACAGAGCAAGGTATCATTTGTCTTTTAATACATCTGGGATTCTGTATGTGCAGTTAGGTCTCATCTTAGTGACCAGACCAGAGTCCTCATTCTCTCTGTGAGTGCTGATACTGCTATATTTCCTGCTCACGTTTCCTGCTTCTTATATTTTTTTCCCTCATGAAGGACAAACGTAAGGACTCTGGTATTTATGTGGAATATGGTGGCTGGTACAAGGCTTGCAAAGTGGACAGGTGAGCGTGAAGCTGAGCTCTGAAATTCACACAGGAGGCCAGTTACTCTTCATTACTGCTTATTTCAAGTACAACAAATGACCTTCTTTACTATGCAGAAAACGATGCTTGCCGTTTGCCTGTTTGTGAATTTTAACAGCCGTTACCAGTGGAAACTGATCTTGCCCAGATGTAATCCAGTAGTGTGTATTTTGTGTGAATGCCTTCTGCTCGCTGTGTTAGTCCCACAGTGAATAACACCCTGAAGAGCCTGGGCACGCTCTATCGTCGGCAGGGCAAGCTGGAGGCTGCTAAAACCCTGGAGGAATGTGCAACCAAGTCCCGCAAACAGGTACCAGAGCTATATTCAGAGCAACTGCCCCCCCCCAGCTAAAATTCCATTATATATGCAAATACAGGATTTAACCACATAAACACTGAGCATAAATGACGTGGGGGAAAAAACTCGACACTAAAATGTAGGGGTGAGAGAAAAAATCGATGCATCTTTTTTCTTTCTCTAACGATTCTAAATCGATTCTCAAAGATTCAGAATCGAATCTGTGTTCTATCAAATTGCGAGTCCAGGCTGGAAACATAAACATTACAACGCTCGCCTCTTACATATGCTGCTCTTCATTTGAACAATGGACAAACTACATCCTGCACCATCAAATTTAAAATCG